>OX596203.1:3379823-3892206 GCA_951394215.1 Glyphodes perspectalis
TTTTTGACGACTGATGAAGTCACGGTGAGCTGCATGTAGTGATGCGATATATCGATATTTAACAAACATCTATATTTGCAACTGATGTTCATCATCGATATACATTGGAGTATCGATATTTAACTTTTTGTCTTGAGTAATGTAGAATGTAATATTGTGACAAAGCATTTTGCATTTTGTATTTGTATTGTATTATAGAGTGTAGATCGAACCGAAATGAATTAGACATACATACACTGGAAAATCACTAACTCCTTTTCGTCGTAGTAAGATAAAATTGCCTTTTTACGCGGATCTACAAAATAGTATAGATTACAGCTGTTTAGGCTATTTCATCGTCAATTACGGTTGCCGCCGGCGCACGCGTGCTGGTGCCTCGCGAACGACGAATGTTGCTCCGATATAGAAGTCTTTGTTGCTCTGATTGGCTGCATTGTGCCGTGGTCCGATAAATTATTGTTGATATCTGCTGGAGTGATTGGTGGCGCTATGGGGTCTGCCCCGCTCCGAGTACAGTTAGAATTTGATTTGCGTTGTAAGACTAGTTATCGCCCACGACTTCGTTCGCATTCAATCACACACTTTTTTTGGGTGGAACCCCTTATTTTAAAATAAAGAAGTAATAATGCATATAAAAATCGTAAAATAAAGGTTTTATATCTACGTTTGTCCCATGTTGGTTTGGGACTTGGCCCATGTTGATCTGGGACAAAAAAAAGAAGAATGTGCCAACTGTGGTTCTTGCCTAGCATGTCGTAAAAGGCGACTAATGGTATATCGGGTTTTGGGTGTGTGAGTGACAAGCGGCTAACCTGTCGCCTACACAAGGCAACAGGTTAGCCGCTTGTCACTGCTTTTTCACAATTTTCCATCTAACCCAGTCCGGCTTTATTTTTGGCTGAATGTGGTTGAAGGGGCATGCTGCCTCTTTGACTCTGCCTACCCCTTCGGGGATTATGGGCGTGATGTTGTGTATGTATAACTACGTAAAACTCCTTGAATGATGTTAAGTAGTATTATTTGTCCTACTCAAGCTGAAATATTTCATAATAATACGTTTAATGAAAGGATATGGACTATTGACCAATTTGAGAGGAAGCCGGTACAATAATGTTTCAATTAACTTACAGCCTTGTACCTTATTGTCTCTTTTGAAACAAAGTATGATTGCCAGGAAACTGCAATGTGACCAATCGCTTGATTACGACAAATCGTGGTCGAATGAATATAATCCTTTATACTTTATTACTCTGATTATACACGGCTCATACGAAAGTTGAACTTTGTTTACATATATGTACCTACATACAATTACTCCTCCAATCCTTGACGGGATCTAAGGAGCATTACACTCCTTTATCCAGATTTAACCAAGAATTAAATTAAACAAATAAATAAATTCTCCAGACTGACACACCAATTCCCTAGTTCCAAAATAAGCTTATGCTTGTACTATGGATACTAGGCGAACGGATAGACATATTAAATTACGTTTATAAACATCCACGATTCGAGTACAAATGTCCATGTTTATCACACGAACCATTTGCCCCTAGCGGGATTTGAACCCACAACCCTTGGTTTCGTGGCCAGGGTCTCTGACCAATCGACCAACGGGCCAGTCAAAAAAAATTTTGTTTAGATAGTGAAAAAAATATAAAGAAAATATTAACAAGTGGCTCATCGCCTACACAATCACATATAACACTATTATTGGTCTAGTATGACATACTGAGTAAGCATCACAGTTGATAAATTACCTTTAAGTTCCAGCCTAACATGGGAGTTTCTCCGCAGGGTGGCGGGTAAGAGCTGGATGAGAATAGCTGCAGATCGTGATGAGTGGCGTGTTTTGGAAGAGGCCTATGTCCAGCAGTGGACGACGATAGGCTGATGATGATGATGATGGGAGTTTATATAACATATATTAGCTTTGTAGCGTCTGATCGTGGTCGGGACCCGCTTAGACAATCGTTTTGGATGGATGGTGCAACGATTGCTATCTGTTCTCCGTAATCATCTATATCCATACTAAATACTAATATTATAAAGAGGAAAGGTTTGATTGTATGACTGTTTGTTTTGATTGATTTAGCTTCGAAAGTATTGGACCGATTTTAAAAAATATTTTACCATTGGAAAGCTACTTGTCAGCGAGTAACATTTAAGCTATATTTTATAACCTTATTCCAAAGGGAACGGGAACCACGCGGATAAAACCACGGGGTGCTGCTAGTCTTTATATAAAAGACGAGACAAATTCGATATGGTTACACATCCATATTTGTTTGAATGCGGCTAGATCATAAATATCCATTTTTGTAGTTATAAGCAGTAAACATACTTCCTTTGTAGACATACAATGGCACTTAAGCAGACATATTACTAAATGGGAACAAGCCATAGGGTTCTTCACATTTACATTTAGATTATTTCCTTGCAACCTTTGTATGGTTGTAACTTTTCAAACAAATAAAACACACTTTTTGTTTTTGTTGCAGGTAATTATGCAGTCAGGAACAAACGATTCGGTGTGATTGATGATCGTAACACGAGGCGGACTGACAGACAAATAGATCGAGGCTTGGTACGTAATTTGTACTAATTTGGTCGTTTATTTTTAGTTTCGATTCGTTTGAGATCGACCTTTTGGGTCTATGGTTTTGTTAGATATTGTGCAGATGTTTATAACTAACGCTTTTATAGCTTTTGTTTAACTGTGTCATAAATTTTCAAACAATCGCTGAAGTCCGTCGGAGGTGAAATTAGGCATATCTAGTTACTTAATCTCCGTGGTAATGCAATGTTTATGATACCTCAATCATATTGTAGCACGGTCTGGTCTGATGACGAAGGAAGATGACTATAGGAACGTATTTTTTGTGCGTTTTATTAAAGTATCTACTCATAAATATACTTGTAAGTATACGAACTCGAAAATAGTGGTCAGATTCTGACTGCCCAATTCCTTGACTTAAAAATTGACATCAAATCATTTCCAAACACTAATGGTCCATAGGGCCGCATGTACATTGTTTACTGTTCGGTCCTGCAGACCCTTCATACTAATTAAAATTAGTGAATACAAACGTGCGATAAGTAACACGTTTTTACACTACTGCCGCGGTACTACGTGACAATGACGAATGATCCCACGGCTTGCACTGGGCACAATGTACCGAATCATAAGCACTTTTAACAAATGGTTCCGCCGTGCGCTCGCGTGGAAACAAGGCCGCGCGAATGGCTGTTTGTTAAAGGGCCTGTACACTGTTCCCTTAAGAGAAAAGCCGCATACAAGTATTACCATTAGCACGTTTTCTTTTTGGCCCGCTTAATTTCTTAAAAATATGGGTAGGTAATAATAAATCAGCAACGACTTCATCGGCATAGATATCGTTACAGTAGCACACGGACTAGTAAAAAAAGAAGGACCACCATTAGCTGGCGTTAAAACTTCTTAGGTGCTCCACTTGACACGCAACTTACACATTGACGTAATAAGTGCTCCAAATTACAGATATCCGATATCTGGTATGTTTAAGTATCTCACCTCACCAATGCATAAACATGGCTTCACGCTCTAATATGACAGCGTGGAGTCCTATTTTTTTTACTAGTCCGTGCAGTATCATAAGAGAATTTCCGTTACCTCTGTACAAACTGTCAAATCTCTATCAGCTAAAATGACGGATTCTAATAGAAAATTACAAATCCCACATCGCTGTGCTTTAATCGAAAGTCAAATAACTGCTGCAGTCATCATCTTCATAGAAAGAAAGAAAGAAACACATTTCTTGACTACACAAAAATAAACAGGGTACATTATTAATTATCCTACTAATAATATAAACGCGAAAGTTTGTAAAAATGTGTAGATCTTTGGTACTCTTTCACGCAAAAACTCCTTAATGGATTTTAATGAAACTGTACAATAATATAGCTTACACACCCGAATAACATGTAGGCTATGTTTTATCGATGTACTACGCGAGCAAAGCCGCGGGCAGAAGCTAGTAAAATATATGTATAAAAGAAAAGAAACATAGTGTTTCGTCGCGATTTTCGTCGGGGTTCGCTTTTGTACCTAGTTTTGTAAAACCTAGGATGCAAAGTAGGTCTTTAAAATATATAAAATTTCCATGTCACAATGTTAGTTACCGTACTCCTCCGAAACGGCTTTACCGATTTTTACCAAATTTTATATGCGTATTCAGTATGTCTGAGAATCGGCTGCTATCTATTTTCCATACCCCTAAATGTTATGGGTGGTCCACCCCAAAGCTATAACTTGAGAACGGCTGTACCGATTTTGCTAATCCTTTTTTAGTTGTGTTTGTTATTGTCAAGTGAAGGTTCTTATGAAAGAAAAAAAAAAGTTGCGCGGTAAATAAAAAAAATGGGTATTGAAAATCCGAGAACGGGGCGTTACGAAGTGCGCCGGATCAGCTAGTTAATTCTATAAATCAGTTGCAGCCAGGGCACATTTTATTGTTTTGGTTGTATTGAGCTCCGAAACTACTGGACCGATTTGAATAATTCTTTCGCCAATGGAAAGCTACTATATCAGTAAGTAATATAGACTTTTATTTTATTTTATCCCCACAGGAACGCGAACTAAGCGGGTAAAACCGCGGGACGCTGCTAGTATTGAATAAAACCTTTTCTCGCGTCCATCGCGTCTGCACTACCTCTAACGCTGACCTCGAAAGCCCTTTCTGCAGCCCTAATCTGTTGTTAATTAGACTAACTAGGTTATCGATACGTTGATTGATGGTAAGCCAATTACAAATTGGGCAGCTGTCCGGTCGGCGCGGCGCACCCATTCATTTGAGATACATTAGTTGTTGCATATTTGTTTGGTTCAAGGTTTTTTTATAGATTTGGTTCTGATACAACAGGTGAAGTGTTTATGATAACGCTTTTACGGCTCCGCGCGTGTGAATGCAGATTTTATCAATAACGTGTCAGACAATATTATATACATTAATCTGATTCTGTGTTAAGTAGGTTACGGATATCGGAATCGATGGAGATCTCACAAATACATGCTTTCAGACTCTGAGCAAACATAGCCTATTCACAAATGTTTGTCCAGAGTGGAAATCGAACTACTCTTAAAGCATAGGATATGACCGCTACAGAATACAGAATACCAAGCTTCAATTAACGAGGGGTCTTAATAAACTGGGTGGGTTGAACCTGATACTTATTTTTTACAAATCGTCTATATCCTCCTGATACACTTAGTCTGCATTGCATAGCAATAGTACTTCTGTTCTTAATTAGACTAACTAGAGCGGTGGTCGATACGTTGATTGATGGTAAAGGCGATTACTTAGAAGTCTGACGACCGGAGGTTCAGAACTACCAGTTTAATCAGACCCCTCGTTAATTAAAGTAAGTATTCAACAGCGTGTCTAATTATTATGGTCAGTTGTAGCCACCTCATTAGTTAGAGTAGCGATAACCAAATTTGGAGTGGCTCTTTTTGCTGTTATTGTGGTTCAAGGTCTGAGTGGTGGGAATGGTGTTTCAGATTAAAGGTTGTGTGGTTGTTTTGGTACTACGTAGGTTTGAATAAGTGTTTATTAAATTAATGAATAGCTCCATAGAATAATAACTTATAATGAACTTAATTATTCAGTAATGATTGCATTGAGTTCATGTGAATTGCAATTAATTTTACGATTTATTCTATGCTTGAAATGCCTATTCGAGTCTATCATAGGTCAATATTTTCTAATCGTTACATACGTTGCCAAATAATTAAAAGTGATAGTGTTTCGATATCAAATAAAATGCTAAAACTGATTGCTTTTTTTACGACTTTTTAATTACCTTTCTTCTAATCAATATTAATAAAAAAAAAAAAAAATTTATTTCGGACCTGGTCCATAGTGTTAGTAACAGTAAAAGCTTTTATCAGTACTTACATTTATATTAAAAATTTAATTCAATTCCAGTCATTTATTTGTTTATAATAATTATTACTATTAGATTTTTTTTTTTTCTCTAACCTTTACTGTCCCACTGCTGGGCAAAGGTCTCCCCCATGACCTTCCAACGCTCCCTTTCCAAGGCCAGAGCCTGCCAGTCCCTTGAATAGTTGGCCAGGTCGTCACACCACCTTTTTCTCCACTATTAGATTAATTAATAAAAATAATGTATTATGAATTATTAATTAACAATACTTAACCATAGTAATCATGTACACATATGTATTGGATGCAGGTGTTTACGATACACGATAGCTCTGAGGAATTTTATACGACACTGTATATCTTGAGTTTCTATTAACAAGCTAAGGAAAATTTAAGTACTTTGCTTGGTAAGTAATTAAGTTTTCAAAAACTAGTTAGAACATTTTCGTAACTGAGTAAGGTAAAATTTTCATTTTTTAATTATAATATATACAAAATATAATATATATATACAAAACACACTGATATATGTCGAATATATTTTAGGTAGCTGAAAATGTATTAATAGTACGACAAAGTGGAATTTGTTTGTATTCCCACAGTTGACCAAGACAGAAACAATGTTTTGAATACATGTATCGTGTCGTGTAGTGTAAGTCAGTGGAAGTAAAGTGAGCGGCAAGGCATGTGATCAATTCCCGGTAATATATTTTTATACATTTTAATATATTCACGATTAAACTGTAATGTAGCTCATATAGCTAGTCAGATATGTTATTAAGACAACATCACATCAATATTTATAAAAATCAATGCCACTTTTCGTTGTAATTTTATAACTCAAGAACGGGCTCACCTATCCAATCCAAATGTTTAGGCTTTATTCGGACTATTAAGTAGATGGTTTATGTGAAGTTTGCACAAAATCGGTAGAGCGGTTTTTCATTTATCATATTTTTTGTAACAAATAAATTCAATAAATGGCGGATCATTTTGTTAATGGGGATTTTGCTGTCAAATAGATTTTTTTATATTTTACTTTATACGTAGCGAAGCACGTACAAGACTGCTAGTCAATCATAATTATAAAGCATTTAGTATTAAGAAAATCAGAATCAATCATCATAAGACAAATACCGCTCTTATCAGAATTAGTCCTGGTGTAGGGATCGAACCCGCACCCCTTGTGCTCGACACGAAGTTAGAATCATTGCACTACGGAGTTGTTAGTAACTGTAACTCTAAATCTTTTCTGTAACGTACACCAGTGGTGGCAAACCAAAATAATTAATTTTTTAAGGAGCCACTGCCAGGCGATTGGTTGATGTAAATATTGTCAACTATTGTTGATACATTTGTGATCTCAAATAAAATTCGTACCAAACATTTTGTATTACGTGCCACCTATGGCAAACGTGTTAAAGGTTCGCCACCGCTGATAAACGGATATATCCCTTGCGTGTTAAACGTATTCAGGGCACAACTATTCTGTTTACATTGCAGTCTAGACGTGGAATGATTCCGTCGCGGGACGAAGATCCCAGACGTTGTTTGTTTACTCGTCTGCTATCGATGTGGGGAATATGCTCCGCTAAATTGTGCTGTTCATCACGTGTGTTATTAATCCATTAATCGGTTGATTGTTTTCCTTCAGTTTTGACATGTTCGTGGTTGTCCAATCATCGTGGCAGCTAGTGTCAATCACTACACGTACTTAGAAAAAACTTTATTCAATGGCTTATGCTTGCTCTGAACTTAACATAACTTGGGAATTATCGCACTAAGTATGTAATTAAAATATCTGACTCAGATAAAACTCTAGAAAAGCAGTACTAACCGTTGGGCCGAGGATTATTATCGGTGGTTCGCACAAAATCTGTAAAATATTGAAGAAGTCCGAAAGAATTATAATTTAAACAGCACAGGATTTATTATAACTTTCATACATGCAAAATAAAAGTTTATTTTTACATTGACAAACTTTATTTTTAACGCTGTGACCGTGTGAACACTTTGATTTTAATATCTAATATATACCCTAATCATAGTAGTTCCTAATCAAAAAAGGTGGGTAACCACTGCTCAACCGGGAATTGAACTCGCGGCTTTTACTTTTCTGGTTACCAAAAGATAAGGCCTTGTCAATTGGATAGAGTCGTATGTTTACTGTCAATTCAGTTTAGATGTTTAAATAGCTATCAAAGTATTATTGCTGCCTCTGACGTCGCGATGTCGTTTGTCAACTGATTGAATTTTGTGCTGATTTATTACCTAATAGTTAATGGTTAAACTAAAAATGCGGTTTCATCTTTTACGGACTAGTATATTGAAATTAATGTTATTAGTGTTGTTTAACATTAATATATTGGAGTTAATATTAATGCATAATTTGATTTAAAAAGCAGAGGTCTTTTAAGGTATTCGTCAAACCTTACAAACTATCATAATTAACTTTGACCTAAAGTACAACTAGATAATTTATTGGTGACTATCGGTCATTCAATTAGTTTTACCACCTCATTTGAGGCGATTAACACGTTATACGCTAAGTTGCGTTAAGTAACATCTAAGTTATTGTCGAGAATATCGTTTTAGCCATATGCGTAAGCTGAAGATATAAATTAAATTTATATTAAGTGCTGTTGGAGCGTTATTTATGGCCATACTTTAACTTAGCTACACCGCTAGTGTTGTGTTTAAAGTAACAATACTTCTGCGAAAGGTTTTAAGAGATGATTTATTGTATATTCCATATATAGGTACTAATACGCCTTTAGAGGGGAGGTAGGCAAAGACCATGGACTAAGCGTGAACTACTTTTACCCAAAAATAAAATTGAGTTTGAGTAGGTCGATAATGGGGTATTTTACTCGAAATATTACGAAAGATACAGCGCTTCAAAGATCTGAAATTTAGCGCTTTACGTCACTTGGACGGTAAAATTTTACACACTTAGTGACGTCACGCGGTACTTTCACGCGCTGTATCTTTATAATTTTTAGTTTGCTGAACAAAAGAAAAAATACGCAATATTTTTTTGTAATGCCAATAGTGGAATATAAAAAACTCGTCGTAAGTAGCCTTTTAAGACATGCTAGACAGGCTCGATGACTGGCTCGATGGCGCATTCGGTAGTGACCCTGCCTCATGCGCCAAGAGTTGTGGGTTCGATTCCCACCCAGGACAAACATTCGTATGATGAATACTTGTGTTTGTTCTGTGTCTGGTTGTTAATATCCAATATTTAAGTATATATTTGTAATACCACTGTTTTTTCTGATATCCGTAACACAAGTGCTTAAGCTACTTACCTCGAAGTCAGATCATGTATGTGATGTAGTCGGATATTTATTTATTTATTTTATTATTAGACAAGGAGCACAGTTGGCACTTAATTAATTTTGAAGTCTCAAACCAACATAGGAAGTACGCAGCGAAAACTTTACAACTCCACTGAAAAATCAATTTTGCTATATCTAAACCCTAATAATACTATTGAATATCTTCACTACACGTTCCTATTGGCCAATTCTCTTGAACCACGCCCATTAATTAACACCTTCGCCTACGCACACTTCTTTGTGTGTAAAATCGTACTCACCTCTCCACTCTTATACGTAACGCTGAAACGTCCTTATTATTGTCAATATCCACAATGTAGTTTTTATAAAGATCGTCTCGGTACAGAGTTACAATTATGAATCGCTTTGTGGGCACGTCAGACGATAATTAATGTTTAGGCTAAGAAAAAAGAGTTTGGACGTAGGGTTAGCATATCTTCGGTCTAACGTATTAGTTTATTTTATATTGAGTTAAATTACTATTTTTAATTACTTAATTGTTGTTAATTAACCGACTTACATTATTTATTTTATTTAATTTCTGAAATAGATATTCTATTTGACCGCGTCCCCTTTTACGATAAATGTTCTGTTTAGGTTTGCATAAAAAAGGACAAATTAAAGTACTTGCAGATTTTTAACTAATCTAGTATTAATCCAAGCCGAAACGTTTGTATGTGCATGTGATTTTAATCTGTACTTTTTCGTGAAAGAGATGCATCCATCCACATTTGCCCGTTTAAAATATTAGTAAGAAATATGTTATTTTTAGTTCAGTTGTCTGGCAGCCCTATACAAACATGATCCCATTTCAGAAATCCATTTAGGAGCAAAACCACACGTACTGTGTATAGAGTTTTTGTGATGACCAAAAAGTCGTGATCTGTTTATGAGCAAGCAAAAAGTCACTATCAATTTTGGTGCTACTTGTTTTTATTTTTAGACATCCATCGTAAATGTAGTGGCAAATAACGAAATTATTATTACTGTCTATTAAAATTGTCTTTAATAACACGTTATACGCCATAAGAACACGCTTAGGGAAGAAATTTATTGATAGGACTGAACAATCCATAATGTATGCCGCGATGTCGATATTCTACGTATATACAACTTACATATCATCGCACCCATAATCCCCGAAGGAGTAGGCAGAGTCAAACAGGCAACTAGCTCCCTTAACCAATTCAGCCAAAAAAATAAACTGGGCTGGGAAAATTATAAAAAAGTAATGACAAGTGGCTAGCTCCACATTCACTTACCTAAAACCCGATATACCATTAGTTGCCTTTTTAAGACATGCTAGGCAAGGAACACAGTTGGGACAACATGGGACTTTATAGGCTATAAATTAAAAAATATTAAGGGAATGACACAAATCTATTGGTGTCACTAGAACAATATGAGAAATCAAACATTCGTGATGGATCCACAATTCAAGAATTTGACTAACGAAATTAAGAGAACAGTTAAAACTGGAAACATGATTAAATACAGTAGCACCAAGATCACTCGTACATTAATGGAGCCATTAAAATTATCGATGCTCAAAATAACCCGATCGTATCGGACCTGAAGAGCTACTTGAACGGTAGCAGCTACGCACACTTGATGTCAATATTTGCTTCTTACAAAATACACATGACATTACCATAACACAATGTATAGAAGATAACAGTAGGAATATACCGAAGTTTATGGGCTTTTGAGGGGTCCGCGATAAACATGCTATGAGTCGATGAAAAATGTTTTCTTTACTTTGTCAGTGATAATAAATAGTTTTTGATCAAAACGCTTGGTATTAACTGCCTACATAATAATTTTGGATGTGTTAGAATTTAGAAAATTAAATGCCCTAAATGATCGTGACTTCAAAGCGATTAGATATCCTAATGTACATGAATAACATAATATGTATTTAGTTTCATGTTGCGTCGTTCAACTAAGCGTAAATAATGATTTAATGTTTGATAATACCATACATTTATACGATGCGATGCAAGCTTAATGCATTAATTAACGAAAACAATTGTTAGTCACGTTCAGAGATGAGCTAATTTAAAGGCTTGCTAGATCTAGGTGGAACTAGGACTAGGATCTAGGTGGTAGATTCATGTTGCATTAAGGATAATGACAATTTGTTAGTGCTTTTTTGAAGCCTACATAAATAAAGACATTTTTAATTAAAATTTGACGATATTAGTAGTAGTAAAACATTACAGGGAGGTTTCGGGGATCTAGAAGTAAAGAAAAATTACAACATTATCAACCTAAGAGAGCTATTAAATTAGTATGCTATGGTGAATTCGTGTTTCAGTCAGCTGCTAAAACAATATAACGGGGAATCTCATATAGGTCTTCCATGTTGTTATATATAGCACACGCGTCAAAGTGTAATCGCATTTGATGCGTGCGATAAAGCGATTACAAAACTTACTTGTACAATGTACATGTGTGCGTATGCCTCTCAAATGAGATCCCAAAAAGCGAATATAATTTGTTATTTAACTAAAAATCTTCACGTTTTTGCCCTACCGGGGTAGGCAGAGAGAACCGAATACATGGCACGGTCCTTACACACCTTACTGGCTTTTTTAACATTCATAATCCTTTTCATACAAGCTCAACGGTTCTTATGGCTCCTAACATCACCTTCTGTTAACACACTTTATTTCACGATTACTATTTTTGCCACATCAAGCCAAGCTAATATAAAATATAGTAACTTCTGTGGTTCAAGGTTAACGTTGAAATGTTTCACTGTTATTTATTATTCATTGCGATCGCACCAATTGTATCAAATACGTCCCACACTAATCCAAGTGCAGGTGATAAAATTAGCACTTTATGAATGTTTATTCTCCTTTATTTGCATAACGGTCGTGCACCTTAAAGACGATGCCACGAGAATGCAGAAGTTTTGGAACAATCTCAAGTGAATTAAATTTACTCTCGATGGTGCCGAGTTCGTCGAAAAAGAGGCATAAATCGTTTGTTTGGCGACCGTTGCACGCGTAATCTGGTTTGTAAGATTGTTTGTTTTGTGAAGAATCTTGGTCAAGACACAAATATTATGATGCGAGAAATATATAATTTTCATACTGATAAATGCATTTACTGTTTTAAGATGCTGCTCGTTATTTATTTTTGATTTGTTTTCAAATTTAAATATTTTAATAATACTAATAATGAGGACGATTATTCATTATTAGACCCCTTATACATAAAAAAAATTGGTAGATATATCCGTTACTTTACAGTGATCATGCTTAATTAAACAGTAATGTGTTGTGGTTACCAAAATACTCATTAAATGTTTATGATTTAATAGACCTCATTATTCAATTAATAAAAACCGGCTTTCAAACGGCGCGAAATTAGTCTGCTAAAATTGATTTTTATTTTTTTCGATCCCATAAATTGAGTATGTACGTACGTACAACCATAATGATTTCCTTTTATCAAGCTGTTTACAACCTCTTCAAAGTTCTTGTGCGCAGTAGATCATTCTGGTCGTACGGGGAATTGCTATAATAGAGGTTACGTAGAAACATTTTTTGTTCGGGTTCGACGACTCATGCCTTGGCGTTCCGCAGGGCGGCGAATTTGTACCACTTCTTTTCAACTTGCGTAATATAAGCATTTGAAATAGAGATCTAATGTTATTCAAACATTGTTACGGTGTTTGTTAATATTTTCATAAAAATAGGCTATTATAAAACTGTCTTATCATTGTAACCCTTCGTAATCTAGATTTCAATTGTGTTATAGTAATTAAAGATAGTAAAATATAATAGGTGATAATTGAGGTGATGACAAATGCGAACATCAAATTGCAACACGCATTTCCTAAAAACAGGATGAAGCTACTTAGCTGCCTAAGAGTTAAAAAAAAGATTTAAGATCTTTCATGCAAAATAAAAACGTAGTGTAGACCAAAGAACTAAAGAGCCCGCAGAAAATAGCGTCCATTATTACTATACAGACGGACAAAGCTCTTAAACCAAAGAACTGTCGCGATTTACAGAGCTTAATGCGACGTGATTCACGCTTAGAAAGAAGTGCCAAGTCGAAGTCGCGATTGCTAGTGATGATTTTATCCCGACCACACGTGATAATGGAGTGGAGTGATTAATGTGGCAGATGATATCAGACGCTGTGTATTGTTGCTCGGTGCTAATGGTGCGCAACACACGAATGTGCTATTGATTTTTTGTTGCGATTCGCTGTTAGGGCTGCTCTGTAGATTTGCTCAAATATATATTTTTTTATGTAGTTGGGTAAATTTAAAACGTTAAGCAAAAGGTGGCAACTGATTAAATGATATTTATTTATTATTTATTGAATATTAAAGTTGGATCAAAAGACAATGTTATCAAAGAACTGTATTGATCCACACAATGCCTATGAGAGAGTAACGTGTGATTGAATATATTAGCAAAAGCTTTTAGCTATTGTTATTAAATTACACATTTCATACATTTTTTTTTAGCTTTTGTTATTAAATTACATACCTTTTGGACAACCCTAGTTAGGGCCATACAATGTTCGTGATAGTGTAAACCGTATTTATTTATTACTCTCAGGAATTCGGCGGCTACTAGTCCAGCTTCCATAAAGTTTTGTTGCTATCTATACTTATAATAAATCTGTAGAGAGGTCAATTCTGTACATGAAATATATTTTCAAAATAACTATCAGGGGTGATTAGTTATCGATACTGATGCCAAAAATGCAATCAGTAAAATTTTTGTCTGTCTGTCTGTATGTTCCTTATAGAAACCAAAACAAATCGACGGATTTTAACGAAACTTGGTATAATTATTTTTCATACTCCTGGGCAGGTTATAGTATACTATTCATCACGCTACAATCAATAGGAGCAGAGTAGTGAAGGGAAATGTTGGGAAAACGGGAGAAGTTACTCCATTTTTTAAGCTTCCGTCGCGTGTGCAATCTTAATGGTTAAAGTTACATAGAAATCATGTATGACGGAAATAGTCTTTATATAATATTAACCATAAACTTGAGTGACATCGCTGGCACAACTAGTATGAAATAAGCATTTTTGAATTTAACTGGCCCGTTGGTCGATTGGTCAGAGGCCACGAAACCAAGGGTCGCGGGTTTGAATCCCGCTAGGGCAAATGTTTCGTGTGATGAACATGGACTTTTGTACTCGAGTCATGGATGTTTATAAACGTATTTAAGTATGTATATCCGTTCGCCTAGTCCATAGTATAAGCATAAGCTTAGTTTCGAATAAGGGAATTGGTGTGGCAGTCTAGACAATAATTTTATTATAAGTAATTGTTATCAAATATTTCGCTTATATGATAACTAAACATGAAATCTGACATAACTGGCAATTTTATCTCGTAGCACTTGTAATGTGAATTATCAAGATGCGTAATTTCTGACTATTGTTAATAATAAGTTTTAACTTGATTTTTTTTTTGTTTGTATTCGGCACATTTTAACTGGTATAATGTGCCGAACCAAAGTTGGTAATTTCATTTTTAGTTCAACAAAAAATACTATGTAACAACAATTACGTTATACGTGAGGCGATAGATATGTTTACTGAATGATGTTCCACAGGTAATGTCTTCGTTCAGAAATAACCATCATTTATTTACTCTCATACACCAGATGGAGCTTTTATCTGGCAGATGAAAGATAGTTGGTTAACGCACGCGCAGAAATGAATCTTCTCTGACCGCTCACCCGCTAATAACGAGCTATTTGAAATTACCAATGGTCGAATTATCCCTTATAAAAGCGACCGCCTACCGTCCTCTCATCTCGCTTATCGCCCGTCGCATCGGGTCCTGGTAATCGAACGATTCTTGAGAACAGCGGTCGAGGAAAGCGATTGAGGCGATTCAGCTCCATGTCGTATCAGATTGTATCGTAACAGTCTAATGTCTGATCAGAAATGGTATTGCTAGGTCTTGGGACTTAACGGAACGCTTTTTTGTTGACGATTTAATCGCAGTGGAACTTGGCGTTTGAGACAAATTGTGGATTCGATTTTCAAATTGGATTTATGACCGATTTTTTTTAATGCAATAAAATGATGTTTTTATATCACTAAGTCACCGCTTTGAAAATCGTGTAGTTTATATAACATATTTTTATATTAGCTGATCAAAAATAAGTGACGTAAGTATGTAATGTTAACGATATAAATAGGGATTATTATAGGGTAAAATTACCTATTTTAAATTTTATTTTAAACAAATCTCTGTCCTAGAGACAATCTGCTGAATGGAAAAAAATACGTCTTTAACTGTGTAACAATTTAATTCCATTTGGCGGAAAGCAGTATAATTTCGATTTGTAAGAAATATAAACAAAACTAGCTGACCCGCCGAACTTCGTTCCGCCTAACTGTCAATGACACATAATCGGGTTAAATAAATTGAAATGTAAACTATCCTATCTTTCAAGTTGGATCAAACTGCACATGGTGTGCAAATTTGATTAAAATCGGTTAAGTAGTTTCGGAGTCCATCGCGGACAAACAACGTGACGCGTAATTTATATATATATGAGGATAGAAAATTTTGATGACTTCAGTAAAAACGTTGCATCTCAAACTTTAAAAAAGGTTAATGGCGCTTCACTTATCAAAGATAGTAGTAATGTTGGCGTCTCACCTGATTGATACAATACCGTCGTCTCAAATAACTTAGTAAATTCAACACATCGCTCATTTGCAACAACGATGACATATCTCAAAAAACATCATTTTACAGGAGAACGATTTCAAAATTACAAGTTAAAATAAAACTACAAGCGTTGATTTTTTAGAAAAGTTATTTAGACAAAAATGTTGTACAATAAGTATATTTTTTTATGAAATTATTAAAACTTGCGTACAAAGTACACGTATTATGTTATGCTGTTTTATTTGTGGTAAGGAAATAGTTATGTCTTTGTTGCTGATAAATATGTACATATTTTTGTAATATTTTGATTAATGACATTACACTTAACAATTATTTTAATTTTAATGAAGACTTAAAGGGAAAATAATAAAATGTGTCGAAATTGAAAAATGTTTTTATTAATAGAAATCAAAAGTGAACTACAACATAGTCATCTTAATATCTTTGTTACTATAAACTCAAACGTAGGTATTGCGCTTAAAGCTAATTAAGTTATGAAATGGACATGGCACACCATCAGTCTTATTAATCAACTCTCCAACATTATTTTAAGTTATGCTTATAGCAAAAATATCACAAAATCAGCCTCAATAATTAGGTTCTCAATTACTAACATTCTAGAACTGAGTATTAATACTTTATAACCTAATAAATGACGTTATTATAAAACTAATATCAATAATGTACTCGTAATCTCTGTATATACCCTGGAAAATAATGTTAAAAAAACCTTACAAAGAATTATAAAACTGAGAATAGAACTGTGGAATTAGATTTTTGTTTAACAAGTCTAGCAAATCTGATTTCTTTCTGTCCGATATGCCTGGTTTACAATCATAAGCTTTCTTGACGTTCACTTCAATAGTTTTCTTCCTTCTGATAATTTCAGCTCTTTTAAATTCTTCTTCTCCGTAAGAGTTCTTGTAAAATAATATACGTGGGTTATCTTTTTCAACCTTAAAAGCTTTTATTTCTCCAATCTTAACTGAGTTTCCTTCTTCATCCTTCGTCAAATTTATTCCCATTTGGGTACACGCATCTTTCCAATCCACAAAATCTGCAGTGCACATTTCATTGACACGGAATGGCGTCGGTTTCTTCCTAGCCGCTTTTATAGCACCAATAAAGGCTTCTGGTGAATACATAGGTCCTGCTTTAAGCAGTTTTTTAACTTGTCTTTCTATTAGTGAATGAGCTGCATCACCCTCATTTTGGGTGTGCCCCTTTATTAAAAATTTATGTGTAATCGTTTGGAGGTTATGGAACTTTTGTAAAGCAAATAAATATACTGCAATCATTGTCTTGTTTTTTTGTTGCCCTGCGCAATTGTCAGAGTAAAAGACAATGTTAAGAGTCTTATCATTATTAAGTAACGAAAGTTGTTCTAGATACTTATATACACAAGTTCCCAAGTCATTAACACCTCGATTTGCGTTGGATTCATCC
Source organism: Glyphodes perspectalis (assembly GCA_951394215.1). Lineage (NCBI taxonomy): Eukaryota > Metazoa > Arthropoda > Insecta > Lepidoptera > Crambidae > Glyphodes > Glyphodes perspectalis. Next base: position 3,397,209 of record OX596203.1, read on the forward strand.
CAAACAAAACATTCTACTCCATTTGTTTTTAAATCGCAAATTGTAAAATTCAAAACATTCAACTTACATTTATAATAGAAGACTGATACATCGCCTTTGGGGCATTGAAATACCGCCTGGAGATCGTAAACCGCTGTTACAATATTTTCATCTTCTTTATCTTTTGCCTTTTCTGCGCGACATAGTTGTTTTTCCTTTAAATGCTTATCATGTTCTTCTCTAAGATTTTCTTTATTATCAGAGTTTTCAAAGACAGCGCAGACATCACACATATCCTTTTTTGGCGTAAAAAAAGATATATTATATTCTTGAGTGAAAATTTTATAAAAAAGAATATAATTGCCAAAGCTTAAATTTTTTTGTTTTTGAATTTCCACATAGTCATTGTGAATGTTAGCAATATTTTTACTACCATCTATGAAAACTTTACTTGTATTGGCTCTTGTATAGTGTGACTCGATTTTTGGGATGGAATTTATGTATTCACGAATACCATTTTTGATTGATTCATCAACTTGAGGATGTTTGTCATGTTTACCGCGTCTATCTTCAGCCAAAAGACAATTTGCCACCTGGTCTTCTTTTTCTAAAACGGTACGAATTGGCCGGTCGTTGATTCCTAAGGTATTCTTAAAGAAAATTTTACATACTCTTACCGTTTTATCGGGCAGTCTGAAATGAAATGCGTGATTCTTGAGACGAGGTTTTCTTATTCCGCCTTCTCGAATGTAACGATATCTTGGTGTTATGATTGTCATACTCTTTGAAATGTATTGCCATTGCTTTTGGTTGTCTCCTAATGCCCAGTAGTCTTTAAATAATAATTTTCTTTCATCATCAGATAGTTTAGATTGACATTTTAACCTACATTTGTCTCCGCATGGCTGTTTCATTTTTCTTTCTTCTTTTACTTTCTTGCTAGCGGTTTGATAAGCTTGTCCTGTATTCCGCAGCATTTTCTTCACGTTTCTGTTCCAATTAGCTTCATTCCTTTTGCGTTTTCTTCCCTGTTTTGCATTCGGACTTGTAGGAATCCTACTTTCTGTTGAAATTTGATTTGGTAATGAAATGTTACCATCTAAATTGTTATTTGCAATGGAATTCTCATTTGTCTGCTCAGCTGGCATGTCAGGAAGAGTATTGATGAGACTGTGTTGTAAAAGAGAAGATTCTGAAATGGTTATGTCTGTATATGCCATTGAAGTAGATGGCAATGGATTTGAATAGTCAATTGTATCTATTAACTCAATACTATTCTGCGGAAGAAGTTGCTCAGGTGGAATGTACATTGGATCTTTAACGGAATCATCACTATCTGCAAAATAAATATAAATTAATTAATTTATGATTTTATAAGCAAATTCAATTACTTACTACTATAAAAAAAATAACTAACCTTCATGTGATGAATCATTTGATGAATCAGAATCAGATGACGAGCTGGAAGAAGAACTACTCTCATTTGGTAAAGGTCTCATCCTATGGTTTGTTTGGGTTTCGTTATCTGAAAATTTGTATAAAGGTTAATTTTCTATAGATACGCAAGAATAAAAAAAATATAATTAAAAAAGAAAATCATAGTAAGTACATACTGGGTTCATTGGACGTAACTTCTTCATTGTGCGAGTCAATCAATGCTACAATTTGTTTACCTCGGGAAGCACGTGGAAACACCATTGTCACCTAAAATAACAAATAACACATGAAAAATGCATTTAGAATTATTGCCTTTAACGTTTTATTACAAAATATTGTAATACTATACAATAAACAACACAAATAATTTCTAAGTATAGTGACACAAGTCTAGATATGTTTTTGCGTAATGTTAATTCATCGTTTTGTTTGTTAACAACAACGTCATAATTCGTAATAATACCTTAATGGCTTTTAATTTTCTCCGCAATATCGTCATAACACAAAATATGTGGGTACTGATTTATTAAAATATTATGTTCATTAACGACACATTTCTACTAAACACGTTTTTCTTGAAAATATATTAAAATAAATTGTTGTTCACTTACCCGCAAGAGCGTTGTTATATAAAAAATGTCGTTTTTCAAGAGCACAAGTAGCACCTATCGCTCGCACTGACACATCACAACTAAATAATGTCGTTGTTGTCGCGCGTCACCAAACCGAAAGAGACAGTGCTATAACAGCACAAGTATGAATATTTGCTCTCTCTCTCTTACCGTGGACTTTAGAGAAATAACGTTTTTACAGCAAAAGGAGTGCAATTTTTTCTACACAGCTGTATTATTAACTTAAAAATCATCAATTTTGAATTATGTCGACCTTGTAGCAAATGAGCGACATCAATTCACCCTGAGTTGCGATCTAAAATAACGGTGAGTGTCCACACTCGCCGCGGAATATAGATCACGGGGGTTATTAAGGTTTCCTCAATTTTACGTTATTGCACACAATCTGGTAACCGGTTTTGGTGGCCCAATACAGAGAAGTTTGAGTTTGAGACTAAGCAAACGATTTAAATCTTCAAAGAATGTACAGTCAGGAAAAGACAGGTCAGTTTTTGAATCGATCGAGTATTAATGACTATTTTTCGGTTGTGCCTCCGAATTGTAGATTAGGCTAAGAATTTAGGCAAGTTCATTCAGTCATTTATGACTATCATAGCAGACCCTGATCAAAGATGATGATCATTTGAAAATGTTTTGACATTTTTTAAGTTATTGTGGGTCATAATAATGTATATTTTCCTAATATTAATCTATTAATTCATTATCAACCATTTGCTCTGATTGTAGCACAATATTTTAATCTCTATAGTATGTAATTTAAAATTCGGTGACCTTCCACTCAATCCCAGTGCCGTCAATTAATAAGTAAAGTCGATACAAAATTGATTATTGAAAACGATAATTTGTTTCTCTGTATAAGATTCGAAACGAAAATTCAGCTAAATATTCTAAACAAAAGGTTGGATGCTATTATAAAAAAAAAAAAAGTTATTACGATTGCCATTTATCCTACTCTTGGACCACACACACACACCGGCATGTTGGCAGTAAGTAAATTGCTCTTACTTGTCGCTCAAGTAAAGCGTAAAAAGCTTGTTTTTTGTTTATTGCTTGCACACGATGTTTGCCCATGCTTTCGGCTCGCTTTGTGACGTCACGCGACACTCAATACTCAGGGAAACGCACCGCACATTTTAAAAAAGCGCGCTAAAGAATTTTACTACTGCATTGTAGTGGTACTGATTTATTCTTCAAAAGATATTCAAGATATTTTTACAATAATTTAGTCTATACCCTATTTTATACGAACATATTTTTTTACGATAATACGTTTGCGCATAGTTTCCCAAATTGTTATACTTTTAAAATATTATTGCTAGTAGTTATGGGGGAATCTATTGTCTAACCTCAAGTGGATCGAAAAAGAATGACATTATTTTTCACACGCCATGAGATCTAAGATACTTTTTGACGTTAAATATTATCAACAAGGTAGAGTTTTAAATAATGTAGGTATTTTCTCTGCCATTGACTAAAATCCGCACAGGTAGAATCGAATAACAATGTTCAAAATAATGAAGATAAAGTGACTTAAATTACACAATTTTACCGTAACTGCGCATAATTCTTCATACTTTTAGGTACTGGTACTATTACATTAATTACGTACAAATGAGTCACGCTAAATATGAAACTAATCATACCTAGTTTGCTACAGCCACTCAAACCAGTCTAGTTTAGTTTGAGATACTCACTTAGGAACTTGGCTGTCGAAAAGTTGCGCTCTTGTGTACTTTGATTTAGAATATAATATTTCTATTTAGATATTGCAGCGTAATTAAATCTGCGAGTAAACTAAATTATCTTTGTTAATATAGGTTTAAATCAATCTGAAATCATCAGTGATTAAAGAATTAAACATTGTGGTTCATATAGACACTAACAAGCGTATTAGGCATCCCCAACTTCGTACTCAGAAATTTAATGCGTTATTCCCCAAAAATCTGGGTAAACTTATCCCTTGTTTGAATAAATTATACGATATACAGAGAGATAAATGATACCAGTGCGGTTTAGAAGGTTAAATCGATAACGGGCATGATAAAATAACCATCAACAAAAAAAATATATTTTCTCTTTATTTTTTAGAATGTCCAGTATTTTTCTGGAAGGCAGTTGTGCACTCGTCAGCTAAACCCTAGTGTTCACTCTAGGACGCTGAGACGGCGACAGCCCTAAATTGAACCAAATTACGGGTGGCGTCTCTCTCTTATCTATTTAATTTATCTATTAGCTCTAGAAATAGCCATTGACGTGATTGCAGAGGGCACGTTTACACTGTCGATACGTGCATTGCTTGTAGGTTAAGAGGCTGAAAGATTGAAAAAGGATATTTTATTGACTGCATTCTGAGATTAGTGGCTATAATTTTTCTGCATTTTAAAAATAAGTCAATAAGGCAAGTCTTTTTACAATCCTTTTTTTTAATACCCATTGTGTTGACGACCATTAAAATAAATCACTTCAACAAAATTCGTGAACTTAACGTCAATTAGAGAATAATTGCGTTGCTTTTATTGCTACCGGTACTGGTGTAAACTGACAGTTTGAACGCCTACACGCGCTTCTATTAAATGTAACGAATATACAAGTAGAACAGATTCATTAAATGAATATACATAATTGAAATTGTTTTAATCAATCATGTAGAAAAGTAAACCTAGTCAAATTTTCATTACCCAAGATTCCGTTAATGTGTCCTACATGTAATAGAATTATTCTTACACATATGTATAATAATGTTAGCACATTAGGGGTACGCAATTTCATAGGATTAAGTACATGTAAGGAGTTACAGAGCACCACAATATCTATAGTAAAACAGAACTTTGCATATTGTAGGTTTAATTGAAATGCTCGGCCGGTGACCAGTTATGAATGATATAAAAAAAATTAAGGTTATCTTTTTCTTTTTTTTGCCTGTTCGTGTGAACGCAGCCTAAGTGCACGCCGCACAGCCCTTTGATTCAGTTGAAAAGGGACGAAGATTTTGTATTTGTTTTTTACTTAGAGCACTTAAACGCGTTCAAAGTTTAACCTGGAGGTTTGTCAATATTTGTACCGGGATGGAATGTTTTTACTGGCTCCCAGAAAATTGACTTGTTAGGATACAAATTGGATAAGTACTTTTTATCGTTCATTCGTGTCTAAAGAACGAGTTTTGTTTTTTTGGGTCTTTGTCGATGACCCATGGCCTGACGCTATCACTATCCGACACCTGAATTTTTATTTAAAAATATCAAATTAAAATAATTTTATGTAAATTAAATAATAAAAATTAATTTGAAGATGTGATTTTTTAATTTTATAAATTTTGTATGCTTATTACAAAAACCAGTGAAAAGCATAGACTATGATCCTTCTTATTCAGGACGGTAGAAACATATATTATCATCAGCATCCTATCTGTTAAAGAGGTGGCCTCAATGGTGGCCTAAAACCCTAAGTTTCAATAAGAATTTATGTCACCTATCGTTATCGTAAAATTAAACTGTTTATTAAAATGAAAATAAGACGTTTGAATACAGACGCTTGCTGCCTTACCCTCCGAGGTTAGACTAGTAAAAGTATGCATATACCTACCGTGTGTAGGTACATACAATGAATTCAAACACCATCCTCTATCAACAGCTAATAGCTGACTCATTATCCCGGCCACGTCGGGCTGCGGTCGCGCAACAAGCGAGCAATCCCTGTTGCGGTCAACGGTGCTGCCATCTTGTGTAGATGTGGGTAACGCAGCAAACATTGTTGCGTCAACTTAGTTACTAAAGCGCAGCTCACGTAGACTTTGAGTAAACTAAAAATTACTATAAAAGCAAAATGGAACTCGCCGAGTTAGCCAATTGTAGAGTTGTCATCGGAAGGATGGTTACTCGAATTTGTTCTAGTTTAAAGGGCGTCTGGACGAGGTTTAATTTGTTGTACGGGTTTCAAATCTTTAGTGACTTAAAGATTATGGTCATGGTGTATACCACGTTCACAACTCCGGGTTGTTGTTAGGTTTTATGTTTTTTATCTGAATCCTGCCAGATTTTAAAGACGGCAACCCTATCCGTGTGGTTCTGAGCCCAGTACTTATCGAATTATCCTAGTCCTGCGCAGTGTGGAATGACACGACACATTTTGTTGAAGTGAGTTGACATATCCATCTATGCCCCATACGTTGGTCTGGGACTTAAAAAGAATGTGCCAACTGTATTCCTTGCCTAGCATGTCATAAAAGTATATCGGGTTTTGGGGTATGTGATTGTGTAGGCGACGAGCTAGCCCATTGTTACTACTTTTTCACAATTTTACATTTAACCCAGCTCAGTTTTATTTTGCTGAATATGGTTAAAGGGACCTGCTGTCCCCCAGACTCTGTCTACGCCTTCGAGGATTACGGGCGTGAAATTATGTTAGTTTGTATGTGTGAGTTGACATATCTAGCGCAGCGACCTGAGTTAGCGCAACAGCGGCGCAGCGCAGTGCTACGTCTCTATTGCGCTAGCGAACGAGTGCAAGGTACTTCGCCTCCACTAGTAATGGAAGTTATTCCTTATACGCAATTCTTCTGTCACGTCACGGATCGAGAACGTGTTTCGGAATAGGGTAGTTGACACCATCAATCAATTGCCGTGGTTTTTATGAGCTGACAAAATAATAACATGTGCTTCATTAAAAATTGACGCTAGTTTTTAGGGTTCCGTACCGAAACGGAAAAACGGGACCCTATTACTAAAATAATGTCCTCCTAACCGATATCGGTCACGGCGGCCAATCTCAACAAGATTAGCCAACTGCGCAGGAGATATTATAGTGCACAAGTGTATGCGCAAACATAAGTGCACTCTCTATTCCTTCACTCTCATAGTCCGGTGAGACGGCAATTCGACATGACCGGAGAGAGGTCAGTCGCAGGACCAACGGCTGAACGTGCTTTCCGAGGCACGGGGGTGATTAAACCGCCAACTTCCTGACTCCGGGCTGTTACTGAGTACTTTCAATATTGAAATACCCAGCCACAAATTTTTGGCCCGACCCAGGATTTGAACCCGGGACCTCTTGGTCTTTAAGCGGCGCATACTACCACTAGACCAACGAGGCAGTCCTATTACTAAAACGCTGTTCGTCAGTCTGTCTGTCCGTCTGTCACCAGGCTGTATCTCCTGAAACGTAATAGTTAGACAGTTGAAATTTTCACAGATGATGTATTTTTGTTGCTGCTTTAACATCAAATACTAAAAAGCAAAATAAAATTAATATTTAAGGGGTTCCCATACAAAAAACGTGATATTTTTGCTCGTTTTTGCTCGATATTGATAATGGCCAGATAGACGCTTGAAATATTCACAGAATATTTAGTTATATATTGACTTAAAAAATAAATAATAAAATTAATATAATACAAATATTTCATTAGGGCTCCCATACAACAAACGTGTTTTTTTTGCCGATTTTATAGGTTTATTAATTATAAAAACGGCATCTATACGGAACCTTTAGTGCGCTAGTCCGACTCGCACTTGGCTGATTTTTAATACCACTAAAAATAAGCACATGACTTGCCTGATTCCCCAAAAATATAATTAATATCTTATGGATAATATAATAATAAAGTGCTGTCACAATCGTTACAGCCGTTTTCACAATGAGTAGGAAAAAACAGTCATGCAAACGTTTAAGTTAATACCGTGTATATTTTCAAATGCATTTTGTAAAAAGCTGTCGTTTTGACACAACAGACGGACATTTTAATTTTATCTACTTGTCTAGATAGCATTAATAAGATGATTATTATTAGAACCGTACTAAGCAAAATAAAACTTAATTTACTTTATGAACATGTTCGCTAGAAAATATTAATTATTTTCATGATGTTTAATTTTAATTACAGGTAATCACCCTCTCGAATTACATCGTGACCTCTTCGGTCACGATGTAATTCGAGAGGGTTCGATTTTAATGATTATGGAATTTATATGAGCGTGTCATTATAAAATGAATTTCATATTTTAATTGGTCGGTTGGTTTTACGCGAGGTTAGTTAGCTTATGTACAATTAATTTCTATATAGTAGAAGTTAATGTTTCTTTACTTTCACAGTAGCTTAACATTGAAAAAAAACTTATGACTTATAAAAAAAACAAAACTCCTCTATGTGGTGTTCATACAAAACATAAACTAACATCACGCCCATAATCACAGAAGGGATAGGCAGAGTCAAAGGGGCAGCAGGCCCCTTTAACCACATTCAGCGAAAAACAAAATGTGGTGTTCAAATTTTCAAAATATTATAATTTTACATATTTTGACTTTAAGGGCTTTTTTTAAGGGTCTAATAATAAATAAGCTGGCATAGTGATTTTTTGTTAATAAAGGAATGGAGGAGATGACCCTACTCAATATTTGGGTGAGGGTGGTTGAAAGGGCTTCTTGCTTCGTGGACTCTATCTACGTTGGGCATTGTGAAAGTGATAGTATATATGGAATTGACACATCACTCGAGTGAAATATTAAAAATATACTCTTAAAAAAAGTAATATAAAAGCAACCCTAGCTGACATAGCAAGATGGTTCACATGCCCTTACAACTTAATTTATCAAACAAAAGCTAAAAAACCATAACTTCTTCATAATTTGGACGTCAAAAGCTGGCAAATAATTAATTAACCCAACCCCATGTAAATTAACTTTCCCGATGAATGAACATTTATCTTCCAAGTGCAGGGGAGTTGTCTGAGGACCTACCCTTGTAGGGGTGACACCCCCGAAATTATACGTTTGGGGATCGGTGTCGTGGGTGATTTTGCAAATGATATAAATTACTGGATATGGTCGGTCCTAAATTCGTTATTGTCTTGAGCTGAGGTCATCATATACGTATATCTTGAACAGTGATTTTATCTAGTTGATTTGATCGCTGATCATGTTGATGGTTTTATATGGTTTTACCTTATAAATAAGATAAAATGTTGTGTAACCATGTAATTTGTTACAAGGTTTCCTGTTAACGATATGATTCGATGTTTGAATATTTGCAGAACTAAGGTTCTATACCATATTTTATCCTAGGGAATGCGTTAGACATAAATCACGGGTTGTTATTGTCTCTCAGGCTACAGCGTAGGGTGCACTTCGGCCCGAGATGGTGGAAGATGGCGTTATATTGTTTTAGCTGTTTAAGTGAAAGTTTAACGTGTCAGTCATCATAGTTGTTCATATAATGCCTTCCCTAAACTGTGTTTAGGAGTAGGAATCATGCTATGTACAATTGTTCGTATAATTAACAGATAATTTGTACTGAAGTCATGATATAAACAATTTGATGTATGTTTTACTGTTACATAAATATCCTTTGCGCAGAAGAGAAAGCAGACAGTTATTTGATATTCTTTACAATTAAATTATTAGTCAACTATAAGTACTCATATATAGCATTACTTAGTTTCATTTAGTGGTGCACATCCAGTCTCTCTATCCCGGCAGGCCGGTGGAGCATTTCGTACAAGTGCGCATAATGCGAGTCCCCGATGAGTCACCCCTCCCGGCGACCGGCGCGGGACAGTGGGCGTTGCGCCGACGCCGCTGACTCCATTTTTGAACGCACCTCGGCTGTGATGTCATCGCCCGATTCGAATTTTAAACGATTTTTTAAGATATTTTTTTAAAATCCCGTTTTGAAGGAGTTCGTACGTTGAATGAGGTTTGAATTCGTTTGTAACGAGGTGGTGGCATTGTAAAAAGTTTTTTCTTGCTCCTATGTTGGTTTGTCTGTGTTGGCTTAGTATTTTGAAAGGTTTATTTGTTGAATGAAGTTAGATAGCTATCACTACTATATCGCTTATATCGAAACGAAAATTAAACAAACTTATTGTAATATTTAGTTTAAGTCGTCTTTTGTAGATGGAACTTTTTTATTTCAATGTTTTAATTTTCTACGAGTTTATACAAAACATATACCGAGTCTGGGATTATGGGCGTGATGTTATGTATGTATGTATATACTGAGTCAACGTCACGTTGTTATAGCGATGTAATGCTTCAATCCTACCTCGTGTGTAGACGAGCAGGATTGAAGCATTACATCGCTATAACAAGGTGACGTTGACTGAAGAGAGAAATGCACTATTTTTATACTTGTAAGACTTTTATGGATGAGTAAACTTGAGCATCGTATTATACCAATATGAAGTAACTAAACTATTCTAAATAGTTTCTTTAAGAGAGGTTCTGCTTCCTCATGAATCAGAACAATTTAAATAAATAGGTGTACGTGGGTTTATTAATTACTACCTGTGCTTTGTTAGCCTCGTTATCAAAGTTTATATCTAAGTATGATCGAATTATTGACGTCATTTATCATTTTGAAATGTCGTGACATCATTGTTTCTGGTAAAATAAGAATTCTGCACAAATGACGTAATGTGTTCAGTTTCTATATCTTTTACAGCATTATTAAAATCTTGGTATTGCATTGTTTTGCTTACAAAACTGGTACAAATCCGTTTACTTAATAATCTAAAGGATTATTAAGGGAATCAGTTGAGCTTTATAAATGGAATAAAAATATCAATTTTTTGTTTACAAAAATTCAACCATTTTAACTTTATTTATGCCATAACCATTTTAATATGATTTCAGAAAATTCTACCTTTTACAAAAAAACATTGCAATTTCCAAATAAAAAAAAATGGCTATGTCTTATTTCAGTTTATCGCTCTAGAAATTGAATCATAAATCGACTTGATGGCTTATTAAGTCCAACTGCGTTATTCACTAGTCGACAGAACTTACGGCTAGGGCTCTGAACGATAACGCGGGCACAATGAAGCCATTTTTCAGTGCGTTTGTGCCGTCTGGAAGGCAGATAAGGAGAGAATAAGAGTTGGAATGTCGACAAAAGTGGCGAAAAGTCGCCGCGATAACGAAATGTGGTGTACTTTTTCCGAGAATTTGATAAGAGTGTAAGGTAATAATGTTACAAAGTATGTATATTTATTGAGGAAGGAATATGTAGGTACTTATTAAGACCCTTTTATAATGTAACACCGCTGTACATTCTAGACCTTTTAATAGGTGATTTAAAAAGATCTAAGATGAAGAGTCTTTTAAAAGTTCCATCGATTTCCCTCAATGGATTTTCATCGATTCGTCGGGATCCAACCGGATCTAGTCGGATTGAAAATAACACCGGATTGCAATCCCACAGATTAAATGAATCAGAAAGTAAAGTTCACCTGTGGAGCATATCATTATTACGAAACTATCGTTTTAATTTATTTATCCTTTTTGTGGAAATAGCTACCGCAAATATCCTCAATATATATGATTAAGAGTAATAAAACCTTTTAGTGATAATTTTATATAGGTAATAGTAGTTGGATAGATAGATAGCCGCCTGGAAAAATATAAATAAGCAAATATTTATCGGCTTGGCATTTTATAATCGTGGCTTCTTAAGGAGCCACAGGATTGATCTAGGCAGTTAAGTGTTGCAAATTAGAGTTAAGACATATATATCACATTCAGTCTGTTTAGTAGGTACTTTTTAACAAATAACTGTATAATGGCTTTTTTAGTGTCTAATTAACATTACTTAATGTAGTATTTAGCGTTGGAAACTTTAATTGCTAAAGTGTCATTTATTATCTATAAGCTATAAGTACTATTTTATGCTGTATGTTCTCTTAATAAATAAAATAAAATAATTTTATAAATCTTCCCTATGTTTCTGGATCAGATTCATTGAATAAAATATGTTGAAAATTTAAAATAAGTACCTAAAAATAAAGAAAATTTAAGTGTTAGTTTGTAATGTCAAAACTAACTATTTAAAGTTGATTTTGAAGGTTAACCTGAGTCATTATCGAATGTCCTCCCAAAAAAACTTATGTACAATGTAGCATACTATTTTATCAGATTCATTTAATCATAATCTCCTGCAACCTCCGAGGTAGTATAGTTTATCAGATATTAATAATAACAGAATCTACCATTTTCGTTCGGCTATACCTGGAAACATCTTCATATTGGCTCAAGATATCCGTGTACTTCTTGTCAACGAATTTTGCAAGGCACTGATAAAAAAAAATAAAAAAAAATCAAAATGTCTTTATTTATGTAGGCCTCAAAAAAGCACTTATAAATCGTCAATGTTACAAAAATCTGTAGAGCAATGCGTATCTACCACCGGTTCGGAATGGTGATTCTACCGAGAAGAAACCGGCAAGAAACTCGGTATCTAGTTACTCCTTTTAGCGTCAAAATATACATGAGTAATATACACTTTTTTTAAAGTTCTAAACCAAATCATACAATCAATGACTTTGGGAGATGACATGATATGATTACAATAAAAGTGTAAGATAAACATTTCTGCTCACAACACCGACGTCTCACTTGTTACTCCTGGCCCCAGTTCGCTTAACGATGCACTCATTAAATGGGCGGCCCACAGCTTCATTAGGGGCATCTGATCGACGTGCCAATGGCGGTCGCTATCATGGGAGCCTTGATAGGCAAGTCTGTTAATCTGCGTCGAAAGAATGGCGCGGTGTGCTCAAAGGTTTGGGCTAGATGAGTTTCTTGTTTTGATTAAAAGTTGGTGCCCGTTTTTTTGCGGTTTTCAAAGAACGGTGTTGTTCAGTGACAATTATTACTGGTTTTCTTGATTTTTTTTTCATTGTGTAGGATTTCTGTTGTATACAAATGTTTCTTGAAAGCTTTTGACTTATTTAAGTTCATATGGTGAGATACAGCAAAAACTGCTGTAGAAACTGATTCTTTAATTAAAATTATTATTTTAATCCTTCTTTTTGCTCTCAAGTATTGGTGAAGTAGTTTATATTAGGTATCGAATGTTATTATTTATGTGTAGATAATAATAACACATGTAGCTAACATTAACATCAACCGGAATTATAGTAAACTTTTTTTTTTTCCTATAGCATCATGAAGAAAATTTAAATCTACATAATATTGTAATAGTCGCGATATATCGTTCGTTAATAGAAATTTAAAGTTAAACATTTTTTTGAATGATTATTTTAGTCTAGAATATAAACATCTGTTACCGAGACCTTGTACTGTTCTGAGTTAGCAGTGTCCTCGCTTCTCCTAGTGCGTTGACTAGACTAGCGAGGTGACGTCTGTCAAGACGCAGTTTGACAGGTCGTGCGCCAGCTGTCATCCCTGACAATCGGACAAATTCTATTGTTTTACTGACGTGTAACAGATACATCATGCATGCTGCCCCGTATAAATCTCAATTCGTTGTCTGCGAGTCACGATCGAGAATATTGTTAGAACGCGATAAATTTCCAAGGATTTTCCCCTCATAAAGTTCTCTATGTATTTATTAGTGAGAATATCCGCCATTCGATTTAACGTATGGCGGCGTAAAATGTTAACAAAGGTCAGTGATTTCTAAACATAACTCGATGGTTTAACGTGCATCGTCTTGGTAATGACTATTACTATTAATTATATTATTAATTACCTTACTTACTTGCGGGTAGTTAGAAAATTAGAAAACTAAAGAAGGTTAAGAAATAGTCTTGTTTGAGTAAGATTTTTAATAAATGTTGTTAAATATTTGCTCATTAAGCTTTACACGTAATAGCTAATACATTAAAACATATTTTATGGTCGTCAGTGAAATCATCGGTCTGTCCGATATAATGCATTATCAAAAACAATTGGCACACTGAAATATTTCTATACGTGAAATATGCATCATATATAGTCTATGATTCAAATCATCGCCACTAAAATTTCAAAAATAGTTGGGACACACAAATAATTCATTCTCTTCTTGGGAGTTATAATTAAAAATATATATATATTTGTGGGTAGCATTTGATTTTTGTTTGTTGGTCCGTTTGATTGGTGTGCTTGGAACTACACTTCACAACAAGCCTTTCTATTTCATATCAATTATACAATCGTTATACAGTTAGACGGAGAAAAAGAGTCGGTATGGCATGAGAGGTTACGGCTTTTCATTTTTAATTTTGCGATTAAAATGTGCAATAAATATTTTTGCAGTAGGTATGTAAATTTGTTTACGCAACTTGACCAGACCGGGAATCATTAATCACTGCAGTGAGAGTGTCACATGTCAAATATTTCATAAAAAATGATCTTTTATTTGCGTAAAAACTATGTTTTTATTGGTTGGAGAAATACTTTTTATTTTTTATACCAATAAAGGTGGCACACTAGCAGATGGCATAACTGATGGTAAGATAAAGAACAAGAGCGCGATAAACACTTTATCAATACACTTTATCACTCAAATCGTCGGCGGTGTAAAATCTCAGGACCTCCAATACTTTTAGTCACTTTGCCGGACTTCCTACTTTGCTGGACTTCCTATTTCGCCGGACTGCTCTATGATGATGATTCCTTTAACCCTGGTTTTGCCGGCCGCGGCCCACTCATCCCGAAATTAATACGGCTTCAGCTTGGCTTTACTACCTACCAAATTTTCATTGAAGTCTCTGCTATGGTAACTTTGTACTAGACAATCAAGATCATGCCACATATTCATACTTATTTCAATGTGTTAATTTTCTCATGATATTTTCCTATACCGCTAATCCACGCAAAAGAAAATACGCCATTAGATTTTGATGCACGTATCAAAATCCAATGGCGAATTTTCTTTTGCGTCTATAACTATACTATTTGCCCTCACGCGTCAGACACCGTTGGGGCCAATAGGTAATTGTTTCGATCAGCTGGTTGTTACGGTAACACTGCGCCGGCGCATCTATGCAGATAATCTCCGATGGGAGAGCCGCGGTCGCAGGCGCCTAACTATCCATCGGTTTTTATACGATCGCACGAAGATAACGACTTCCTTCATTTGAAAGATGAGAGATATTTTTTATGGAATTCGCTATAATGCGTGTGGCCGGGATATTACAAGCTTGATTAAAGTTTAAGTTACTTCGAGGAGTAATTTTTGAATAATCGATAAGGGGAAGCTGATTGAATGTTCTGGGAAAATATTGCGCATTGCAATTTATTTATTTTATTATAGAAATATTTATTGAACCTAGATGCTTTTGCATAACGGTACATCCTTTACAAACTAGTGCTGCCAATTAACGCGTTGTGCAAGTAATTTAAATATTTATTTAATTAATATGAATTATGGACTATTAAACCAAAATGGGTCGAACAAATCTCGTTTTAGCTAAATAGTAGGTATTACATCATCGCAATAGCCGGTGCATAGGGAATGTCAATGATATATATTCAAAATTCGACTTACCAGGCTTAAAATAATTATTAAGGCATACTGAAAAGTTCAAATAGGGTGATTGTCCTTCGTCCTCTATAAAATCGATTAATAAATAAAACGAGTCAAATTTCAGGTCCGTAAGTGAACATTAAGTTATTAATCTCAGTATTTTACCCATTACTTTAATAAGGCAACAACGCATAAATTTGCATAACAACGAGAGTACAATTTATCAGCATTGAGTTCAACCCTTTGTTGCACCGCGGTAGCCCACCCTAGAGCCCTAGGGTCGGCGGGCCCTTTGAAATACCTAATCGCATAATGTAATGTTTGCATACGTGTACAAAGGAGGTCTTCCAAAGGGTCATAATTGGACGAGGGTCTCATTTGCAACTTTAATTTGTATGTGTAATGATTGAACGGTCTGGAATTGGAGATAACACAATTGTGATTTAGTTACGTATTATTCAATGAAGCTAGTGAATTGTGTGAACTGTGTATATAATGTGGTTTTGCTGCAATTTAGATGCGCTTCAAGTATTATGTTCGCTCAAAATTACTGTTGTCTGTTGCAAATATTGTAAAATGAGAAATTATTTTTGCTTTTTAATTATTTATTTCCAAAATATTTGGCCTTTCCGCACAAAAGCACCACCAAACTTGTGTCACCAAAAGTCAAATATTATGCTTTCGAAGAATTCCTTAAAAATAAAACATTACTACAACATCTCACAAAAAAATAAAATTAAACATAATTCAATGAAATCATTTAAAAGAATTAGGTATTCTAAGTGGCTCCATCTGTATTCATAAAACACGTAGCATTTGCCGCACCTGATGGGCGAAAACCATTTCAAAATACAAATACCTCCATCACCGAGCTCTTCGCTCTAAAGAGGGATTGTTGAGTTCTTGTCTAATGCACCATGAATCAAATAAATTTCAACACGGCCCTGGGGCCCTGTCGAAACCGCGCGAACACCTAAATAACGGCAGCCGCCGCGCGCGCAGGTACGCCGGATCATACTGTCGGAAGCTGCAGTAAGGCGCCTTGCGGTAAACCATAAATTACCCAGAAGTATCGCATCCTAAGTCGTGTACTACTACTACTACGTCACTAGATAGCTTGGTGTTATGCTATTCAAATTCTTTTGAATAGCATAACACCAGATTTTGTTGTAGTACAATATTCGTTTTCATTTTCCATCCACTATGATCAATTTTAACATCGTCTTAATTGGAAGTACAAAGAATGCTTGGCCTCAAATCAAATAAGAATGTCTACTGAAAGTTCTTGGCTTAGCTAAAAAAAACATTGTGTTTACAATATTTGTATTTATATATTAAATGTGTGTATTACCAGCTTGGCCTAAAATCGAATAGAATGGTGTGGTGTCTACTCTAGTAGACGAGCGCAGCTGAATGTGTATATTTATTCCGACGTTTTTACTGCATAAGGGCTAGAACTTTATTGAACTTTTCTCGAAGGTATATAGTAATCAAATTATTGATGACAAATCAATCCCTAGTCTTTTAATCCGAATATGTATGTCTTTACTGTTAATCTTTTTCTGACTGCGTCTATGTTGCGTCGATTGCTCAAAGTGCAGTCACGATCGCGTATAATTTGCAAGTTTTGGCATTTGCCCGCGCTGCATCGCACTTCTGGGAAGATATTGACACGCACAAGAAATCTTTATTAGGCCAAATGATTTATTGGCGACCTACACCTTTGGGGTGATGACGCTGCTTAACGAAGAAACCACGTAGGTTTTAGGATTTATGGCATCATTAACCTCTTAGATACAAATAATTACAATGGTACTTATAGCACAAAACGTCCGAGCGTATGCATACGGAAATTTTTAAACACACTGTAGATTTCTTTCTTAAAACACATATTGAAAAGGCCAATTTTAAAAGAAAGATAAGAATTATTGATTTTAAAATTACAACAGCGGCATAACATATTTTTTTTAGCCCAAAAATAATTACAACGTCTTAAGAACTTCTTTTTTTGTTGCAGGTAAATCATCTTCACAATCGGCGTTTTTTGAGCTGAACTCTATGTTGCTGTATGCTGAAGGTCCAGGTGTCGAAGTCTGACTCTGCAAACAACAGAATAATCAAGGAACTTATGCTAGCCATTATAACTCCAGACATTCCTTCACCGTTGCACTTTCGTCAACTTTCCCCAATACTTATCTCTGATCAGCGTGACGTGGCGGTGTCGCCAGCCCGTCTTCCGTCAGTGGCAGACGCACTGACATAAATCGCGGAAGCCGTAAACGCGCACGCGTTTAATTGGCCGAAAATTAACGAGCGCTCGTATAACGATTAAAGCGTAAATAAATTGATTTACGCGCGTTCGTAAAGTGTCGCGCATCGGTTAAGCGCGATAGTTCTAACTCGTTTAGTGTTATGACGGTAATGCGGAGACGTGACTTATTGATTATGGAATTGGTTTTGGGAACTTGGTTGTAGAATGCAGCGTCATTAGCCCAGATCAACGTTTTTGGTAAGGCAATGGGTAACGTTTCCTTCAGAAAAAAATATCGAATGTCGATAGAAGGGATTGAATTTCGATTTGGAGGTTATTATTTCCATTCAGTTATTTAAATGTACTAATTACTCGCCATTACACCAACTTAGTTTACTATGTAGTGTCGGGATATTTCAGTACGGAAAGAACCGCGCTTAATAAACTCACGACACTATACTCGGCGCCTACTTAATGCTGCGCCATGACAAAATTTTGAGTTAGCGCAAAGAGCCGGAATTTTCGCTGCGTTTTACTTGTCGCCTACCGCATATCTGACCTATTATTTTCTATAGAACAAATTTCACGGTCCATTACAAAAGTGGAAATTGCAGATAACACCATACGAGCTGTGAGAACTGTCACGCGACACGCTACGATGGTATCGTAGGAAATAATAGGGATTGTTGTAGCACACTGGAGGGAATGAGCTTGTTACCGACACAAGAGTTAGGTTACGCTTGACTTTGTTCTATATTGGATGGGTGATCAGTTAGATTTTTTTCTTGCGTGCTTGATCTTTAAGGTCTTTTTGTCATGTGTGAGAATTTGAATGATGGTAAAAGCATTTTTCTGGAACTAGTAAGAGTAGGGAGAGAAGGTAAGAATTAGCATGGCCCGATAATATAATCAATCGCTCTAAATCACTACAAGTTACTAGCTTAGAACTAAGCTTATATGTTTGTATTATCGATATAATTATGGTAACGGATACACATACTTTGATATGTGTTCATGTTCATAATTAGATCATTTACTAATTATTTTCTTGTTTTGGTTTTATTTATTTCTTGTACCTAGTAGGGTACTGGGTTCTAACCCGCGGCCTTTGGTTTCGTACCCAGATTTTCTGCTACTATGCCTTAGTGCCCATCATTAGATCAAGCTACAAAACTACTAGTATACGTCACTGGTATTCCGAGTATTTCAGCGTGCTTGTAACCCAGCTCAGCTTTAAATAAAATACCTAACCTAAATACTTTGCACTTTCTCTGAATGTTGATAAAATTTTTATGTTCCCTTTGCAACGACATAAAAAGGATAAACCCAAAAAGGTGATCATTAAGTGAAATTGGGCAACACTTGTGATGTCTGCCGTCATGTTTACTTTTTGATTGTGAAGGGTCTTATCTATACTTATAGGAGTAAAAATAAAAATATTTTACTGGGCGTGGTTGGCTTACAGATTCAATGATTAGTACATATATTCAATTCCTCGGCGTGAAGTGTCACTTAAATACGCGGTAATGTGTACAGCTCGAGTAGATTACTGAAATTATAAACAACAACTTTTGTTCTACGACTTTTCCTAAATCGATAAAAAAACGGCTTTCCATACTAAATGAGTTTAAATGACCAACCAAACAGCTGATGTGGTTTGTATGAAAATTCGATTTTTTGTCCATTTAAGATATAATAGTGATTTCAGTGAAATCTTGCGAAATAAATCCTCAAAACCGATAAGCAAATACGAATTGAATGAAGAAAGAAACTTTTGAATATATAAACTGCATTTTAATTTAGTGACATTAACATTGAATGAATTGTAGTTAATTCTAGTGGTGAGACATTAAATTGACAACCCGGACACATGAGAAATGTGATGACGTGATGTAACCGGCAATCAGCTGGAAACTACACTGGCAAAATTGATGGGATAAGCTTTTTGTGTGGATAAGACGTGAAATGGCATCTGAATGGATCACTTTCGAAGTGGGTATGGCGTCATCGTAATTGGACAAAATGGCTTTTTGAATCATTTAACTTTTTTTGGAAGGATTTTTTGGTAACTGTTGAAGCAGGATTTATGAAGGTAAATATTATTTTAAACTATATATGTACATGTTGAAAGTATTACTTATAATCATTCTTAAAAACTTTACCAAATTGATTGACCTGAATAAATCCATAAGTCTCATAGGTATGTACCGATAAGTTCGTGTTTCTTGATTCAAAATTATAATAAATAATATACTTATGTATTACAGATAGGTTCTGTGAGGTTCTTGATTTCAAGTTTGTAAAATAATTGTTTGATGTTATTTTGTTTCTTTTATTGTAACAACATTTACTAACATAAGAATTCATTCCGGTTAGGCCTTCATAAAGACAAATTTACCAGACATCAAATTAGTTTGTATTATATATTCAAGACGCACACTCTAATCTAAGTTCGTTCACAATACAACCGTACGTTTGTTTACGGAAGAAATTGTGAATTCAAACCGCGTAGCAAACGATTACGGGAATTAGAATAAAGACGATTGATTGTACTACCGTCTAAACACAGACGTTAGCTGTTCAGCTTGAGGAAATTACATGTCGGTGGTTCTAAGGATTTCGACGAAATCTGTTTGAAGTCCAATAGATAAGGTAAGGCATCTCATATATTTATATTAGTTCAAACCCGAGTACGTATGTCTTGATCTCTAAAAATCTAGACCACTATGAAATACGCACGAGTTTTCTTGTGAAACTGCCATTAGATGACATATTTTAATCGGTTGTTTTTCTTGCCCTTTTACGCATTAATCATTAACAATAACAATATGGATAAAAATGGTATTGATATCGAATTAACATAGAATTTTTTAAAAGACTTTCTCCTCTGTGGTCTTTTACGTTAATGTCGCGTAAAACTTTGAACGAAGCCATGCTAAACAAAATATTACATCAATACCCCTTCAAACGAAAATAATAAAACCTAGACTATAAGCATGGCACTAATAAAAGTAGATTAATTAGACTGCAACACTGATTAAACAGGTAATACTGGTCTGTCTGTAAATACATCACACAAGCTGCAGTTGTCGTTAGCACTACAACTAAGCAGGTACTTAACACTTGGACGGGACCAAAACGTGTTTGTGCAAACCCACTAACAGTCGAGAAAGTCATCGAAAGTAACAAATTACAGTGCGATTAGGCGAACTGTTGCAACGGTGCAACAGTGTTCGACAATGGTAGGAGTAGATATAACATAGATGGACTACCTTTGTACTTGTTGGGACTTCTTGAATCGACAATTAACGCTATCGTTAGGGCCTATGTCTTATTAACAGTTTCAGCGTGGATCGTTCGATGGCTCCTAATTCTGGCATCCGGTATATCTTCAATTGTTACATTTATTGATGAGTTCCTTGGACGCTTGTCGCGTTCTCGTCCCTTTGCCGCCGGTGCAGTGAATCATCAAAAAAAACCTTCAGAGGGAAACGTGCGAATGACTACTTTCCACGATTAGATTACTGTGAAGATTAAAGTCCTGTGGGTAATTTGGTCTATCGACTAAAAGTCCAATCATAGATTTAGTGAGTCTGGTTGTTACATTGACTGTAATTTCTTCTCTGTCATTTAATTTCACTGTTCTTATACAAGAAAATATACTTTTCAATTGTATTTAATATTAATAGGACATCCACTTTTTAGAAAGCGCTATTTTGTCCTTTTATGTTACATAACCCTCAAATGTACACAACTGATTTTGGACTATTAATCAATACATGTTACCCCCATATAATAACTGATAGCAAAATCTAGTTTCAAACTAAATCTACACCACGCGCAAGCGCATCACGTAATCTGCCCAATTTACTCGGTGTCCGTAAAGATGTCGTAATTTTTTTCTTGTACATATAAAAATATCTACATCGACGATGAAAGAGTGAATTACGTTTTTTTAATGCAAGAATTTAAAAACTGACAATTTCACACGTACGAGTCTAGTGTTGATCTTTACGATTAATAAAAAGTACGACCCGTGAATGACATGTGCGGCTGAAGACGTGACGGCTTTGATGTAGTAACTCAGGCGCAGTCGCCTCACTGAGTTAACTCAAAATTGCGGTATGGCGCAGTAAAATCGAACTCATCTAGATATCTTGTGACAATAACGGCAAATTAGGCTGTCTGCTTAACTCAGCGCATGAACTTCTGAATTAAAAAAAAATATATATAGAGTGTATTTTTGAATATTTTATTAACATATTCAAATTTATAAAATTCACTATTTAATTATGTTACTTTTGCTGGTTTTACTTATATTTCTTTTAGATAAAAGCTTCCGCGAAATGAGCTGTGCGTCATGGTTGAAAACAACACTTTAATTTTGTCTTGATCTTGCGTGTGCTGTCTACGTTGCCGCCGTGCGCCATAACACTTTTTACAAATGAGTTAACGCAGTGAACTGAGTTAGCGCAATCGACTCGGAGCAGTGTTACGACTCAAGTCCTGACCTGCTGGTCACCAATCACGTGCAAGAGCCAGATCGGTCACCAGATTGTTGAGGCGCGAATTGAGTGCCTTTCTCCTGGCATCGATCGAATGACGCGGGATGGTGCATGATTTATTTATTCCAGAGTAATGCTAACTCAATGGTAGGGACACGCGTCTCGTAATCTAGGGGTGCGGGGTCAAATCCAGACACGTACCTCTGGGTTTTTCCAATCTATGTTCGTATTTACACCACAATTTCAGCGGTGGAGGAAAACATCGTAAAACCTGCACATTCAAACAACTATGTATCTGTAACTATGATCCTATTTGGTCAGATGGTCAGTGAGCTTAATCCTGGAATATAGCCTCTGCTAAACATGGGTCTTAAAGCTAGGAAGATGATGAATTGCCTTTCACCCAGCCACGAATGGCGCGGGATGCAGCAGTGATTTATTTATTTATTCAAATCTGATGGCCAGTGGCTGGGTTCTCCACGGTTGAGGCGCTAATGCGTTTAGGGCCCCGTAACGAGCTGGGGTTGTCCAGGGGACAAATGTGTGATGATTTTAACTGTCTTGTCTTCCCGTTATTCTTAGGAAACCCAGTGACTGATATATCAGCGATTGAATCTTTACTTATATTAAAGACGCAAGTAACTATCGATCTGTCTGTTCTATTTTCACGTATTAAAATTGATCTCATAGTAATAATCACATTAGTACAGTATTCCTTTTTTTTCACTTAACAAGTCATGGCAATTACAGGACATCGAACTTAGCTGTTTTAATTCTTTTCACTTAGTTGAAAATATAAAATTAATCAAAGATTAAACCTTGTAACACCAAGTAACAACAATTATTGCACAGCTATGTAGCGCAAACGCGTACCACTTAACCCTTCCTCGGCTGGGGTCATGCCGTCTGTCACGGGAATGAAGCCGTTCATTTTTGTCACACCTCCGTTTGTACGTGACGGCGAAACTCTTTGACCTATTCTCATGAATTATGTTGTTGCTAATTTGTCTTGGGAAGTTCTTTAATTAATTGAACGTGCACTTCGCTTTTGATACTTAAGCAGTGTTGGTATGTATCAAGTTAAAGAAGTTTTCGCGGCAATATCTTAATGTTACTACTACCACTACATACTACGAGTATGTGTCTTCAAAGACTGAGGTTGGGCTGGCACTGTTGTGGATTAAATATTTTTTAAATAGTTTGATTCTTTTAAATGTTCCCCTTAACCATGTCTGTGTTTCTATTTTATCCAACAGCCCACGCAGTCGACGAAATGATCTTATCCTCTTTGTTCTTGCGAAAAATATTACCTACATATTTGTGTTATTATGTGGTTATAAACTTACAAACAATTTCGACTGCATATTGCACAAGTGTGCCACTTAACCCTTCCCTGGCCGCGGGTCGCGGCGTCCCTATCGCGGCATCTGTCACGCGGATGGAGCCGTTAATATTTGTCGCGCCTCCGTTTGTGCGTGCGCCGGAGATTTCTCCTTTGACTTATTCGCGAGAGCTGCTTTGTTGGCAGAAGAAATTGATTCGATTAATTATACCATAAATATATCGTTTACTGGGGCGTAAATAAGGCGTTTTGGTTGAGGTTGTGAATTATATTGCTTTTGGAAGTTAAAGCGATGTTTTTATGCGAGCTTTGATATTTAAATCAGTTCTCGTTTATTTTTGTCTCTTTAAATTTTTTCGGCTTTTGGGTGTGTGATTGTATAGGCGACAGGTTAGCCGCTTGTTACTGCTTTTTCACAATTTTCCATCTAACCCAGCCCGGCTTTTTTTTGGCTGAATGTGGTTGAAGGGGCATACTCCCCCTTTGACTCTGCCTACCCCTTCGGGGATTATGGGCGTGATGTTATGTATGTATGTGTTTGTACATTTTTTAAATTAATTTAACATACCTAATATTAATTAAATATTATTATTATTCCAATTGTGTATCATAGAATACACTAACATTTGATTGAAAACCCACATATTTTATACATGTTCAATGCGACCCGATGTATACATTTAATTTAATTTTCATTGAATTCACAGAAAAATAGGGATTACCTTTATTGCATACAAAAAATATTTTTACTTTATTGTAGTAACAAGTAATGAAATGGATCTGCATATGCATTTTTATTGCAATAAGGTCCATTGTTGAACACTTGTGTCCTCTCAACCGTACCTACTGTTATTTCAACTAACAAACCGTCACCACTAAAAGGGATGTCCGTCCGCCATAATTACATCGATATTTTCGCCGGCGGTCGTCGTTATTACAATTTCGTCTAGTCTACCCTTCTGCTATATTCGCCCCACGTTCGTCTCGAGGGTGGTCTCGTGTCCCCTTCATTAAAGTTCCGCGTATGTCACAGACGCGGGTAATTACCTGTGACGCGAATACTAAGTTTATTACTTGGGCCAGTAAATTTATTGCCACTCGCGGCGAACAGTGGGCAGTGTTCATAAAATAGCTTTTCGTTACCATTTATATCAATTTGTTTAGGGAAGTAATTCTTTTTATTATTTGTAAGTACTATATTTGGTTGCCATATTCTGCATTAGTAAAAGTACCATTCGAATACATAATACTTTACAGTTACATTAAATGTTGTTAGAATATATTTTGTTCTCATTCTATATGTAAATATTTGAAGTGAATTCACGTTAAAAAAGGTAGCGAACTAATTTTTCTATTACAAAACATTATCTCATATTCAATCTTGGCACACAAAAAAGTTAATAGCCGATTTTTTATTATCTTGAGAATTTACAGGTTATTGTATTCAAAAATATGCCTTTGTGGTGTGGAATAACAAACAACTCATTAACGGGTCATTTAATAGCTTTCGTAATTTATTTTTCCATAGAAATGCCTTTACAGACGTGAAGGAATTTCTTATCGTCATGGTATTTCAAGACATCGAAATCTGAGGGTTAATGTTATAATATTATCCATAAAAGTGTTTATCATGAGGGAAATATAATAAAAATACTCGACCTGGTTTCTTTTATTCGTAAAATTCGTGGTTAAAAATACCCCACGTATCGTATGTAACAGGGGGTTATAATTTTTAATAAAAGTGCATAGCTCTAGCATTATTCAAATTAGACGCTAAGTCTTCGTTATAATACAATAATGTCTTTGAAGTGTTATAAAAAAAACTCTTTTAAGGGATCAGAGATAACATGCCACCCCTTGAGTTTTATGTTAAAACTTATTAAAGTTCATAGGGAGTAAGATATCATTTCGGAGACATCTTTGCTCGGTAATTTATGTTCTTTAGAGGGGAAGAGAGAATCCTTTTATCTATCTAATTGTGATAAAAGTTTTAAACCGATTATTTACTTAGTGGAATCTCGTTAGCCGGCTACGGCAAAGTAGAAAGATGGGTTATGGTTTTGGAAATCTTCAAAATTATTTATGTTTGTCGTATGATACCGTTTAACTTACTTGTTCGTTTTTTATGTAAGATGTATTGAGCTGTTTTTTTGAATACGTTGTTCCTTTCTAAAAGTGAAAAATATACTAATCTATTCATTTGAAAAAATCAATGCCATTATTAATACGCTTTCCTGATCAAATAAAAAAAATTAACTACTGATTATGTTTATCAAATTACTTTTGAGTAAAAAACTTCTTGTCTGCCGAAATTATTCACTGAGATAGATAACTATTTTTAAGTTGTAAATTTAGACAGATCGTAAATAGTTTAATTAGTGTTAACTTTAACGTTAAGTTCATACATTTCGGAAATATTATGCCTACATTTTCAAATACCACTCAATACAGAATGCAATCTTGAAAAGAAATGAGGTTAGTACACTTCCCCCGTGCAATCACCCCTACATAGCTATACTATAATATATTTAATAGCAATAGGAAAATTGCTACTGCGGGCGATCGTCACAAGTTTGCGTGGGGCAAGACACGCGACCCCAACCCACAACAAACTAAAATGCATTCTAAACTACCGTTACTAAGGTTTAACTTGCTTCGTCAATGCATCTCGGAGGATTCAGTCTTAACCTCATTCAACTCTCCTCTTTCCGCTACCATCATCAACTTTAATTTCGTGCAGTTAAGGTGTGTATTCCTTTGCAGATAAAAGGGATGGCTCGTGAATACAATTCTAAAGCGCATGCGTCCGTTTTGGAGGGAAAAACGCCGACAACAGTGTTGTCATAGCAATGACGAATATTGCACCTTCATTCTTTTGTTCCAAGTTTGTACGGTCGGTGTAAATCTTATCGACGTAGTGAGAGCTTGTAAACAGATTATATTACTGTATAGAACCTTTGTGTGGTGTAGTGATTGAACTCTTCAAGGATTATTTGCCTGCGGTGGGTACACGGCCTTTATAGCGTTTGTTGTATTGTGATGCAGTATGCACTTTTGATTAACGAGAGCAGATACTTGGTGAACGTTTTGTGGAGGTAAATAAATAATGAGTCGCCTTCGTAGGTTTTTGTGCAATTTCTGGTTCGGTTATATATTTACTTATTTGAGTGCTAAACTTATTAGTAGCGTGCTAAGGTAAACAGAGCCGTATCGGTACCTACTCTTAATTGTATAGCATGACAAAGATGCGTATCCAAATGTTGTTTTTTATATATGTAATGTCTTATATGTTTATAAAAATGTGATACTTACCATATAGGTAAATAAGTAGGAATTGTACCCAATTTAAAGTGTTATCAAAGTGGCCTCAGTATTTGTTTGAGCGAAATGGTAACAAATATCGATTAATTGATCTGCTTGCGACTGGCCCGTTGGTTGAGTGGTCAGAGACACTGGCCACGAAACCAAGGGTTCGAATCCCGCTAGGAGCAAATGTTTCGTGTGATGAACATGGACATTTGTAATCGAGTCATGGATGTTTATAAAGGTATTTAAGTATGTCTATCCGTTCGCCTAGTATCCATAGTACAAGCATAAGCTTAGTTTGGAACTAGGGAATTGGTGTGTCAGTCTGGAGAATTTATTTTATGTTATTTCAGCGTTTATATTAGACTAGATTTTTCCCTCGTCTTTGCCCTCGTTGATTCAGTCTATTGCAGCTACTTAATTGGATATCATACGGGATCTATTATATTATCGGAAGGAAGTATTAAGATTCAAACTTGTACCGTATTCAATTTCATCACTTTCAGCAATGTGGTTTAGACGTGAGAACGTAACAAATAGCTAAAGTTATTTGCGCTAGTAACATTAATAATGTGATCCTTATCAAATTAGAAGGATATATAAGGCTTGTGTTAGAAACTGTAAACATGTCCTAAACATTTTGAACTGCAATGTGGAAAACGCATTTGCGGGCATCTAAACAATTTTCTGCGCAACCTAATGAAGGAACCAGTTCCTGAGCCCAGTGGGAGCGGGTAATTAGCAGGTAATTAATACCGTAAGTACTACACGTCTCAGTCGTTAGACTATTTAAGCAACTCAGCGCGTCATTTTTAGTCGATAAGGTGACTAAAAAAATCTATTTAGTCCGTCAGTTAAATTATAAAAAAATATTAAACACGTTTTTTTCATTTATTTGTTAAACACAAACTCTGACGAAGATGCAGTGCATTAAAGTTGCGCGTGACGTCACGCCTAGGTATCGCCATCGCAAGCCTCCACTCCAAAACTTTGATGCTGTTTGTTTATCTTTGTATTTTTTGTTAACTTGATAAAGCAAAAAATATGTGTCTTATATTTTTGTATCATCTAACGGATGTCTATGTCATCTACTGACGGACTACGGAGTACGAAATGATGAATCAGCGCTTTACAACCACCACCATACAATGATTTACGCCTGTTCTGTTTATGATGATGCAAAAATTTCAAACCTGGTCTAAAAAGATTTGGATTACGGCAAAATAAGAATCAAACTAAAAATATTAGGCATTAATAAGTACACTGATCTGATACCAAAGTAAATTACTTGAGCACATGTATACGTATACCTCATTCATCAATTCTAATATAGAGGTGTAAAGTGCCCTATCGCCTCTTAAAAGTGCTGATCACCATTTCACTTCCATCAAATAAGAAAATGTCCCATTCCCTTTTCTTAGCTGCTTTCTCATCACTGGAATCAACAGTCATTTGATTTTATGGTTACTAAACCGCTAGCACTAAACACCTAGTTCAGAGATAGCGAACCGTTGGCACGCGTAAGTGACATAAGTGAAATAAAAATTGATGACAAAAATAATGGACTTTCAACAATCCTTCTTCAAATTGGTACCATAGTTTTTGGCATGTAAATATTTGTTTTTTAATGTTTAGTTGAGAAGAGATTCAAAGACCTTTGGCCTGAGGCTGCGTGGCTTAAAAATCAACATTCTAAATCCAAAATATCTGTATAAAAAAAATAACTCGAATTTTGACTTCGAAATTCAACTACGTCTATTCCTGACCTATTTTAATAAAAACAAACATCAACTTTTAGCAAAGTGATTAACAAAAGTTTTTACACAAATAACCCAGATTTCCTCCCTGGTTTCATAAGAATTCATATCACGTTAGATTTGAAGTAATACCACTCATGAACTTTGCCACCTCTTATTAGGTACAGGAAATAGAAAAGTGGATTTTTCGCACCCTTCCTAATCCGATGCCTACATCGTACAAAGAAAACACCCTCCAAATGTATCATCTCCCACCAGCGGTGTAGGCTTTGTTGGAAAATCAGTCAATCAGGATAAAGCCTTTTATTTATTTTTCTGGCTCGATGGCCCCATGCGCCAAGAGTTGTGGGTAATGTGGGTTCAATCCCCAACCAGGACAAAAATTCGTATGATGAATACTGTTGTTATGTATCTGGGTGTTTATTCAATATTTAAGTATGTTACTTACACATATTTGTAAAAATGCTATGTTGATTCTGATATCCGTAAGATCTGCTTAAGCTACTAACATCGAAGCCGTCAGATATATATTTTTTTTATTTATGTAGATTGGCACTTACCTAAGAAGATTCCCCATCTCTGGTCTGGATAGTTAGTGAGCTATCCTCGTATGACCAATAGAACTTGTTTGTATCCGTCGATGTCGCCGGTTCTAATTTTAAACACCTCACATTTCCGGCCGATCCATAGAGCAAGATACCGTTATGATCTGCGAAGCCAAGTTACGAGAACATTCGTTCAGGGAGCATTTGCATCTGTATGGGAGACTATTAATAGGAACAGTTCGTTTAATCCTAAGTAATGTTATCAATGCGGATGTTGGCTTGTTTGTTACGTTTTAACTACTCACGCGATTATTATTAAATCTTGCATATAGATTGTTAGGGGTACATACATACATACATACATACATACTTATCATCACCCCTGCTATCCCAGAAGGGGTAGGCCTATATCTACCATCAGGTTATTGCTCCTTGGAAGTGTCCAAAATAATATTAGTCTTGTAATTAACAGAAGGTGATGTTAGGAGTCATAAAAACCGTAGAGCTTGTAAGAAAAGGATCATTAATGTTGAAGAAGCAACTGCGGTGTGTGATGATCGTGCCATATGGCGTTCGGTTCTCTCTGCCTACCCCATAGGGCAGTGGCGTGAAGTTTAGTTAGTTAATCTTGTTGTAAAGTAGTAGCGGCTTTAATATAGTCGAAAACATTATTTGAACTGATATCGATCCATCAATATTTTGCTATAATAACACCCATGTAGGTATAGTATACTCGTAGTACATCAATGCTTTCCCATCTAAACATTTCTCGATGTTTGTTAAACGTCGATGTCTATTTGCATACCTAGTCCCGTGTCACTGGATAGAAAGCTGACGTGACATTAAACGGTACATAACTCCGCGCTTGATACATGCCCTGTTAAGTTGTCTGCAGTATCTTTTTTGACTGGCTCGATGGTGCATCCGGTAGTGACCCTGCCCAATGCGCCAAGAGTTGTGGGTTCGATCCTCACTCAGTACAAACATTCGTATGATGAATACTTGTGTTTGTTCTGTGTCCGGGTGTTAATATCCAATATTTAAGTATATATATATAATACCACTGTTGTGTCTGATATCCGTAACACAAGTGCTTCAGCTACTTACCTCGGAGTCAGATCAATGTATGTGATGTAGTCGGATATTTAATTTAATTTAATATTTTTAATACCACTGTTGATTTCTGTTTCTGATATCCGTAAGCTACTCCGTGCTTAAGCTACTCGTCGGATATTATTCTTATATTAAATACCGTCTTTACCATAAGGGGTCGGTGCCCTGGGCCCCCATTCTCAAGTGGCCCCAAAAGGCCAACAATTTGTCATACAAACGTTGAAGTTGCTACAAGAATATCCCTATGCCTATTGGTTCCAATTGTAGTGAAAGGCGGTGATTTTCGCAGTTTAAGAGAATAAATAATGATTTGCGAACAATGATTTCCAAATTCTTGTGTGTCCAACGGCCTTAAATTCATGTGTGCCTAAGGGCCCCAGCATAGTTAAAGGTCTGGATGTCTGTTGGCACATTTGTGACTAGACAGTTAGTTTTGACTAAGCATAGAATAAATATCAACTTTACTATCCAGTGTCGGCGATAGCAACATTTTGAATGAATGAATAAACGTTTATTTTGCACTAAAATACAATAATTTTACAATTAAACACACGACAAGAATAAAACAATAAAGTACCAAATAGGTCAATACCCCCCGCTCAGCACGTGCCGTGTCACACATTTTCAGACTTAGTATTTGTTTCTTTGCCTGTTTTTTCTAGGAATAATGCATCAAGATGTCTTTGCTTATATGTTTTTTAAGAAATTAGTTTATAAGAAATTTGTTATCTGATCTGAATAAAATGCATCTCTCCAAGAAAGATGGATCCTTTCAACAAGTCATTAATTGGTGGTAAAACAGCAATTAACAGTCAATTTATCAAATCATATTTTCTTGCAATTGACAGCGGTACGTATATATAATTTAATTCCATTTTACTGATAATATTGTCGTATTGTACAGACATATTATACAGGATCATTTGTAAATCATCAATTATAAACAATAAAATTTGTTTTACGATTTTTCTTAAATGGACAAATAAATCTTAAAATTTTTATACAAACTACATCAGCTGGTCATTTAGTAAGGAAAAGTCGTAAAACAAACGTTGTTGTTTATAATGTTAGTAATTTACTCCTGCGAGGTTGTTAATGTTTTACAAATGACCTTGTATATTTGCCAGATTACTCGTCTATCTTGTATTCGAACCCAAAGGTAATAATTATTTGACAGAATATCTATCTATTTTAATATTTAGTACTAATAAGTTGCCATAAACAAAATTGCCAACAAAAGCAATAATGGTTTCCGCTGTAATGAATTATTCGGAGATCAGAACAGTTATGATATTCAAATGTGTTTGTGATTTAGAACGACACCACAGTAGCGAACTGATTCCGTTACGTACCGAGATATTGTCATGTTTTATTCATATCCCGGATAAATGTAGGGGCCGTTGTAGAACAAATAATCAGTATAATAGAAAATATATCAACCTGTAGGTACACTTGGAAAGTAGAAAAGCTGTGACAGCCTTAGTATTACGCTTAACCGACTTTGTACAACTAACTTTATTAAAATGTATGTACCTCTAGTTAGCGTAATAACAGATTTGTTAAATTGGTAAATTATTTGCTTTGACAAATTTTGTAAAAGTTAAGCCCACTGTTGTAATTAATATTACTTACATAGTTGTTTATCACAGTAATGTCGGGTAATTTTCTTAACTATTGACACACCCGGTTCGAATTTATCTGCAGAATATCTATGAGTCCTAAATAATAAAAGTGAACTCTATGGCGACTCTTAACAAGTATTTATTTGTCTATTATTTTACTAAAAAGTTTGAAGATTGTTGCGCTAAATAAGTCCAGTGTCGCCACCAGTTGGAAAAGCATGTGCTCATTCTCGGAAAGTTGAGCGTTCGGACGTCTACCGAGTTCCACAGATCTTTAGTAGATGGCGCTATTCACGAAAAATGCTTTCGCGCTCTTTTTGGCATTTTGATAAAACTTATTTTTGCACGGAACAACGTTTCTTACATAATTTTGTAAGTCTGTATCGAAAGTTACTGATACACAATGAAAAAAAGCAATTTATTTTTATTGTTTTTGTTAAATGTATTAGGTACGTACGTTAGTCAATACGCATTAAATGCATTTGAAATAAACATTGTTTAGCTATTTAGTCTTTTTTGTGGTTGTAGCCCTTACCACTGAGACATTGCGTGATATGTCATTATTTTACTGTTCAAAACAAACGATTATCAATTTCATGCACACTTTTTCCCTTCCTACATAATTTATGTTGACATAAGCTTGTAAAGAGGGTCTTTTTACGCTGGTAATAATGATCCGAAATGACCAATAGGTAACTATATTTTTAAGTAAATAGGCATATACAAGTGACGTCTATGTTTTTATTGTTTTCTTTATTGAACTCATTTTGGATAGGACCTTAATTTTCAGTCCATGCACCACTAAATATCCCTTAATCCGTATGGTCTTTTAGTATATTCACCTATTCTTCATCCGTTCTACCATATCCATTCGTTAAATGACCAGACAATTGAAATTCAACAACATGAGACACTAATCTAACATTATTTTTATTTGTCCCCAGATTGGCGCGCACCGATGGCTGACGAATCGGAGGTAGCGAGGAGGCGCGCGCCCGCGCCCCCACCCCGCCAGTCCGCGCGCCCCCCCGAGCCGCGCCCGCGCACCCACTCGGGTCCTCACCCGGGGCCCACGCGACCCGCGAACCCCCCCACGCGCCCCTCACTCGACCTTCCCGCGCCCCCGCGGCTCATCCGACCCTCAGAGCACTTGGCTATCGTGGAGCGCGCCGCCATGGAGCGCCGGCCGCCCCCGCTCGTGCCCACCGTCATGGTGGTGCAGGGCCCCCGGCCCGCGCTGCCCCCGCCTCCACCCGTCCACAGGCCCGTGCTGCCCCCGCCCATGAGGATGCCAGCTCCAGTGCCTCACCCTGTGATGAGGCTACCGCAGCAAAGGAGAGATATTCAGGTACGTTCAGTTCAACTCGCGCATATGTTCTTCTAGCTATTATATTGATAAACCAAAGGTAAAAACATGTAGAACGTCATCAAACTATCGAAAGCGAAGTTAACCACCAACTGTTTGTCCTTTATACGCTTTCCTTGCGAGCTTATTACGAATGCAATTGTGAATAAATTATAACGTTTAAAGCGAACTTAAGCTTATATATAAAATGAAATGACCTTTATTTATATAAGATCATTATGTAGTAGATCATTGTGTGCTTCATAGTATGTATGTCAATATAAATATCACACTACATCACATATATATTGATCTGATTCTGTGGTAAGTAGGCTTAAAGACTTGTGTTACGGACATCAGAATCAACATAGGTATTTTTACAAATATATACTTAAATACAGAACAACAGAAGTATTCATCACACGAATGTTTGTCCTGGTTGGGGATCGAATACAACTCTTGGCGCATGGGGCAAGGTCAATACCGAATGCGCCATCGAGCCAGAAAAATAAATAAAAGCCTTTATCCTGATTGACAAACAAGTATTCATCACACGAATATTTGTTCTGGGTGGGGATCGAACTCTACTATGACTACATATACGGCTTGCCTTAAAGTTGATATTATCACAAGGCCGCCTACCGTCTGGAGGCACGGTTTCGATACTTTGATCTGTGTGCACATGTGTGCATTTAATTAGGCTACTGATTTCTGATGGTGACGCAGAGAGGAAAGTCCCAGATATGACCCCTGATAGGTTCAATGTTTTAATAAGTAACCCAACATCCTGAAATACATCGTTGAGAGATTTGTGACGGAGATTCACGTTTTGGGAAATTTTACTGATGATTCGTTAATGCTTTGCGGTCCGAATTTATGTACCTACCTAAATATAGGTTCAAAAACACTTGTAAGTCGTCAAATTCAAAATATCAGACTGAATAGTTCGAATTTCAAAAATAATACAGTATGTACTTATTCTACTATTCTAACTAAACGTTACACACAACAGTTAGTTATACAATTCGTCCATTTAAACCCTGGTCGCGTTTTCGAGTGTGAAATATAAAACTGTTACAAAAATAAGCGAAACATGATATCGTACGTTTCTTACCAAATATTTTAGCATTTCGCGAATATCTCGCCGAGATTAGTCTCGGTTATTACGTACGGTACAGTCAGCCCCAAAAGTAACCAAACACTTAACTTTTTTCCATAAAAACTTTCCACATAAAAATAAATAAGTTCCGCTACTTAGAGCAGTGATCTCAATGGTTACACGCTTATCACATACCCTCGTATATTATCAAACGCTTATCAAACCTAAAAACGGATTTATACCCCTTGCTTGGCGATGATGGAAAATATCATACGCCTTCGTATGTCTTAAATATGCTGACATCATGATATGATGCGTTTTTGACGTTTCAAGTGGCATTAGGTTCTATGTAGTAAACTTAATTGCCCAATCGGAATCATGGTCTAGGTGGACATTGGCCAAGAATGAGACAAACAGCTGCTTGTATGTCCACCGGAGCGGAGCGAGGCAGCGGAACGGTAAAGTGAGTTAAAAATCTATCAATAGAATTGCAAAAGGTCTCCGCTCCTCTTCAGTAGACATTTTCTATTCGTGGATTTTCACCATTATAAGATAAAATAAATAATAATAATTCAATGCGAATGAAGAAGAACGCAGGTATCGCTAAAGGCCCAGCCTCACCTATCATGATCAAATTGATCGTGTGTTAACAGGTGATGTTTAAAACCATAATAACCGTAGAGCGTGTGTGAAAAGAGTTATCAATGTTAAAGAAGCGAGTGAGGTGTGTAGGGACCGTGTCTTATAGCACTCGGTTCTCTGGCGGGCTAGGGAAATGACGTGAAGATAGTTTAGTTTAGTTTTGGATTCTGAACTCGCTCACCGCTCTGCTGCTTCGCTCAGCTTCGGTGGACAGGCAGCCTTATGCTAGAAAAATATGTAATTATGTCGCTGACTGTACAATCATAATTACGGACCGGCTACCGAGTTACACCAGATCGCGATACAAGCGGACCGGCGAAGCTGTTGTAATAAAGATTAGGTTTTTCACACCTGTTCTGCTTTTTAATATGCCCACTTTGTAGTTGTGAAATGTGCATAAAAATGTTACTGCTTGTTACATTTACTTTTAGAGTAAGTCATGCCGTGTACATCTTAGGGCATGTACCTTTTTTCTTCTATCTTTTTTCGGGTTAAGTACCCAAAAGGTGATATTGGAAAAACTATTACTAGGACTTTGACCCGACTCAGTTGGTATATAGTTTTGTACGAATATGATCAAAGAACTAAAATAGTCTTTAAAACAGCGATAAATTTACATTTATTGTTATTTAATATTTTTTTGCATTTTTTTGTATTCATTGCCAAATTGCCAAGTAAATTTTTCCATTCCTGTTTCTACTTTATCAATACCCTGAAATAAACCACCAAAATTGCTTGTACAAAAAAGAAATTGATTATCCGCCCATTCTGCTTTCTCATCGTCCTAAACACAAACTTCCTCATTCTATTTTTATCCACTCCTATCACGGAACTTCCATCCCAAAACCGCAAGTCACGTACACACTCAGCTCTTGTTTGCCACAATAACCTGTGGGTGTCACTTTCTTCAGTCCGCATGTATCATGCTAATCACCGGGATGATGCGGCGCTATGATGCGAAACAGATATCGATATGAATCACCCGAGCACAATACATCATTGTTCGATGGCGCCACGCAATGTTCTTGTCTTGCAATCTGACTTGTTTATAACCGCAATAACATAACCACTGATGATAGGAAAAGTTGTCCGAAGCCCGTCGATGTCCGACGTCTGTCTTTATGTTTGGCTGACCTTACATAAATCTATGTCTGTTTGACATGTTTAGTCTGAACACCTTACTCCATGGGTGCAATAGTAAAAGCATATAATTATCCATGATAATCTTAAAGAAAAAGATAAAGATTGGCATGGCATCAAACATGCCCAATTCCAAAAAAAAAACTAATTTATAGTGGAAAAAGAATGGAAACATATGTAAGTAAAATGATCTACATTATTAGTTTACACTACAGTAAACCTTCGCCCCAAGGACAAGAGATGACATTCTTTTATTTGCTATGATCCCAAATGTCGTTCAAACATTGGATAATAATTCACATCATTCGCTTCTGTCCCAATATTTTTTACATGCAAGTCCTTTAGACCTTTTAATTAAAAACTACGTAAAACGGGTACGAGATCCATCATTCAATCAGATCCACAATTTTATTGAGCCAATTTAAAGAAATAAAGAAAACAAGATCGTCCAATTAATAGCAAAAGATTAAGACAGGCCCTGTTAACCTGCCAATTATATCTGTGACAAAATCCAGCCAATTAGTACGACCGCCAGATTCGTCTCATTGACAGATCTGTTACCCTAACCTTGGTTTGGCATTCACCGAAATAGCATAGCAACCATTAACGACCATACTTAGCGGTGAATGGACCCGTTTCATTCAAGTAGACCATTATTGGTTAATTTAGTTAATCGTGTTATTATCCGGACCGATTTATTTATATCGACTGGTTAACTGAAATGGTGTGTTGTTGCATTAATAACACAGTTTTTTTATAAAGCTTTGCAACAGATATT
Organism: Glyphodes perspectalis; assembly: GCA_951394215.1. Taxonomy (NCBI): domain Eukaryota; kingdom Metazoa; phylum Arthropoda; class Insecta; order Lepidoptera; family Crambidae; genus Glyphodes; species Glyphodes perspectalis. The sequence continues at coordinate 3,433,945 of OX596203.1, forward strand.
TTCTATGTTATTTATTAGTAAGTGCAGTTCGTCTGGTTGCCTTAGATTAAATCATTGATTGAATCTAAGGCCATAACAAACTGCAGAAATTGTGTTAAGAAGTTTCAGAACGCATCGCATATTACTTCATCAAATTCTACAATCAATTCTAATTCCAAAATTCTTATAACTGGTTTAATTCAAAATTGTAACGTTGGTAGTAGTATCTCGTTTTTATAGGTTCATTTTATACTGCTGGAAAATAATGCCCATAACTCTTCATATTGTTAAAAGAGCGGAATGTCAGAAATTTCGTCCAAAATACAACATTGGCTAATACGGGGACATTTTTATAAGGACTATATAAAAGAAAAAAATATTTTTACGCTTACAAAGTTTTATAATTATAATAATTGACCAAACAAGAATTTATTTGCGTTAACATATTTGTATCACGTACCGAAATTGCACAGCTGTTTCAAGATAAAGACGTGTCCTCAACGATAAACACGAAATTCTGATTGATGTCAGCGATGCCGACGGGTGAAAATAAAGTGCTAACCGTTTTCAAAAACAATTATGACGCCAAAAGATAATGGATGACAAGCCCGATACGCTTTCAGGCCAAGGTTCGGCTCCGCCCAGTCTCGTCGCGCCATGCCCGCGTTCAGACATTGGTGTTGCCATAACCAAATATCGCTTTGGAAGTAAAATTTTTGGATGAGCATTAAGAAAAGGAAGAGGCTAGTAGTCTTTTTGGTCAGAAGTTCTCGACGAAATAGGTATTGGTCGATTGTGTTATTCATACATCGTTCATTGGAGGTTTTTTTGAAGGTCACTTTTTTAAGATCATTAGTGATTAGTCCGCATTTAAACTCTAATAATGGTATCTTACCATTATCTGAATGCTTATCCTATGCGACGGTTAGAAATCGAATTCTTAAAAGGAATATAATATCACAAAATGAATCACAATAATTAGATATCACTTCTCGAAGTAAAGTACTACATTAAGATGTAGTATCTATAAATATAAGAATTAGAATTGATTGAAGAATATGACGAACATGACATATGGCATCCGTTCTGAAACATCTTGACACAATTTCTGTAGTTTGTTATGGCTTCTATAGACTGAATATCTAACTATGACAAGGATCATGCAGAATCCCAGACAAACTGCACTTACGAAAAACATCTTAATACAAGTATTAAGACTTTTTTTTATGTAATTATTATAATGAGCAAATCGTGCACGTAAGCGCTACGTCTGCTCATGAACAGCTGCAGTACCAAACAGTAACTAAAGAATTTCTGTCTGGCACTGCACTGCGCCTGCCACAATGAGACTACAGTTATTAGGTCACATATACCCAGCAGTTACACTAGCATACAGTGCCCTTTTTCTGAAACACAGAAGTGTTGAACAAACTTCTATTTTACGGTGAAATATCTGACGATGCAATGGTACCCACCTAGACTGCCTTAGTATAGGAACCTTCCACTGGTAAATACTAATACCTACTAATTGATTTACAAATTATTATCTCCGCACTCGCCACGGCTTGCACAATGCCTCGATTTTAGAAGCTACTGCTTTATCTCTGTTAGTTCAAGGTTGATGTGCATCGTACTAGTTCTAGAACTAGAATGAAGAAAGGTGTAGTGACCGCACTTATAGAGCAAGTTAGGCTCCACACACATTACCCCTATCTCCAGACATGACAGAGTATTAAGCTTTCCGGCGATAAAAACCACTTTTGTGCTGATTTTCTGGCAACACCACCCACGAACCCTTATCTGGGTCAGGCAATTTGAAACGCGCACGGCTCCCAGCTAACAGCGATGCGGATGTCATTTCGCGCATCTGCCTTTGACATTAATAAAGATATATTGTTGCGATAAAGATTGCGCGGCGAAACTTACGCGCGCGCAGTTATTATGAGCGAAAAATGCGTGACCGCCTTTTTTTTACTCATGATTTGACTGGGGAGGGAAGATCGAAAAGTATTTTGTTTATAGTCTTGATCGTTTTATGTTTCAAAAGCGTTTCTAACCGCTTAGGCGTTCGAGTATTTAAGACTAGCTTCTGCCCGCTACTTCGCTCGCGTGGTACATCGGTTAAATATAGGCTATATGTTATTCAGGTATATGAACAAGCTATATTATTCCAAAGTTTTACTAAAATCCATTCAGTACTTTTTGTGTGTAAGAGTAAGGAAACATCCATCCTTACAAACTTTAACGTTTATCATATTAGTAGGATAATTATTAATAATTGCTGCTTTTCAGTCTCGCTAAAGCTCAAAAACGCCTTGAACCATTTAAATATATTTTTTTTAAATTTTGGTTGCTTCATTACACGGGTGGTTAAAAGAAAAAAGGATTGGGGAAAATTTTAAAGTTAGGAAAACCGAGAATGAAGCGGTACGAAGTCAGGTCAGCTAGTTTGAAATGTACCTATTACAAAAGTTTTATCAGGTTTTGTTGTCTCAAAAGATTACTATTGATTAGAAGTTATCTCTTGTGGAAATAATAGTTCAGAGTTTCAAGTTCCTGGCACTAGTGTTCTCAACTTCGTTCTTTAACGTTCTAGTGGAGATCCGCTTCTACAATGGTTCTACATTTTCTAAATCTTTTTACTGTTAGGTGAAGGCCATCTGATCATAGAATCTTTGGATAAATGAACCATACAAATTAATTGAGATTTAACCCTCAGATTTTGTCATATTCTTCATGAAATACTGCCTTCCTCTATTTATAAATTAAGTCAGATTTATAACATTTTAAAACATGTGCTAACTTTAGCAAATTATATTGGCATAAGCAATCAATTGCATTTTACCAACGGCACTGCAGCGGATATTGAGCAAATGTAATTAACATTAAAACAGGCGCGTGAGGCTGAATAACGATGGTCTCCGCATAGGAACCCAATTTTAATTAGTTTAATATATTAAGCGTAATAAATTAATATATATATAGGTACCCTCTTTAATCGTTACTTGATCTATAAAATAAAAAGCAATCTTCGTAGTGTTATTTATTATCCATTAAAACATAGAGTTCTATTAATATATATGTCCTGTTACATGTCGTGACCATGTTAGAACGTGAAAAATAGTAATTATAATATAAAAAAAATCTAAACTAATTTCACGCCACTTTCCACCGGGGTAGGCAAAGAGTTATTATATAATTTTTGGTTGGTAGATATAATAAGATGAATGTAGTAAAATATATAATAAAACTAGTAGACGCAATCAGTGGTGAAATGAAATGAAATGAAATATTTATTTATAATAAATAGCACAAAAACTTAAGTAGGTACTACAATTTTTACAGATATTATTTAAAATACATGTCTCAGTATTTCCAGGGGTACCCAAACTAAGCTAAGCTTGTATCTTGGGATACCAGTAGTAGTTAATTTATATAATAGCTAAAACTTTATTTGGCGTTCATAGAAATTATTATTAAAAGCAGACAGCACTTTTTGTTGCTGATTGTACATGTTAGTATATTTCACTCAGACCATTCTGAGAAGAACATTGAAACGTCGATGTTTTTTGTTTTGCGCATACGCCGAAAGGGCCAATTAATATGTTTAATCGACATATCCTTTCCCCTCTTCAATTAAACGACCCAATATGTTCCATTGGAGTAACAGCCGAATGCAGAGAATTGAGTAACGTATTCATTTCTAGGTCAGCCGTTCATTACGTCTTGGGCACAATAGCTATCATGTGGCTGTCATCTCGGCGAGGAATTATCACAATGCGTCGATTCGGTTTTAAATTCGACCCACTTAAGGGCTAATGAGTTGGCCTACTGAACTCATGCGCATGATCGAGTGTACGGCGATTGAACGGAGATCGTTTGTGTCGATTTTATTGCTGTCCGATTGTTCGATGGATGTAAATAGCATAGTGGAGAGAAAGGCAGTGAAGTAATAGATTTAAGTTGACAGATAAAGTAACTATGTAGCATAATAGCGAGTGGTATCTTTAATGGCTTTATTATAAATTATTATGCGTAAGTGAGATGGTATCCTATATTAATTCAGTATGTATGACGTTATATTGAATGGACACCGTAAATAAGCCGCAGTATCTTTCACTGCCATTTCTAATTTGTGTAGAATACATAACTTATAATTCTGTATTAAATAAAATTTGAGTAACTGACACAATGTATAGACCATAACCAACACAATAAAAATTTATGATATTAAAAATTGTCTACCAAAAAGCTCGCAATCTATTGTTGTTACGTATTCGCTTATTTTTTTTTTGTTATTCTATTAATCTATGAAACAAATTAGGTTTGTATAATGCTGAAGATGCCTCACTGTTGTTAACTGTATTGTGCCATCGGTGACATGAGTGGAAGTCGCTAACGGTAGTATTAAATGTTGCACGTTAGATCACAAGTGTTCGATGTGTTTGGTGTTGCGCGCGCGCACAGCTGGCGGATGTTTAAGTAACGGACATATATTGGGTAGCTACTGTCAGTATTATGATGCTATAAGCAAAGGTATAGTTGGAACATATTTTGAGCTTATGTCCTTAGGAATTGAGATGAAAAGGGGTAAATTATTTATGTTGCTTCTCATGCCTGCAACCTAACCAGATAAATAGTATTTTAATGCGTATCTAGTTCAAAAGAGCTTTATGTACTATATTTAATAGATATACCCTTGAATATATTTTACCTGCTTAGAATTATGCTATGTGTTAGCTGGTCTCACTAGCGTGAACAATATGTTTTTGACTCAATCCTCGACCAATCGGCGTCTTGTTTTAATCTCATTTTTAATGAGCCAATTAGAGAGCAGTAACTGTAACGTCGTTTTGGCAGAATTATTGTCAAACGAACTTAATCACATTATTGATTTCACTTTATTAGTTCTATGGTCGATATTTCTTAGATATGGGCTGCGTTGGACAAAGTTTAAGTCTCTGCACCATTCAGATCTCCGATCTAACTCAACAGAGATCAAGATAACAACGCAGTTACAGCCCATAACGCATTACTGGTGTATCGTGCAGGCTATTTCAATCGTGTCCATCGTTCGGTATCGTTGCTGTTGTACACAGGCCGATGGTATAACGCGTGGTTATCGGTGGAATATCGGTGAAAGGGACGCCAGGTGCATCATGCTCTGATAGCAACTTCAAATAAAGTTTCTCAAAGTTCTGAGATTTATCTGACGTTTCAAATACTTAGACTAAAACAGCACTTCATGCCTTTTTTTGACACGAAGAATGTATGACGCACCGTCACCGTGCCCGGGGCATAAATTAATGTGTGGGACTCCCAGCTGCCTCTGCCTCTTCAGCCAAAGGTACTGGTAGCTGGAGTATACCCATTTAATACGCAGTACGCTTTCTCTCATCATACACCATCTCTGGGACGCTTACTTTAAGTGGAAACCGGAGATACGACTATCAAGAGGAACTTCAGACGGCTACAAGATGTACAGACAACAGCACATCAGACTATCCACTTCGGACTTTGTACTGCCCTTATGTCAGGGGCATAAGCGTTAATATTGAACTGCATGAAAGCCTTTCTTTGTAGTAAGTGATAGCGCTACATATTATTAACTAGCTGCCAAAAGAACCCAGGTATTAGTTACAGTCATACGTAGTCAAAACAAAAACAACTTTACAAACTTTATTGTAGACTAGCAGCGCCCGGCGGTTTCACCTGCATAGTTTCCGTTCCCGTGGGTGTGGGTGTTCACAATATATTTATAAATTATAGCCTATGTGTTATTTTGATGTATAAGCTATATCATTGTGAAATTTCATTAAAATCCATTCCGTAGCTTTTGCATGAAAGAGTAACAAACATCCATACATCCTCACAAACTTTCTCGTTTATAATTTTAGTAGGATTAATGAAAAAAACTTTGATTTGTCTTGCGGTCATTGTTTTAGTATCAAAAGCTATTATTTTTATATTGGCCCAGCGCAATGGTCATATGCTATAGCAATGACATTGATGAGAGATATGGCCTATGAAGAGATTTCTGCTCATTTGCTTCGGTCCTTATTTGGTCGAGTTCAAGTTTTCTAGTATGCAGTTTATCAGTGGAAATCGTTATGTCAATTAACACTGTCGTTGGGGCTTTAGATAAACTTTTACTTTTAGTTAAATCTTGATGCCGTTCTTGATTGTGGTTTGTTGGTGCACGTGATATTCATTATAATTAACCTTGTTGATAAAATCGATGGTAATTGTAGAAATCTTAACTAGATTTCTGTTTACTTATTACTGAGTAACGTATCATATACTGCCTAGCAGATCACTTTAATCGAGCCTTGGGTTTTTCTTATCATCTTATTTTTAAAAGAGAACCTATAGTTGAGAACAGGAAAATGCCAAATGACCGTTAACCTTCATTGACCGGAGAGGCAACATGAGAAGAATAGGTTGAACTGTCTAAAATAACACACTTAAATAAAAACATGCTTCACATTGTTTTTTGTGCGAATAAAAAATATGATAAAAATAATTAAATAATGTAAATGTTGTATTTCTCTTTAATCTAAAAATTACATCATCTTGTAGGGAATTGAACTTGAACTCTTGAAAATAAATAATAAGGACCTATGAAAACGCCTCAGTAGTAGGTAACGAGCTTGCCATTTGTCGCTCCTTTTAGTCAGTTTTCTATCTTACTCAGTTCAATACCTTTTCAGTGATTGCGGGAGTGATGATATTATGTAGAAACTTGCGCGAGTACAAAATCGTTGATACGCGAAAGTCCGACTTAAGCTCGACCCTTTCTAATCAAATTAATGTCTGACATTTTTATAGCACGTTCTACTTATTATTGGGCCAACTGACACAATTAATTTGACAAACTTATTCCATTTGTAACTCTGACAGAGATGAAGCAGCTGCAACAAATGCTTATTGTAAAATACGAGTGCGATCATTCAAATTATTTACGGCATTTTAAAGTTTTCCGTTCATAATCACGCCTGCTTTTCAGTATACCTTCTCTTCCAAATCTGAACTCTGCATCTTTAAATTAAAAGTCGATTTTCCTTCGGCGATCTTGAAGAGTATTACTAATTCAGGGTTCAAATTGACATAATATCAGTTTAATAGATTCGAATGGAGAATATTAATAAGGCCGGTCGACGGCTGCGTGGGCGCAGGCTTGTACTCAATGGTTTACTATTCGATAGTTTGTCACTATTGATGGCGGTATCGACCGACCCATTAGTCAGGGCATTGACCTTTTAATTGTTTATTGGAACAACGAGTACACCCACATCTTAATCCGGACCGTTCGTGATTTGTAATGGTTTATTTCTTAATCGGTTCTCGAGTTTATTACTTGTGTATAAACATGAGTATTATATACCGCTAATCAGACTGCATAGATAGGTCCTGCAAGGTGTGCATTGCAAGAGTTTTTAGTTTAAATCCAAGTGCGCTTCGCTAAATTTACCGCGACCGACTTAAAAATAAAAGCAGTACAGATTACTATGTTACTTCAGGGTGAAGATTGGATGATCCAATCGTCCGCACGATAAGCCTTTAATAGGGTTCCCCTTGCGTGCATTTTTTTGTGATGAAAGCGTACCAAATACTCGAACAGGCGTGATAACGTGACAAACAGAGTTACTATCGCATTCATAATGATAACAACGATACCATAGTTACCACTTACAACCTTTAGCATCTGCGCCCAGAGATCTCTTTGCATCACGATCTTTGAAACAAAGCAATCACCTCACTAGCAGTGGCAACAAGGATCACCTTCCAACAAGGAAGTGTAAAATCAATTTCGCGAGCGCAGCTATGCAACTAGCGTGCAGCGAAAGCATTCTGAGAAAGGCGCCGAATCGCAGGCGTGCAATTGAAAAATAGCTTATTACCTCCACCCAATGAGCGAGGAGAAAGTGCATCGGGATCTTTGTAATTCCCTTAGCAATAATTCGTCGGTTGGATTCTGCGGCTGACGGCCAAGCGCGCTATCGCGAGGGTGTCTACAATTTGCGCAGTTTATACGGGGATTTTTGGATACACCACAAATCGTCGTGATTAATAAAAATGGATTTTACTTTCTTTTGTCATACCAGTGACTCACCAATCAAATTTGCGCCATGGTGCAATAACGTGGTATATAAAAACATGAAAGCTGAAGCATTTGAGAAACTTATTTTTTTTTTATGTTGCTATTCTAAAGCTTGTTAACTCAAAAAGCTTTTCCGACAATTATTCTCAAGTTTTTTTATACATCCAAATATTATCATCAAAAGTTCTAGACTTAGTCTAAGTGTGGGCATCGTTCTAGGCACATTAGTATTGCCCTTCGTAGGGTTGTCGCTTTCGCTGAAAGTGCGGGGGGCGTGCCGGCCTGCGGGTGTGCAGTGACCGACCCATTATTACATTATCACCTGCGCCGGGCTGCGCAGCACTTAAGTAACTTTAACTAACTTGACTGCAGCTATTGAGTTGAGGTTTAGCTGAGCAGTGATATATTTAAGTAGCTTTACTTAACTGGCGCAAGTTCTCATTTATCATATATATTTTTTTATGGTTACGCTGATAGGCCTTAAATTTTCCACTTCCGGCAGTTTAAGGACCATGTTGCTCTTTGAAATCTGCCTAATCCCTTCGGAGATTTCGAACGTGACGATATGTAGGTATATGCCTACCCTATTTTTTTTTAATTCTCCCTATCTACTGCTATCGGGATTTCAAATTCTATTACATTCACACTTGACTGCAGAATCAACAACATCCGGATCTAACATTCGCAGCTATCTCCAGTGGATCTAGCTCTGGGGCTCTAACTACTGTTTCCGTAAATTAAAAAATGGGACAAGTTAAAGAGTTTCACGACAGTAATACACTCGAGTAGAAACGTGACTTAATGTAAGGAAGAGGGTCTGAACCCATTGCTGTTATTTTTTTTTGACAGTTGATTATGGAGTAGCCTTATCATCATGTGTGAGGGTAGCTCTTACCCCTCCTCAAACTATTGCACCACAGATCCCTTATCGCTATGTAAGATTTCATGAGAAATCATGCTTTGCGACCGCTGTCCCAATACATAGTTACACTAATAGGCACATTACTATTGCTACAACTACCTGCCAGGGTCGACCCTTTCTCTGAAAGTGGGGGGCGTGTCAGCCCGCGGCTGCGGTGACCGATTCATTATTACATTATCACCTGCGCGGTGCGCCTGCGCAGCGTCGACAACCCTATTGTAATAGATGTGTTCTGTTTAGCTAATGCGCCACGCCTCACTCTAAAAGGGCTTAAATGTAATTGTGGTGATAAAGTGTAGCGCTTATTAGGGAAAGTTGCGAGTTTTGTGCGGTTTCAAGATAATTCAACGCTATAAGTTATTTTAGATGAGCTTGTTCTTTTTTTCTTCATATATATAAGCATATAAATGTTTTAATATTTATTAGTATGTATATGTATTAGTCCACAACAAATGAATCAAAATTCTAACCACAGGATCAACATGTTTTTTTATCCCATTTTCATGTTCCTGCTTTTTTTTATACTGGAGTCGAGGCACTCTACGTCACGAATAGTCACTTTAGAATGGTCTTCTCAATTATAATTTTACATCACCTAGAATAAGTCTTTACATTTTAAATTATAGAAATTTAGCATTCACCTTAGGTATCTTGGATAATTATGTTTGCTCGTTATATACAAGTCTATATAAGTGTTTACATCTAACTGCAAAAAATTTGACTCCGAAGACATGTGGTACCAGTTTATTTAATAAACAAGTGCATATAATTAAGATTGTAACATTTTCCATCCTGTTTTGTCGCGTGTCAACCTCTCGGCCGCGCGTCGGCAACCCGATATTTCAGTAACCGGACACGGAGATACTTGCGTTTAAAAAGCTCGCTTCTTTTCAGTGACAGGCCGTGTCACTCAGAAGCTGCTATCTTTACTAATTTTATAAACGCGAAAGTGAGTTGTTGACGTTTTCACGAATTAACAATTGAAACCATCATCATGAAATTTTGCAGACGAGTCAGGGGATATATAACCTTTTGTTCAAGAAAAAAATATGTTTTTGAGGGATGAAAAAAACTTTATAACGGACTTAACGAGTGGACAAAGTTGTCGTATCACAAAATGTCAACATTGTTCTAACGTACTTAATTGTTCAAACGAACAAGTTGTTGAACTATAAATTAAACAAAAATATATGAAAATTAGACAGATCGGAGACGGATACAGAGTATTGATTTATTGTGTAAGTACCATTTTTAAAGCAACTTCCTAGTTTAGAATGCTATAATATTTGTTAATTATTTTACAGCTACATTTGAATCAGCAATCCCTGATAAAATCCGCAACGCTTATTTCATGAACCTCTTATTATTGACTGGCTCGATAGCGCATTTGGTAGTGACCTTGCCCCATTCGCCAAGAGTACTGGGTTCGATAGCCACTCAGGAAAAACATTCGTATGATGAATACTTGTGTTTGTTCTGTGTCTGGGTGTTAATATCCAATATTTTAAGTATATATTTGTGACACAAATGCTTAAGCTACTTACCTCGAAGTCAGATCAATGTATGTGATGTAGTAGTCTGATGTTATAACCATGTCGACACAGATCATGAAATAACCCTGCTTCACCATCTAAGCTAAAAGATGTCGAATCATGTACGTGCGCACCGCCGCTTGTAAACATAAACATATTTACATGTCATTATCCCCGAAGGGGTAGGCAGAGTCCAGCAACCTACTAACGCATTACGATTCTAGGGATTACGAACGACAAAATTACGGATTGGAAAATATTAGTCCCATGTTGGTTTGGTATTTAAAAATAATGTGTCAAACTGTGTTCCTTGCCTAGCATGTCGTAAAACGTGACTTATGGTATATAGGATTTTGGGCATATGATTGAGCAGGCGACGAGCTCGCCACTTGTCACTACTTTTTCACAATTGTCCATCTAACCTATTAGTCATATTATGGTTATACGGAATGTGTTTCACCGTCGAAGTTAAAAGATGTCGAATAAACGCGTGCGCCCGCGCCGTAAACACGGCGCGTATAAATTAGCGGCGTCTGCGCAGCTTTCCAACGTCAACGCACAATCGCCGCCCACGCTGCGCGAGCGCCGACTGACGCGCGACGCCCGATGAGCGGTTGGGTTTCCGTTGCACTTTCGTAGATTAAGTCTGATTTTGATTTTATTCAAAATTCAAATTCAAAATACTACCACCGGTTCCATTATACCATTTTACTTGAAACTATGTAACTTGTTTGTTATTTATAGTTAGTTTTGGTTGGCTGATCTCGCGAATCTAAATAATTGTAAGCTTCAGTACAAATAAGAAGCTAAGTTAGAATACTTAGACGAATGCTAAGATGATGACTGGCTCGATGGCGCATTCGGTAGTGACCCTGCCCCATGCGCCAAGAGTTGTGGGTTCGATTCCCACCCAGGACAAACATTCGTATGATGAATACTTGTGTTTGTTCTGTGTCTGGGTGTTAATATCCAATATTTAAGTATATATTTGTAATACCACTGTTCTGATATCCGTAACACAAGTGTTTAAGCTACTTACCTCGGAGTCAGATTAATGTGACGTAGTCGGATATGATTTATTTATTTATTTATTTATATAAAAGAGTCAATTTATTACTTGACACGTCATCAAGTAATAAATTGACTCTTTGTATTTATGTCGTAACAAGTTCTGGGACTTTTTTATTAAGTCCAAGACGATTTAGCGATATATTTGTTGTGATCTTGGAAATTACTACCATAAAGTATAGCAGTTATATTAGAACTTAAGTACTTATATTTTGTTTTGAAATTAATCGGTTTGTTTTTGTTGCAGGTAAACCTCAACACATAATCTACTCTCTGTTCAACGACATAGACGATGCTACAGGTATACGTCATTTTCCTCAAAGTTTCGTATCGTGTCACAGTGGACATAAACCGCCACTGATGGATGATTATGCAAATATTGTTTTTAAACGTCACACTTATGATCCGCGCACAATCACACTAAGAGCGTGTGTGAAGAAAAGGCTTTTCTCATGTTAATATACGCTTGTCGTGTTTGCATTGGCATATCATTGTGCTGCCAAGGTGTGCTCGATGGTGGGACATTTATTTGAAAGGGCATACCGTTATTTTTCCCTATAGCGGAACTCCTGAATACATTTCCTCATGTTATTATATCAATAAACATCTTAATAATCTTACTCAGCATGTGCGTGTAGGTGAGTCTATTTCAAAGACAATACGATGCCGATCCAATATTAGGTTTATTTCTTTCTACCAATGTCGTTGACTATATTGAGAGTTTCATCAATAAAACACGAATGTTGAGCGTTTTATTGTTTTTTTATTGGATTTAATAGAAACATCTCTTCCTGTAGTAGCAAGCTTCAAATATCATCGGGCCTAATAATGCGAGTTATGCTACAAGTCGCTCGCCACTCGATGTACTTAAAGTTAAGTAAATATTTGAACATTGTTATGCCTAGATCGGGCAAGAGTACTTTGAACCACTTAATGAAACTAGTTTTAGGACAGACGACAGATTTGGGGCTTTGTTATCTAGTTACGCAAATTAATCTAATCTTATAAAATGTTGACATTTATTATCCATGTCTGCTATCTAGTACCTGCGGCTTTGTATTAAAAATTGAAAGGTCATTCTGAAGCAATGATTGTCTAGAATGAAAGAAAAATAATTTATTTAGTGACACATAAAATTACATACATACATAACATCACGCCCATAATCCCCGAAGGGGTAGGCAGAGTCAAAGGGGCAGCAGGCCCCTTTAACCACATTCAGCCAAAAACTGTGTATTACGAGTTTTCCTAAAGCGGAACACTGGGTTACTTGTATGCACATGTATATGGTATGTATCTGCTGTTTGAAGTAATTTGGATTTCTGAATATTGGCAAGTTGCCAGAACCCATTCTGCACACATGTTCATCCAATATACTGTCTCGCAGATTTTTCTCTGCTGCCATTTTCTTTTTAAAGCCTTGGCACCTGACGAAGTTTTCGTTGAGTTGAGTAGATTTTGATACATATACATAAAGTTAGTTTCGTAAGGTAAAAAAATCTCGTTACCGAGCATCTCAAAGAAGTGTCATTATTTATAGTACCGCCGAGTCCGTAGCCAATGTACATTTGAAACACATTTGCAATTGTCTTCGTAAGCCCTTTTGAATAACCACATATGTTGTGTCTACGGAAAACTCCATAACAAAGCCTATATATTTAAATGACTCGCAAACACACAAAATATGTTTAAATAAAACTGCTTAATATACTCGTAGGTATATCAACTAAGAAACTAATTCAAAGGTGATTCACCATATTCTCCCCTACCGTACACTTAGTAATCCCACTGTTACATCTTTATAGTGGTATACATGTTAATTTACTTGTTTTTACACCTCATCTGACAGATGTGACTGATTGCTGTTTATTGCTCCGAAATGTACGTTGTATAATCACTTTATACGAGCGTGTTTTCAACAGCCATTCACGGACAAATGAGTTCTCCCGTAAGTACATTGTAGTGAAACGCACTATTGTTCAACGACAATGCAGGTTTATTGCCGTTGTAAAACACCAGTAAAACGTTTTTCCATGTGGCCGAAGCAAAATGTTGTGATGTTACTTCTTTGAGGTCGTTATTGGGAGCGGTTTTTTGTTTCGAACTAATAAATGGCTTTTTGTCATCTTACAAAGTTTTAAAATCGAAAGAGCAGCAATTAAATTATATAGATTATGGTATAGTTTCCTGCGTTATAATATTTTATTGAATACATCAATGTTAATTAACGTTTAGGCGCAGTGATACGAATTCGTAAAAAATCTGTATTTGGATAAAATAATTATTTAAAAAAAATCTGGCTATATGTATTATACATACATAATAATATCACGCTCATAATCCCCAAAGGGATGGGCAGAGTCAAAGGGATAGCAACCCCCTTAAACCACAAGCAGCCAACAGTAAAACTGGGTTGGGTTGGGATGAGAAATTGTGAAAAAGTAGTGACAAGCTAGCTCGTCGCGCACACCATCACATATTTAGAACCCGATTCACCTTTTACGACATGGTGGGCAAGAAACACAGTTGTAACATACTTTTTAAGTCCCAGACCAACATGAGACAATACCAACATATGTATTATTATGTAGACTTTAAAACTCAATAAAACCAAAGTATTCATTACTTTACACGGAGTACTCGATCTATACCAACAAATTCCTCACAGCCAAAGCTGATGACTATCCGTAGTCCTACTACTTCCTACATCAATCAATAACAACCCAACTAAATCTCGCCACAAATAATAACATTTCTCTTATAAACTTCGAAATCAGCTGGCATGCACATGCACATTGCAGCGCTTTCCTATGAAAAGGCAACATGTATTTTGTGGTCAGCCAAATGACCGCAAATAGAAACTGGCCTTCATTACATGCATCGGAAGGTTCCACGCTTAATCAAGAGCCGACACCTACACATCTTGTGCAGTTATATCCTATCCTATATTGCTGATGTTATTAATGTGAAAGTCTGAGGCCTATTTGGATGTTTTGGCTTAGTCATGGAGAATTATAGTAGAAAATGTTAAATGGTAGGAAATTGACCGCGAAATCATTTCTAGTGCAAGAACATTAGGAAATTATCCTCCTATTGTAATGAAGCGATTGCCATCCTTCGACTGCCCGGATTTGAATCATAATTCCTTGATTGTGAGACGAATTGACCTACTACCACGTTCCTAAGCAATGGTGACATTGGTTCCTACTCTTACATGCATTTATTCTTATCAATATATATAAAAATCAATGCCACTTTTCGTTGTAATTTTATAACTCAAGAACAGGCTATTTAGTAGATGGTTTATGTGAAGTTTGCATAAAATTGGTAGAACGGTTCTTCATTTATCTTTTTGTAACAAATGAATTCAATAAATGGCGGATCTTTTTATTAATGGGGATTTTGCTATCAAATTGAAACTTTTTTCAGTGTTGACAGTACAGGCATGTTGTTATGTCATTCATGCGGTCATTTCATTTTGGACGTGCTTCGATTAGAGAAAATTGTCAGCGATAATTATTGCTTTGTGTTTATATTTTTTAAATCCGAGAACGGGGCGTTACGAAGTGCGCCGGGACAGCTAGTCAATTATAAGTTAAATATATCACAAAAAATATCTTGAAAAGTAATTTTTGCTTGCTAGATACAACCTTAATATCCAACTACCGAATTGATTACCAACTTATAGGTGTGTAACCCGTCGGCCACAGCGTGTTCGGTGTATGCAGATAAATATTTATGCATGTTTAATATGCATGCAATTAATCTTGAAACGTAAGTATCGGTACCTCTTGCCTTCTGAATGTTTGACATGAGTCGAAAGTTTGGTGCGGTCCAAGATAAGGAAGTTTAATAATATCGTATTTGATTATACGCGTAATTAAATACTAACAGGTAAGCTGAAGATAAGGGAAGAATACTATTGATCAATGTTCTCAATATCGGACTGTGTGAGTTTGATACTGACTTATAGACCTAAGCTGTTAAAGTCCTTAGCTGGAAAAGTTACGAGTCAGCCCTGGAGTCACCTAAGGTATATTTTTACCAGGGCCCGTTTCAGAAAATATTGTGTTTCGTACGATGGAGGAGGGAGGAAAATACCATAAAAACCCAGGTCCATCTGCGATTTATATTGCCCTGTTATGTTAAATATTAAATAGTTTGACTATTTTTTTTTCTCCAGATTAACCCATTTAAGGGATTTTCTCTAAAATGGACACATCATATTCATTGAGTGAAAGAATCTCTGATAAATTGGTGTTTTATTGCGAAGTGAATTTTATTTTCAAACACTTGCACCACCACACACCGAAAACATTCCAAAAGCGCTCGTAAAAATATTCGCAAACCTTAATACCATGTTATTATTGTGAAATTTCTTTCTGAAGAAAGAACATTAGCGCACATGTATCAAGAGTAAGACAATAATCCGACAGTCGCCATACAAAAAAATGAATCACCCGATTATTATGTGATGTTATAATCGTCTCGAGATCACTATCATCAATTACGTTTGATGCCGTTTCGCCGCTGTTGTAACTAACGTGACCATTACACGATTGACAAAAACAGGACATCAATTTACTCCTTTCTTCCCTTTTTATAAATAACTTACCCGGTTACAGTATGTTATATGCAAGTTTGCATATAACTGATTAAAATACGAAAATATTCCCAATGTTACACTGTTTTTATCTTTTTTCCGATGATACCACTTACTTTAACTTATACTTTAAAAAAAAAAAAAAATCATATACACTTGCAATTTATTGTTAATGCCCAAATTTTCAATAGACTGTGCTAATCTGTATCTGATAACAGGTCAATTTTTGAAGCCGCTGGTTGGAAGCTGCCCTCAGCGACATAAATTAAATGACAGTCGCAGTCAAAACAAGACGTGTGGTCACGTTAGCCATAACGGCCGATAATGCCTTGTAATCGGAATCGAATTAGAAATCGAACATCGGATCGGATCGTCGCGATGTGTGCGACCGGTTGCATAATGCATAATCGTTGAGATGAATGTTGTGTCGATTATATGGTTGGACAAGATGCGATTTTAAGTCGTAATCTATATCGGAATTAAATCGCAAAGCCTTTTCGTATAGGACTTGGCAAAGAATTCATTTCATAGTAACATTATTAGAAGGCGTTGTTAATTATAGTTATTGTAAGACAGAGGTAATTTTTTCTTGGATTGATGTCTATTTCCCCTTTTTTTCTGAAACAGCAGTTTTTATAGGAATCTATATAACGTAATACAAATTTGACCATAGTGATAGATTTTCATTTAAATTTATTGGCTGCAACTGAGAATAATACTGAGAAAATAACCGAAAAATAATTTTATTTATAGTTCGTCAGTATAATAGCCTAAACATTTTCATAAAATAAATACAATATCTAGTCCAGTACACTGCTCACGAATAATTTTTGACATAATTTGTTCATTATATTTTACAAATAAGCTACAAGATCAAATGTATCAGGAGATATGGTGTTGCGCAGATAGATTTAATTAAATCATGTTTAACAAATAACTGCGGTGTATCGGTGCGTGATCGCGCACGTCCATTCCAATTATCGCTCCAATCGGATATTCGTAATTGAGATGACGAAAATAACCATTGATTTACTAGGCTGTTTCCGGCGGCTTCGTTCGGATGATTGTAAAGTTCATGTTCCTAACATTGTGTCCCGTGCTTAGTTTGGGAAGCAAAGACTATAAGATCCAAGATTTGATCCCTTTGAACCTCAAGAATTAATTATTTTTTTTAATTTGTAATTTAGGATATTTCGTCAGATATGTTAGTCCCAAACATAAAGGTTTTAAACACTGTCCACTTTTTGAAAATAGGGCTGTATACTATATAATAAGTTGATATTCCCTTGTGCAACAACGCCACCTCTGAACCGCAATCCCAGCAATTAAAGGAAAGCCTTATAATTTGTAAATACTGGTGCCATCCCATCAAATGTTAAGCCCTAAACGTGTATTGCACACCTCGTTTTCCCCACATCCATGACCACGGTCACGGACTCGGGCGACCCGAACGCCCACACGCCACATAGATGCGCCGAATCGAATCGCAAATTGTTCCTTGATCCGCCACGCCGCGTTGTGGGCTGTGCCCTGTGCGTGTATGACTGAATTAATGTGTGATTATTTGTGCTTTGACTGTTTAGCGGGAGGTCGATAAGAGTCGTGAGTGGAGACATCTCTCTGTTAGACCTTTGCAGACATCAAGAATGATACTACATGAATACTGTCACGCCCGCAATTCCTGAAGGGGCAGAATGAGCCCAAGATGCAGTAAGCTTCTAACCACTTTTTGACAAAATAAAATTGAGTCTAATTAGATTGATAAGTAAGTAGTTTCAAGTGGGTAACTATCCCAATATACCAAATACATTTGGAATGCCTGTGAAGTTATATGACTCGTATTAATAGTCAAGATAAGTAGGTCAGTATACGTACTATGTAGTATATGAAATGTATATTTTTCATCCACCAGTTTTTCGTTGAGGGTTGAGTAGGAATATTGGTATCAAATAACTTAGATAGATAAATAGTGGGGTTAATCAAAACGAACTAATTAACCCGTAATCAATGTCCTGGTTATTCAAAACAAGTTGTCACTTTGCAAAACATTTTATGTCGCTGAGGCATGCCTATTTGCCACCTTCAGTGGTATAAAAACACTTTGGGATCGCTTTACTTATGGAAGTCGCTACCGCTACCTCTTTTCCTTCATACCAAAGGTCGATGTTCACGTCCGATTAATTAGCGCCGGCAAGCCAGGGTGCCCTGCCGGCGGAGTGGAAACTTGGCGATTAATTTTCGCGATTCGATCGTTGCGAATGTTGTGGCTGGTCGGATTTTTCCGTATCGATGACTTTGTTGTGCTCGCTTTGTGTAACCGAAATCCTGTGTTGCGGGAGCGTTAGAGCAAAAAATAGCTTTGAAAATTACTGATGCTATTTTATTTGCGACTGGGCAGAAATTATTTATCGGAAAAGAAATGAAGAAAATAGTTCTAGTCTAATCAGAGCTTTTAAATTTGAACACAATTTGAAGAAGAATACCATCAGAAGATTCGTATAATACATTTTTAGATAGCGTCTGTGTTGGTGAATTACCTTTTTTTATTTTAATTCATAAAAGAAAAACCGATCGTTGTAATCCACTGAGTAAAAGTGAGGACTTGCCTAGCATGTCGTAAAAGGCGACTAATCACGATTTTCTTTCTAAACCATCCCAGTTATATTTTTAGTTGAATATGTTATAAGGGATTTGCTGCCACTTTGACTCTGCCTACCCTTCGGGGAATACAGGCGTGATGTTATAAAAACTGAGTGAGGCCCGTAAAAATCAACCACAAAACAGTAACTGATATAACATTTGCCCTGTTACATCCCGTTCGTAGACGGTGCTCACTTGGATATGATCCTAGATTTGGCGTCTGCCATTAACATTGAAACGACTGTTCCTTCGTAACAGTCAGAGGCACCAGACAAATTGGTTGCATATGCTTACATATTCATCGTTATATAATGCCAAAGTGGCAGCATGTAGGAGCCGCGGAAGGTCCAGGCTCACCTACCACGACCAGATTGGTCGTGTATTAACAGAAAGTGATGTTAGGAGTCATAAAAACCGTAGAGCTTGTATGAAAAGGATTATAAATATTGAAGAGGCGAGTGAGGTGTGTAAGGATCGTGTCATATGGCGTTCGGTTCTCTCTGCCTACCCCGCTAGGTAAGTGGCGTGAAGTTTAGTTAGTTAGTTATCTATAGTTATTTGAATGTCCTACACATTCCTCATAATGTACAACACTGACAAGCTAGTGGTGTAAATCGGTACTTTAAGTCTACTAGGTTTGTTTGTTTGTGTGTAGGCCTAGGTAGTATTTTTAAGGAAAATGGCAGTAACAAGAATTTGTCATCTTGTTCGAATACATGTCAGTAACTTCGAAGGTAAGGCCAAAAACTTCCGGATGTTAAATATTTCTCATTCGGTCATTAATGATTTATTGATTTCATTTAGGAACTGAAATTTATGGAAATAAAATACCGACATGCATTGATAGGGCTCCAATTAAGCAACATCCGTCGAATTGTGCAAAAGAATTCTGACGAATATTTCACATCAATCATTCGCAAAATGACTTTGAAGGGCGCCGTGTCATTGTCATAATGACATCTTGTATCGGCCACACTCATGAATATAATCGATTGCTGCACATTGATTTTTACCGATATGACACCGGTAAATATTGTTTTATTGACTGTTTTTAAATTGAAACCGGACCGTGGTAAATCAGATTTATTATTCTGATTTAATTCAAGGATGCTAGTCCCAGTTGAATCACCGCAGAGATAATTATATTCGTGAATCAATATAGAAAATCGTTAGTGTTACATGCGGAAAAAGCTGATTTACTAAGATATATCGAGCTTGATACTGATACAAGCGTCGAATATTGTTTTTTCATCAATTTATTGTATCATAAATACATAGCTCAAACTCAAAATATCTTTATTTATGTAGGCCTCAAAAAAGCACTTATAAATCGTCAAATAATACAAAACAGAACAATTTGAATCTACCATACCTTTAGGGTTGGCTTCTCCATGTATAAAGTATTAATGATAAGAATAGGGGTCTACGTTGAATATAATTTCATCTCGCCTGTAATCCCTAAAGGGATAGAGTTAAACTACTTTTAGTTGTCGACTACTTTTAGTCAAATATAAAATTGGCCTAAGTTATATTTTGAATATTTGCGCTATCAAGCAGAAAATTTTCCCGCCATATGAAACACAAAGCTATAGCATAAGTATATTCAGACTACAGCCGGAAGCAAATTCAAATATTACATACATACATACATACACACACCCAAAAACCGATATACCATTAGTCGCCTTTTACGACATGTTAGGAAGAACCACAGTTGACATATTCTTTTTAAGTCCCAGACAAACATGGGACAGTGGGCTGGGTTGGGTGGAAAGCTGTGAAAAAAGGAGTGACAGGTAGCAGGCTCGTCGCCTATTCAGTCACATAGCCTAAAAGCCCGTAAACTATTAGTCGCCTTTTACGACATGCTCGGCAAGAACCACAGTTGGCACATTCTTTTTTTTTTGTCCCAGATCAACATGGGCCGGGAAATTACAATATTATTGTGATATTTACACAAGATACAGCGGTATCTCAAATAAAATACTAACGGTTGTATAGCATTAAAATCTGTGCCACATCACTATTACGATTCAATATCGGTTTTCTTCAAGGCAGTAATAACTACCTGCGGATTTAATATTCCCTCGCAATTTCTAGGTAGCCTTTGCTGCGAAGATTGAATTATTGTCCTAGGAATAGCAATCAGAGCGCATCTAACCCAAGATTTATGCTGTTTTCTATAGTGATGTGGAGCTGGCGTAATAGTGTGATGAGATATGGGAACTGGTATTTTTATTATAAAGTCTCTGATGTAGTAATTGAGATTATGAACATCTCGGGGCAATTTAATTGCTTGTTTGATAGCATTTCATCATTTAAATCGTCAGGTATATGTACCATTGTCACAGTTCCATTCTTTGGAAATATTAAGTATTGTGGGTAAATATACGAACTTGCTATTTTTTCATTATAACAGAGAGTAAACATTAAAAGTTCAAACTAACTAAACTTCACACCACTTCCCTAGCGGGGTAGGCAAAGAGAACCGAACAAAGTTTAATCTTTGTATTTTAATAAATACACTATAAATGAACATTGCATTTATTGATCAGATGTATCACAAACATAACATTGAAAAATCGAAATCAATGAAAGTCCAGATCGAACCCGATCTCTTTCTTACATTCAACGCGACTAATTAAAAACATATACCTACATAGTCTTAATGCAGGTTAATAACCTGCACTCTTTACAACAAAAGGATTAGTAGAAACTTAAATTTTGGTACAAGTTTGTTAGTAAGAAAAATTACTATCCATTAGTTTGTGATATCCCTAATATCGGATGAAATATCACATGACGCGATATTTAATTCGTCCCTAATCTTCTCGAATGGATGGCAGCGCTCTCACCACTGACCTATAAGAGGCCATTTATTAATGGATCTTCGCTATGAAATATTGCTAATGTAGCTTTCTAGTGCTGTTTGCGAGTATTTCCCGCAAATACTACCCGTCACTTCTGTGATTGCAATTATTTTAGAATATAGATAGAATTTCAGAATTTGTTCATCATAATAAATAGTTTTATTTTTATACAGAAATGGCGAAATTTAGTGTTATAGTATTGAGAATATTATGTTTTTTGAGTACGGTAGTGGAGTGGGACTTTTTAGAAAAATAGCGTTTACCTGCTGAGGTGGGTTTATCCATATTTAAAGACAAAAATTAAGAAGTTCAACTTAAACTTTAATTATGATCTTACAAATGTTTTAATTATTACACATTAACCCTTGTTCGCTTAATTAAATAAGCTTGTAATGTAAGTGGCAAACGTATAGATTACATTAACATTTAATATGTTTATTCATTTATTTTATTGAAAGCGAAACACTAATTTGCCCAGCCGTCCTCAAGGTATTTGCATATCAAGGAAAAACCTCCATACTGTTCTTCAGTACGTACATGTAGATACTTTTGCACCTACACGAGTAGTTCGGCAGACACAATATTAAAATAAGCTTTTTTGGCATTCTTAATAAAGCATGCATGTTTTACCTTGCGGAAACACAAGACTCATAACCGATGTACTCCAGCTCATCATAAACAACGTTGTAAAAATGTAAACAAAATGAGAATCAATAACTTGAACGCTTCGAAGTGAGTCTACTCGACTTCCTGATGATAAATATTGGTTTAACACCGTCAGAATTGAGCGCGAACCGTTCCGTGTGAAAGGTTACAAATAATGATGTTTCTACGGAAAATAAAAGAAAGCAAGACCGTATTGTTTAAAAAGTAATTTTTTTTTTTATTATTCTTTTAATGAATTGTATAAATATTAATTTAAAATTATAGAATAAATATACATTGTTAATTACTGTTACACTATAAATCAGTTGAATGTGACAAAGCATACTTAACAAAATTAATTACCTACTGAAAACGAATGGTTATATAATTAAACTACTCTGCTCATCTTTTTCGTTCTGTCATAATAAGACGTATAATATTCTATAAATATTTCATCAACTTACATAAATATGCATTACATTCAGTCACAAAGTCAGTTTTTTTACCAACTTCTTTAAGTAGCGATCCCTGAAAGCATCGGATTGTAAATTTGAAGTCGCAATTAGCAACATTGTAGAGATCATCTGCACTTTTAGGGAAAGGCATCCGATAAAGAATGTCGAGAAAACCCTTGTGGTATTAACCGATGTTGACTTTTGACTAGCTTAAATGAATTTATTTTAAGGTGCGCTTAATATTTGGTGTGTTTGCGACCGAAAAAGCAGGCCATGGCGTCAGCAAAATTGTCGCAAGCGAACAGAAACTTGGAAGATTTTCTTTGAGACTAAGTAAGAAAGTAGTAACTTAGCTTAAACCGAGTCTCAAGAATAGTCAAACTATTATGAATATTGTCACTGTATATTCAAATAAAAGAATAGTGTCATACATTTGAAGATTGTTAATTTCAAGTTTGGGTTTGAATAAAGTCTTACTGTTTTTTTGTAAAAATACTGTCAGATTTTTCTTTATACTTTTTGTTTAGTTGACATGCATATATAAAATCCGGTCATTACATCCAAGTGACTGTTCCCTGACCATCATCATCCTAGATATTGGAATCAGATAAATTGGATTAGGGCTGTAACTCTACTATAGTTATTTGATATATTCGTTTAGGTTCTAACACGCCTTTTTCCTTACTGACGAGATAGCGATACAAACTAGTAGATACTTCATATAAAATTCCCATGGGTTTGAACCAAAACCTCTTTCATTGAAGCATGTGTCTGTGTCCATTGAATAACCACTTTTACTAACTTCGCCCTGACTCAAGTCTATGAACAGAATATCTCGTTGAGACCTTGACTTCATCAGCCCCAAGATGCTATGTGATAAAGGAGCGGCGATCAATCCCGTTAATAGTTTCTAGATCGGCGCCTGCGCCTCGGGCTGCGCGTAACGTAATCTGCAGTCCTCATCGACGGGTAATGAAGAAATCTATTAGGTTGCACCCCCAGGCCTGGATACCGCCGTGAGAGTGGACGACTTATAAACGTTGGAATGTCAGCGCTTTGCTTTCATGGGGATTTATTTCTATTATATTCGCTAAATGTCCTATGATATCATCAATAACTTCAAGGCTTGTAATTTAACTGTTAATACATTTTACATCCATTCTTCCATCCGTTCATGTACCCAAACATGCATTAACTTTAATACATTTTCCAATGCTTCTCTGTCAATGGCTATTAATTGTTTGCAACGGCTAATTATATGCTGAATATACTCGTAGTTTTTGCGTTCGATCCGTCGGTCAATCGGTCCGTCGATCCGTCGGTCCGTCGGTCTGTCAGACCGTTGGTCCGTCTGTCCTTCGGTCCGTCGATCCGCCCAACTATGCATATCACTTATGAGCAACCTCATAACTGCTCCCACAACATCGCAAACATAGTTACACAACACCTGAGCATAATGAGCGTCACTCTCTCACTGGGCAGCTCGCACGCGAATTAGCAGCCCGTGCGGGCCTGCGACGTGTGCTCGGCTTGATGGGCGGTAATTGGCGATCAGTATCGGTCGAGATCTACGCTGTGTGGGCATTCGCGCCTTCAGACACGGCAGGGCTGCTTCTTCTTCTTGTGATCTAACTGTTTCTATTACAAATCCACCTTATAAAAGCCTATTTATATTGAGGTTATATAGTTATGATGACTATTTAGAGCTTCTGTGAATCATATTTGCTTGAGAAAAAGTTTTCGTTCTTCTTTTTGGCATTTCTGTATTCCGTTTAGTTGAGGGAGCGTGTCCAGAGCTCCTTTACTCTGTTTCAGAACTTTGTACGCAGTGTTCAATCTGAAGCATAGTCAAACAGGAGTAATAATAATAATAAATATCAGACTACATCACTGATCTGACTCCGAGATAAGTAGCTTAAGCACTTGTGTTACGGATATAAGAATCAACAGTGGTATTACAAATATATATTTAAATATTTTAATATTAACACCCAGACACAGAACAAACACAAGTATTCATCACACGAATGTTTGTCCTGGTTGGGGATCGAACCCACAACTCTTGGCGAATGGGGCAGTGTCTCTACCGAATGCTCCATCGAGCTCGTCAGTGTTTTCAAACTGTACATGTAATCTATGATATTAATTCGCGCAAAGGCTAAAATAGCGTTTCATCGGATAAGTGCCGATGATAAAGCAATGTAAATAAAACAATCGATATGTCTTATATAAATGTTCATATTAGTACACCAGTTCTTTCTTATTTTTAGTAATACTACTATAATATAACAATAATTATTTTTTATGCAGCAACAATAGATATACCAGTATACTCATGTGCGATTATGTATTAGCAGCCCTACACCTTATTTTTGTCAATAATAATCTTACATAAGGCGATGTGGAAGTGATTACTACAATGGGCTGATTATGCGATTTCACCACAGAAGCGGTGTATGAGGTTACCCTTGTTAATTATATCGGAATCGACGCTTGCATTTTATGATAATGACGCGTCTTGGTGATCATCGTATTATGGCCTATCACGTACGGCTTCGGCCCATTGTCATTATTGATGGTTTCCGGATAAGGTTAAGTATTTTGGGAGTTCATTGGCTTTTGTGAGGGAAATTGATATCGTCTGTAATCTGTTTGTCTGTGTAACAGCTTTTATATCTACACAAATGTCACTATTGCACGTGGTTTCGCAGGGTGAAATTCAGTCTATATCATCTTCCTATGTGCTTAGACGGGGTCCGCTTAGACCATGATCCAGGATTTAGCGAGTCTGGTAATTTACATTGAAGCGACTGCCGATCTGACTTTCGTAACCCTGAGATTGGGGAACCAGACAATTTTTGGATATGGTTACAAATCCAAAGTTGTTTGAATTTGCAGGTTTCACCACGATGTTTTCCCTCACCGTCGAGTTAGTGGTATGAATACATACATAGATTTTAAAAATCCAGAGGTACGTGCCTGGGTTTGAACCCGCACTCCTCGGTTAAGAGGGGCGTTGTTCTTACCATTGAGCTACGCAGGGTGAAATTCAGTCTATAAATTAGACAAAAAAATCTGGATAAAAACTAGTCTATGATTCTTCTTGACTTTCTTTCTTAGCATCTTAACTTTACTCATCATACTCGGACAAGGGGTTTAGTTGTGAAAATTTCCTTGTAATACACAGACAGAGTTGCTCTCTTTATCCAAATAAAGTCGTTGTCTATCTATTTATCGCATTTATAGTAAGTAACGACAAACTTCACGTGAAGTGAAGACAATGAAAGAAGTATGAATATTCAATCCAAATCTGTAGTATGTTTCTATCACATCATTTATAAATATTTATATAGTTATTTCTTTTTAATATTTTACATTTTTAATGTAAATTTGAGTGGCGTAAATAAAGCTCCTTTATGACTGTTAGTGCTTTCTTAAAGCCTATATAAATATCACTCGGCTGCTACGACGTCCTTTGACAGGTCGCGGCACCGCGCATGTTCGAGCGCCGCGAACGATTTTTCCGCGAACTAAGCGCGCGCTCATTGCCTACTTAAAACGTTAATATCTCAAAAACTAGTAAAGCTATATTAATATAAAAAATACATGGTATAGCTGAAACTATAGATTTTTTTTTCGTGCAAGAACTAGAGTACAAATACGAGTTTAAAGTAGTTCAAAAAACAAAACAACACACGAAAACCGGCACGCCATGTTTGAATTTTTGTATTATTTTTATATCGTCGATTTTGTGCCAATATCTGATAGTAAACTTTGATATTTATAGATAATCAATTGGCAGATATCTTGAGAATTCTTTTGATATATAACACTTGTAGAAATAAATAGTAAATACATTAATACTTACATTGTAATCTCACAAACACAACACACACTTGCGGTAACAAATGGAAAATGACGTACCCACATTTAACATTTTTTTTTTAATATGTCATTTGGTTTTGCACGATTGTTTATGGTTTGAATTCAATCTATGGTTCATACAGAGCTCTATGGTATTTTTTCTTTTTAATCTAAAAATAGAGGTCGCCCCACAACATTAAATCTAAAAAATCTGCCATTCGTTTTCCATTAGGTTACCATAGTCGCTTAGAGCGCTGCGCTGATCTCAAAAAAGGGCAACCGCGGTTGCCCGGACACTAAATCCGATTTAGGTACTTTGATACTTACTACCCTAGAAATGTATGTGTTTCTAAATACACAGTGTTTGCCAAATGTTTATGCTGAATAATTGGTGTTTGTTCATGGTGTAAACTCGTTTTGTATCGGTCGCTCAATCAGGAGCCGTCTTGATTGACGTCGGGCTTCGGTTGCACTGAAATACCGGGATGTTTTTGTTTGTGAAGGAAAAACAATGTAGTTGTTCGATTACGGAACCAAGGTATAGTAATTTCAAAGATATGCGGCTGGGTACGCACTTTATAGACTTTTCTATTACTAGAGATACAAATCTATGTGTGGATTTGTATCTCTAGTTTGGCGATGAGGAAAACACCGTAATGAAACCTGCACATGCAATTGAATGATTAAACAACATATGACTCGTTCTTAGTTGCAAATTTAATTTCCTCACGATGTTTTATTTCACGGCCGAAATTAATAGTAATGTAAATACATACTTCCATCTGTAAAATACGGATCTATGGATTTTTGGTTCAAAATAGTTAATAGTTTGGCTTGGGCTTGACCTGAAATACCTTGTGAGGTGCGTGTGTATACTATTGGCTTACGAACACTCATTGTGATGTTGATATTAGAAATTGCAATGCTGGATCCGGCAACCCAGCTGGCCCCAGTACATTTTTATCTGTGCTGAATCCAGCGATATGTGCTGAATCAATACCGCTGGATTCCAATCCCTACTAGAAATTGAAATGTTGGATCAAGCAATTGCAATCCCTAGGTGTTATATATGTTTGTATGTACGATAATTATTACGTTCTTATTGAGATCGTTTCGCGCTATTAGGCGTCTCAGTGAAAACGTCCTCCGAGGTGTCGCTGTGACCGCCTGTCTTTCCTGTGCAATGTGGAATTTCGACTTCATTAACCAGAAATGCTGAAGTGTCACTTTTACCTTCTAAACAGAAGTCTCGTTACTGTAATAAGTAGCGTGTGGAAATATGCAACCCAGTGTCGATACAAATTCGCAATCGTTGTATTAAACTTTCTATTTCGGTTTTGTGACAAAAACAACACCACAAAATTTTAATAGGTATTTTTGCATTGGCCGAAAATTACGCTCAAACGAGTTACAATCTAAAATACTGGCCAATTCTAATAAGAGTTAGGCATCTTAATTAATTCCATAGACATGTTACAGAGTGTTATCACACTGCAAAAAGAAAAAAAAAATGTTATTCTCAAAATATCTGAACTGACAGCATTTGACTGACTGCCGTATTAACCAACTTCCATTACAAAAAAAAACGAAGTTAAAACTTTTCGGAATCCTATGTAATTCGGTATGTAGCAGTATGTTTAGATTGATCAACTCGAAGGTTAACATACTTCGAAAATACTTTTTTGTTGAATTAATGTGGTTAAACTCTCTGCCTACCCCTTCGGGGATTATGGGCGTGACGCTATGTATGTATGTACTTTTATGTTTTGTAAATTCTTCTAAGGAGCAGTACTCACACTTTGCTTACTAGTTTTCACCCGCTCATAGTCATCTGATCAATAATAAAGCACGGTGCACATTGACATGCAAATTACGCTTCCCATGAGACCGGGCCACGACCGGCGACGAGGGCGGCCATATTGGAGCCGCGGATGAAAGTAAATTGGAAACCGTGACGCGCTCTCGCGGGCCGATTTGTAAACGTCATATTCGGCGCCCGCGCCGATCCGAGATGGCCCGTGGAAACTGGAAGTTAGAGCTGTTTTCATTTCTGCAGGTGTGCTATTATATCTACAATCCCCGAAAGGGGTAGATAGTCTAAGGAGTAGTAACCTCCATTATCTAACTTATTCCAACAATAAATGTAATTGGGGTCAGATGGAAAATTTGTGATAGAAGAAGCGAAGCTGGGTAATCGACATCCAAAGGACAGCAAGAAAATCTTGTAAGATTGGCACATGACCGTTTTTAAAAGAAGGATTAAAGAAGGATTAAAGAAGTTGAAAGAATGAAAATGGAAAATGGTGAAAACTATTGACAAGTGGTTAGTCCATCAACTACCCACCACGACAATCACACCCAACCCAATAGACCATCAGTTCCATTTTATGACATGCTAGGAACACATACGGTTGGTAAATACTTTTTCAGTCAAACCAAGTTAAGAGACAACAAGCAAAAACTCTTTATCTTTGATTCTAAATAAGCAAAGAAATACAAACCTGAAACCGACACCAGTCCTGCGTTTCATCACTGTCTCGTTCAACCCAGGGTTCACCTACAACCGACTTTTATGCATAAGTGTCAAGAGATTCTGGTCGGACCGCGGTGGCGTCAGTACCCGCTTAATTTGCCTCAGATAGCGGCCATGATGGATGGCTTGACGCGCCGTGTGCGCCTGCGCTGCGCACGCCCTCGGTCAGAGGTTAAACTCCCACTTTGTGCACGATCCCTCCGTTGTATTGATTTTGCAGTCGATCACGACCGTAATCTCGTGAATATCTTTATATCTTTTAATACGTCGCACCGGTGTCTATAAATCTTGGGTAAATCAATAGTCGTGGCCGGCAATATAAGGGGAAGGTGTTGGGTTTAGGTGTTTCAAGTTACTTAGGACTGATTACCGAGATAGGAGTAGCGTATGGGCGTTGCTTGGTAATTCAATAAACAAATCCTTATTTAACAATATTATAATGCGCAAGCAATTCTGCCTACCAGGCCTCCTACTAAGTTTTCACACTTAAATTACTAAAAGGATTGTAATGAGATTTGCTGCGCAAAAACGTTGACTGTTTTAGATTTGAACTCATATGGTCAGCAGTATAAAACGGTAGGATACTACCAATTTTCCTAAAGGGTAGAAAAAATAACTCTAACGAAAGCAAAGTCGGAAAAAAACAAAAGCAATTAAAAAGGAATCGTCTTTGCTATCTCATCTGAACTGTTTCACAACTAAGTCACAAGCCCTCCACGATCGGAACCAAACCGTTTTTCCTAATCGTGTCATTTGTATGAGCGCCTTAAGCGGCGCCCGCAAGCCCCTGATCCGCTCCGCTAAAGGAAATGTTCATAGTGGAAATGCCTGCAATTTTCTTTATGGCTACATTACCTAATGGCCGTGTATGCAAAAACGTATTTTAACACGTGATATGAAGGAAGTTACGATGGAACGGACCTTAACAGTCATAACGACGCTTCATTCGGTGTTTGAAGTGGGCGGGCTGTTCAAATACTGTGGCAGTTAGAAATCGGTGTTCTACTCTTAAAATAGTTCACATTCTAGTTTAAACTGTTTTTTTTAATTTATTTTTTACTAGCTGTGCCAGCGGTGTCACCCGCGTTTATGGTTAATATTATATAGACTATTTCCGTCATACATGATTTCTTACGTCGACGGAAGCTTAAAAATGGAGTAACTTCTCCCGTTTTCCCAACATTTCCCTTCACTACTCTGCTCCTATTGATTGTAGCGTGATGAAAAGTATACTATAACCTGCCCAGGAGTATGAAGAATAATTGTAACAAGTTTCGTTAAAATCCGTCAAGTAGTTTTTGTTTCTATAAGGAACATACAGACAGACAGACAGAAAATTTTACTGATTGCATTATTGGCATCAGTATCGATCACTAATCATCCCCTGATAGTTATTTTGAAAATATATTTCATGTACAGAATTGACCTCTCTACAGATTTATTATAAGTATAGGTGGGCTTTTATCTTTTTTGGATATCAGCCCCATCATACCCTAATTCCTTATTTATTGATTGATTAATTGATGTTTCATTATCATTTCAATCAATGACTTTGCTTCGCAAGTCAGCGGGTCAGCTAGTATTGATAAAAATGCACCCATATGGGAATGGTTCGAATCCCGCTAGGGGCAAATGTTCTGTTTTATGGACATTTGTACTCGAGTCATGGATGTTTATAAACATATTTAAGTGTGTCTATCCGTTATCCATAGCACAAGCATAAGCTTAGTTTAAAACTAGGGAATTGGTGTGTCAGTCTGGAGAATTTATTTATTTTATTCATTTATTTATATCTTTTTAATCTACGTTCAATTGTCTGATCAGTGATTTCCTTTCCGGTTCGTATTTAGCACATATCATGATAACATGTTGCGCGTTGTCTAACAAACCGCATATCTCAGAATTAGGTTTAAACTGTTAGCAACATACATTTCCAACATACATTTACATGTTTATAGAGGTGTGGATATAGAATCAACTGTTATAATATTAAACATTTTATCTATTGGCTAAGAATTGGCCTCCAGAATTTAGAAGATTGCACGATCGGTGTCAAAACTAATATTTCTTGATTTCATTGAGGAATTCTTACGGAAACTTTAAAAAATTATGACTGGGTGCCGGAATTTATCGCACTTAAATTTCCCATTTAGGCACCTTTCCAATTCGGTATCCCAAGGGTGGCGAAATGGGGAGGTACCACAAATATTTCTTTGTTTCAGTGTTTTTCGATGTGAAATTCGACAGGATTATCATTTCTTCTAAATAAAGGAATAGGAAATAAATAGTCTTTTTTAGCAGGGTGCTAACTCAATGCCTAGATATTTTCTACGTGTGACGGTGTGAGTAGTATTGATTCAAACATGCGATTTGATTTGGAAAATACAAATATGATGCATACATTTTCGAATTTTTCAAATTTGTCGGGAACGAAATCATTAGGATACTTACATAATCAGCTAAGAATAATTATAAATGATTACTATAAACCTCTGATTACCTTACTTATAGACTTGATTCGTATTTTTTTGGATTATCGTCCAAGCTGACTTCGGATCATAACGTTAGACATGACCATTATGTCCATTCGTGTCTTATATGTTTTGCCCTTTGCCATCGCTAGCTGAGCCTGGTTTATGATCTAACTTGTGATTCCGCCATTCCGTCCGCCACTTCCGCGGCGTATCGGGTATCTGCGGTCGTGTTTTTAGCTGGGCCTTTCTCTGGCGAGTCGCCATTAAAAAGGATCGTATCTTGATGACCTGACCGATTCCATTCTTAACTTTTTAAATTGATCTTTCGTGTACATACCTCTACGGATAGGGAGATGCATACATACATATCAACACGCCCGTAATCCCCGAAGGGGTGGGCAGAGTCTAAGGGCAGCAAGCCCCTTTAACCACATATACAGGTAGATAAACATTTATAAATATTCGTCTTTATGGTAAAATAAACAAAATGGTTGTTTGGATTAGGTCACCGTCGTCTGTTGGAATACTTTTTCATCAAACAAAGAATATTTTATAATTTTCCTAATGTTCAATTCCTAGTCGTAGTCCACTTAGATCATAATTCTAGATTCAACGAATACGGGTTTTTTTTTTAGACTGTATTTATTTTTACAAATGGTAAAAGAGAATACATAATACTCGTACAAAAACGCATGACATAAGCTGCCCATTGTTAATTCTTCGCAGCGCGATTGTCTTTAAATTCATCGCCAAATTGGGTACTTATATAAAAAGTTGAGATTTTAGCTCAATGTGCTGGCGAGACGTTTCTTAATAGGATCAGGGAAAAAGAGACATCCCGTTATAAACGGGGCTTTTGAACATCGCACATGACTGGAAGATGGCATTCGCGGGAGGTCTCCGAACAGTGTTTTGTGGATACTGATTTGGTATAATGATTGGGTATAAGGTTGTCACATAGTCCATTAAGACTGTTAATTATATTTTTTCCAACGTTATATCCCGTTCCCAGTTAGGATTCGCTTAAACTTTTCGGGGCCCTCGAGAGGAATGGAGGACCCTGCTCAGCCCAAGATGGTAGTGGGCGGGGTATACCGACTGAACCATTGGAATGTACCGTCTACCTACGCCTTTATGTAAGGTGCCCACGGGATCGCGCAACGCAAAACCACCGCACTGGTTTAATCCTGAAAAAATATATAAATACGATTTGTTAAAGCGCAACATACTAAGTAAATATGACGATAAGAACAGTTAGCTTTGTATTTGCCTGTGTTCTGCAGTTTACAAAAAGCTACCTAAAAGCGATTACGCAAATCAGTTATGAAGGGTGCCTCGGTCATCTGGTCCGGCGGTATCAGTCCATTGTTCGGCTCAACCTCGCCGCGAGTACAGTCGGCGACAGAAGTAAAATTCGAGACCTACTAACTTAATAGTGAAGCTGGGTAAAATTACATACTAAAGTATCATGTATATTATGTAAGCTTCGAAATTTCAATAGTTATTAAACTTTATTCCTTAGATTTGTAATTCGAATTTTTGATTATCTTTCTATATAAATTGTTAAAAAGTGCCAGTGTTTTTTTTTTCGTTCCTTCTAGATAATTATCGATCTAAACGGCGGAACCGATTTTGAAGTAATTTTCATCGACTTAGTTGTTAGTAACTTGCATTGGCCAATATTACAAAAAAATTTAAAGAAAGAATTTTAAGAATATTTCAAGAAGTAGATTGCATTACAAGAAGTAATTTACGTCTTTTTTATTATAGAAACCTATTAGGGTTCCGTATATAGTGATCTTATCATGTATTTCACTTTAGTCGCCGTCTGTACCACCTCTCTGATAAAACGAAACCATAACTCACAGTGCAATGTCGACACAGCGCTACCGATTTTAATGTGTGTACGGACGTCGGATTTACGATCACGAAACTTGTATTGCCACACAATTATTTCACTCCACCCTGTGCCATATATGGAGTTGTTACCTAAGATGGCTTTGAAAAAATTAAATAAAACAACGCGTTATAGATAATATGATGTTTGATGTGAGAAGTTAAGTTAATTAATTTGACGGATACTTTATTTCCTCTTTAAAATAAATAAATATCAAACTACATCACATACATTTATCTGACTAAGTAGCTTAAGCACTTGTGTTACGGATATCAGAAATAACAGTGGTATTACAAATATACACTCAAATATTGGATATTAACACCCAGGCACAGAACAAACACAAGTATTCATAATACGAATGTTTGACCTGGGAGGGGATGGCACCCACAACTCTTGGCGCATGGGGCAGGTTCTAGTGAACCTGGCCCGAATGGCTCGATGGCTCATTCGGTAGTCCGAATAAGCCATCGAGCTTGTCAAAATCTCTTTTTTAAATCCTTATTATGTTTTATAAACTACATCGTTGACCCGGATACATTGTTCTGCCATTAAAAATAGGGATGGGAGTGAGATATATTTTGCAACCTATTCTTATACTATCAAAAATAAAAATAAACACCAAAATCGGTCGAGCTGTTTCGGAGGAGTGCAACCACATACACCGTAACACGAGATTTTTATATTATAGATGTCAACGTGACTGTTTGATATTCGTTCACGCCATTTAACTGATTCCGATGAAATTTGGTACGTTAAAGATTTGCACCCTAAGGAGGAGATGGCCCAAATGTATTGATCCCTTCAAATGATGGAGTATTTGCAGTAGACTAAATTCCAGGCAAACGGAGCCGCGGATGAAGCTACTGGTTTGTAATATACTATATTTTGCTTGTAAAATTTATTAAAGAGACTAACGGCCCGCGAAAGCAATAAAATTTTCCAGCATAAAAAGTGGCCTGTCCTTTTTCTGAGGGTTCAACCTTCAGGGCTCTAAATTTTATTACAATTTTTTTAGTAGTTTGACGTAAAAACGTAAGACAGACAAAATTACATTTCCATTAATAAAATACCATCATTATTCCATTATAGAGGATCAATAAGGATTCGCCGTTCGTCCACATGCCTGAAGCCTTATCAAAGCTCCAGTGGTATCCGTTTAGAAAGTTTGATGTGGTGGTCTGAATGTTTGTAATACGGCGGCCACCCTCGGTCGACAATCTGAACGTGCACAACGGTTTATCTCGTTTCCTCATGCAAATGATTGCAAATGGCTGCTTTCGTCAGTCCATTCCAGTGATAGGTGGGAAGCGGGTATTGTGAATGCTCCGCTATTTCCTTTTCTAGTAAGTGATTTCAGATTGCATTTTTGATAGCAGCCACGTTTGCGTGAGTCAGGTTATGTAAGGGCGATCTGGGCTTCATATTTGGTTCGCGCTAGATAAGTTCAAACTGTGATTCGTTGGTATTTTGAGAAATGTATCGGAATTTTTGTAATTGGAATGACTCTTATCTGCCTACGGGCGATTATGGGCGTGATGCTATAATATGGAATAAAACTGCAATGAAAACTTTAAGTATGTAATATGGTGGCATATAAAGCAATGGCATTGACCACTTAGAGACGATATAATAAGTTGCTCCTGAGTATCCGAGTTATCCATGTCTAGTAATTTAACTTTTGAATCATGCATCAATTAATTTAGGTAATTACGACGGGATTAAAGACACAACAAAAGTAATCTTATCCGCTAAAATATTCCTCAGTTTTCATGAACCTCTATTCCATTTTGTTATTTTCCGTTTCAGAAATACTGTGCATTTCAAAAATTAAACCAAGAAAAGTCCACAAATTCAATTCAAAGTGAAAGTAATAATTTAAAGAAAATGAAAACGAATTTTCTGCGTTGGACGAGTTCCAAGATCGTTGGTGCTCATGAGACGAGATAAATCGTCCTTTACCGGCACAGGTACAGTTTTGTAGCGAGCCTCATCTTATCTTTTCCGTTCAAGCTTTTTGGGTCGTGGCCTTTTTGGTTGCAACGGCTAAGTTGCAGACTGGAAGATTATAATTGGAAAGTTTTTACTGCTTATAAATGCAATGCAATGCATAAATGTACGTAGTACACTTGCAGGGTAAACAAAATCGTTGGTACTGAAATAAAGTTAATTTGTTGTAAATATGTCGTCAAGTTGCTAGTATATTTATTATTATATAGTCTATGTATTATTATAATAGTACGTATATACCTTATTTTTTTATCGGATAAGAAGCGACACTTCCTATTTACCGTAAAAGCTCTTAAACCTAATAATATTTTTTCCATGATGATGATGAATTTTTCCATAAAGAATTTATAGAATCTTTTAGGATGAAAACATACGATAACATTTAACCCATGATGTTTTCGGGCGTGTATCAAATAGCAACAAGTTTGCAGAATGTTAACAATATAATCTGCCTAATGTTATCGTTTTGCAAATTATTCATGTTGCAAAAGTGATGGAGTCAATACCATACAGTTGTCTTACCTCCTGAATTTACTATGGCCCCTGTCGCTTCGCAGACACAATGGAGCTTTAGATTTATCACACCGCACCTGAGGAACTGACCCTATCTCGAATTCCCTTCGCAGTCCCTTGATGATAATCACTGCTAAGTGAATGCATTTTGTCTGAAACAGAAGAAAGTCCGTTTAGAACACAAGTTTTGTTGAAAACTATCTCATATAGTTATGTAGGTATATCTATAAAGAAAGTGATAATTGCCTTACGTATTTTTCTATACCCGGATAATATAATAAACATTCGGGTTTCTTCATTTTTATCTACAGGACCAATCTCGAAGGTAAACAGTAATTCCCCACTTTGTTAATTTTTAATTTGAATCAAATTTTATTAACCATCACATTAAAATGTTTACTTTATCCCTAAAAAGAAAGATCTGGTGTTTTTGTTTCGAAGGAAAATGTATTAAAACAAAATCGGTTTATAGAATTTATTTCTCAAAAAAAAAAAGTATTTAAGTAAAAAAAATATTCTTGATGAGATAATAAATATTACTACATAGTATATTCTTCATTCCTTTTGATGTACTATATATATATATATATATATATAAACTTTGTGATTGTAGACTGAATTATACACCATCAAAGCCGCGGGGTATAATTAGATATTCATGAAATGTTTTCCCTCTGTGTCCTTTGAGCCGGTGGTTTTCGGTCAGCATATTGTTTTAGTGAAATTTAATTGTACTCAACTATTTATGATTTGTACTAATTAATGTTGAAATGAAAGGAAAACTTAATTGGTTTTGCCATGTAATTAAATGTAATAATTACGTTTATTTCATAGTAATTCCTGGTACTTTAATTAGCCACGAGGAAGGTACTACCTAATAAAAGCCAGTAAAGTGATAAATTCAACGATTCTTCATCATTTATCACGAATTGCGATACATAAATGTATAAAATAGGGAATAAAATTTCGATACATGACTGATTTGTTGACGAAAGGACAACTACTACTACTCGTAACTAAATTAAACATCTTCCACCAATCACCATCTTAGAACAAAAGCTCATTAAATCTAGTAAGCCAATTAGAGAGCTGCAGCGTTGTTCCACCGAAATAATTGTCAAGCCCCCATCATAACTTTACCCTGTATTAGTTTACATATTCGATACGCTAGCTAGGTTTGCATTTAAACCCTTTTACCATCAACACTGACTTGCCCTGCGTTTTTGCAACGATAAACACGCTCGAAACACCTAAACGCACCCAAGTCTTCTGAAACCGCTCAGTTTCCGCCTTCACTTTGTCATCGAGTGTTCGAAACTGGAAATATTCCTGCCGCTGCGGACCCCGTGGGTGGGCCAGGAAGTCTTGGACACCCACGGGCTTTCATCGCGTGATTCATATCTGAGCTCAGCCACATTAACAGAGGGACTCGTCCGTCTCTTTACATTAGCCGGTTTTACTCCTCCGAAGGTTTCTGAGGCAGATTTATGGACGGTGTTGCAATTGCGGACTTCGACAAGTTTAAGAATTATAATGACTACGCGTGGATTAATTCGCGCCGTTGTTATTGTAATTAGATAAGATTGCGGTAATTCTATTATCAGTAGATGTTGCTATATTCTTGACGCGGCTGTAATAAACACTTATCTTTTTTCTAAGCGGTTTCACGCGTATTTTTGGAAGCATTTTTTCGCTTCTAATTATCAATTCCACATAATTTGTCTACAAAATGGCATTGTAAACAAACTGATTGTATTAGACAAACTGCTTTATAATATTTGCTTTAATAATATTGCTGGTAAAATTGGGGTCTGTAATATGCACATAACGAACACGTATCTCAGTAAAGTTCTAGAAAACTGCTATGTAATATTTAGATATATATGTTTTCATTCTACATCCCTAGGTGGAAACATGATTTTGAATCGTAACATTTACTATTATTATATTTCATTACAAAAAATTAAATAATTTTACCTACAACTTCCAAATCTCATTAAGCTTAAAACTTCCAGATAGAAAACATAAGCCTCCCGGATAAATTATGATGACCCACTTTTCTTCTCAGAAAAATACAAGATTTAGCTCAAAAAAAATAACAGTCCTAATTTAGGAAAGCTTCCACGAAATCCCTGCGGGTGGTGGTTAGTTAGTTAAATATAATATTAGCTGCACATTTTTATTATGAATCTGGTTAGTAATATTGCAGCGTATATACTAACTAGATTTGCAAGTAAATCGTCTGCATAGAAACAATGGGGCACCCACGCTGGCTGAGCCGAGTTTAGCATCCAGTTGTTATGATGTACCGACTTAAAGGCAGCCTCGTAAACTTGCATAGATCGTTCATTACTTACCATCTGTCTAAGTCAGGGGTTTGCGTGGTCTAATGGAGATGAGATGCTATTGGAAATTATCGATATTTTTTTTACATACTGTCTTTGGATGATACACACCAACTATCTGTCTAAACTATAATTTTATAAAGAAAAAGACTTGTATTTTTGTATGTTTGTTAATAAACTTGAAAAAATCTAAAAGGTTCTTGATCAAATTAGGCACAGACATATATTATCGATTGGAATAGCACATAGACTATGTTTTATCGGTGTGTTTTATTGACGACAAATAAGTGCGACAATAATGATACAACATAACTTATATTTTATATAGGTTTTACTTACATAATATTCTAAATAAGCATAAGAAAAT
The DNA here is from genome assembly GCA_951394215.1 of Glyphodes perspectalis. NCBI lineage: Eukaryota > Metazoa > Arthropoda > Insecta > Lepidoptera > Crambidae > Glyphodes > Glyphodes perspectalis. The sequence continues at coordinate 3,472,763 of OX596203.1, forward strand.
GTATGTCAAAGTGCTGTTAAATAACGTCATAAATTCAAATTAAGCCCGTTCTAATCTCTCCGTTCCATCTGACATCATTCATGTCATATCCATCGACATGCCTCCATCACCCCGTAAAAGTAGGAGTGACATTTAAAAAATTATAAATGTTAATTCGAACAGATTAGGCACGGTAAATTTCACCTGAAGATAATTGGCCGAGACGAATCACAAATGACGTGGCCACATTTCATCGATGCCCTATCGACGATCGGAATCGATATCCGAGTTACTCGAATCGAAAAGCTTATCGGAGCTAAGTACTTGGCCCCAAGCGGCGATCGCAGGTCGCTAGTTTGTCGATATTATGAAGCGGTAGTGTTACGAACGCGGTAGACTTACGCTGGTATTCTTAAAGTCACCTTAGAGCTGATTCAAGTAGGAATTAATATAGATTTCACAAACTGAATGCTAACTGGAAAGTTTGTGGCAGGTGCTCTGAGCAAAACCTATTAGTACATGAATAACAAATGCAAGTTTAAAGCATCTTTCATCTCCTTTATTAAAATAGCACCAACATTTACGTTAAAGTATAAAAAATGCAGTGCAGTGTTTAGTAGAAGTGACTTCCGAATTTTGCGTATTAGATATTCATTTATAGCCCTGTTAACAGGTACAAAAGATCTTAGAACTTTCGCAAACTAGCTGTCTAAGGGTAAATATAGTTACTTCATAGAAAATGATATGTTTCCAAAAAGGCTATGTGTCTATCAGTGGAATTGAAATATAATGAATTTCAGTACTTTTGTATATTTAGACTTTGCTTTAATATTTACCTAGAAAGTGTGTTTGATTGTTACTAGTGCTCTATTCTAAAGAGCGAGACGCTTCAGCCCTAGAGATATTTTTCGCGGAGCATGGTGGGACAAAATTATAGGCTTTTTATAAGTTAATGCAGCAATAAATAGGTGATAAACATCGGAGGTGGCCATAGCACGCGCTAAGCCTTTACGGCTCAAGTTATAGACTTACAAGTTGCAAGCTCTTTCTACAAGTTTCCATTCTTCTTTCGGGTTTTTTTCAGATTTCTTTTATTTGTTGAAAGAACTGGAAACACTTTTTGACTTTAACTCCAAATAGAATAACTTTTTTTTTCATTATGATTAATTACTATTTGATATCCTCTACCGACTGTCTAGTCATTTTGTTTAATATACCAGGTGGATTATTAGATAAAGAGAACCCTCGCCCATATTTTCGCACTTTATTTAACGGCTAGAAAAGTAACACTCATGTTTCGTCTTAAAAAATACAAACAAATATTATTATATTTTACGATCAATAAATAGTTTCAATTAAGAAATTAACGTTTATTTATACGAACGAATGTACATGCATAATAGGTAGGATTCTTAAAATCTTATTTCTCTAATAATCATCCTCTTACACCTTGTCCCATACCCTGGGCGATGCAAAGCCCAGTAGCGGGCTACTTTCACTGGCCGGCCGGGAACACGAAATTCGACTAATAGTTTGAATTATTATTGCACCCGTTATATGCAACTGTGCTGATTGCAGTGAAAGGTATGCTCCCGGTCTAGACGACTATTGGTTCTAAAGGTTAATATTGCTTAAGTGTTTGCGGACGATGAATCATGGATTGTGCTGTTAGTCCCAATTTCTTTTTCAAAACAGTGGTTTTGTAATTTGCGTCGTTAGTTTCGTGACTGATGACTAAACTTGAGATGTGGTTGAGAATGAGATTTTGCGATTCTGCTTTAACTTATTGCCGTTAAGGAAAGTCTTTTTATTTAATTTTTGGTGCCTAAAATTTGGTCAGGCTAACTGTCATGCTATATTTGGACTAATTTGGGTTACATATCATTCGATGACCACGTCCGCTAATTCCATCATTCTTAAAAACAAATAAACGAAAACATTATCACCCTCATCATGATCATCATCATATTTAGTTGATCATGATAATGAAACATTCGTTACTTTTTATCCCTAGTATAATCCCTTAAACATATTGCGCCAATTATACGTTAGTAACGCGAACATTCACACATATCAAGGTACTCATGTGTTTACTGTAGTAAAAGCAATATGTATTCTTAATTTGGCTATTTGTTTAATGCCGTATGACATATGTATCTACGATATATGCAACTGGAACTATGGTCGTTATGTTATTTAGTGCAGACACTTATTCTAAATTTCTACAACAAATAAGGGAATAATAGTCGAACATAACAATTTGACGTCCCACTACATTGCAATATTCTAAACACCTGAATGCTACCTACCGAGCTTTTCCCAGCTCTCTGTTTTGGTCATCATCCTCAATACATACTTAGCTTTAGAGAAAACGCGACTAAATGGTTATACCTATACCAACGCTGAACGTAATATTTTGATTTGTTTCATTTTAAGCAGTACAACTTGTGTTCTAAAATTAACGAAATGTTAATAGTCATTTTATCAATTCACTAGGCGAGTGAGGTTTGTAAGAATCGTGCCATATGGCGTTTGGTTCTCTCTGCCTACCCCGCTAGGGAAGTGGCGTAAAGTTTTAGTTAGTTACCTTGTTATTAATTCACCTGGTACCTATTATTAGCTACTTTTCTATCAATTGAAGAAGACAAAATTCATTTCATTAGATTTGTAATTTTACATTTTTTTTATCCAAAAAGGAATTTATAGGTTCATTATATTATAAATAATATAATCTAGAAATATATAGAGAATATTTTGTGTCTATATTTTAATTTTTAATCTTTTATAGGTGATGCGTAAATTTTTATCTACAAATTACTGTTTAACGTTTATGAGCTTAATAATAAGCTGAATTCAAATTTTCATTGATATTTATAGTAAGAGAATATGAATTTATTAAAGGACTGATGAATTTAACATCTACTTCGCCGTTTCTCCCCAACACGGCCCTGTGAAATCGCAATCGAAAACTGGTATTAGATAATTGAACAAAGGAGTAATTTTATATCCGATGGGCGCTTTCAACACCACAATAGAAATTGAAGCTACCATAGATCAAGTTTATCGTGAAGAAAGCGCGTTCGTGTTTCACGGCCGTAACGATACTTATGCTATTTATGCTGGAGTGTTTTATTGCGGGTAGCCATAAATATTCGGTGGGCTTCGCTCGTTTCTTCTAGATCGAGTTGTCCTGCGTGGGCGCAGCCAGGCGAGTACCAGCAGAAGTTAGTATTGGTACCAGTTTAATATCTTCAATGTTATGAGCGTATTTTTAAGACATGTACCTATATAAGTACTAGAAGTAATAATGGGTACAAGTATAATATATTAAATATTGTTAACATATTTTAAATATAAAAAAATACCATGTATATAATAATATCTAACCTATCTTAAGTTAATAATCCAAAGTAACTTAAGTTATTATAACACTTTTCACTATATTAACATTTTTTTTACAATAAGTAAATAAACTCTAAAATTGGTTTATGTGGAGCAGACTGGCAATCATGCAAAAATAAACGGGTCAAATTTCATCAGACTGCGGCTTATTCAACAAAACTAGTTTCATGAATAAGAATAAATGCTTTATAATTCCTGGAATTGACGGCAAATAAGTAATATTGTCCGTGTATAAAAGTTTATGGTATAAAAACGGTTTATCTTTTGTCTTTTTGGTCTCACAAAAATAATAATATATACCTTCACATACATATTTTACTTTTTATATATTAAAATATTCACTGAAATCTGGTTGCAAAAATAGGACCATTTTTTCTATAATATTGTTTAGTAGCACGTTATTGCTCACGTTAGACATAATATGATACGATTAGTCTCCTTCGAATCATAAATGTCTCTAAATTTCATCCTCTCGTGACCACAGTATAAAAAGGTAAAGAAAGACTCCTTTGTTCAACTAAGTCAATGCGTCATGTGTTGGTAAAAAGGTTTTCGTAGGTAAAATCTATTCAATCGTTAATGGATTTTAATTCCCCTATCAGAAGTGATAATAATATAGTATACAAATAAAAAAATATTATTATATAAAATGTCAGTGCCAGAATATAATATTTTTATAATATTTAAATTAAAATCACAATTTTGAATATTGACTTCCATAAATATAACATACGAGCATGTATTATTCATCAACATATTGTTTTAACTAACTAAGTAAACTTCACGCCACTTCCCTAGCGGGGTGGCCAGAGAGAACCGATAATTTTAACGGTATTATTAACATAGATGTTTTTCATCGTATTATATGTTTGGTACGATGAAGTGTTCGTAGCAATGTATAGAGGCAATGATAAACATTACGGCACGAAGTTTCAAATTCAGATGGAGTTACCTCGCTGTTATTTTTGATGTTTAAAGTAAGCGTTTGAGTGACAACCAGTTCGAAGGGAAAGGGGTATTTATAACATTTAGAAACGCGCCAACTAGTTATATTGCGCCAATTAATAACTCTGTGAAAAAGTCTCCTAATGATCGGAAGGTGGAAATGTTGTGAATCACATTAAGTTGTTAATAACTTTTCTATGGAAGGAAGCACTTAAGTTGCCATACTGAGAGCGCATTTATTATAGCTTTCCCTTAATAGTCTCATTCTGAAAAGTTATGACATGAAAAACACACTGACTGTCGCGTGACGTTTCCCTCGAACTTGGCTGGACCCAATGCTGTTTGGAATGATTTATTGATTATTGACTTCACATTATCAAGAAATCGTTTCATTCCGACAACGTTATCGTTTTCATATTTTTTACAACTAAGGTGCATTTTACAGAATGGCCAGATGTAAGTACAAAGCGAATCCCGATTAAAAATGGTACGAAGAATGTTCTCAACAGCCAGTATTTGAAATTATATTCGACAAGCTCGATGGCTTATTTAGCTACTTAGCTCGGAGTCAGATTTAATGTTAATGTAGTCGATATTTATTTAGGTATAATAGTTTTTTCCCCGATTTTTTTCTTTTCTAAACATTCACCTTTCAAGGAATCTATATAAGATGGAAGTAACCTATTTTATAAACCTCATTTGTATGGCCGTAATGACGTCATATTTCACATGAAAAGTGCCACATTCATGAACTTACTACACAGGTCACGGTAATGAGCGAACGTTTGTGAAACTCTCGTATTTATGTCAAAGGTTTTATGGTTTATAATCGTTTGCGTTTTTCCATACCCTTTATGCCCTGTGCTAGCAATCTGGAGCTATTCACAAAGACCGCAGCCACGGTTAATCCACACCATGCTTCTAATTATTCGCTCTTGTATGAAATTCTTTTCACGACCTTTCCGTGTTCAATATTATATTTAGCTGACAATAGCGGGGCTGCCTTAAAAGCTTATGGTACCCTTTTATGGTGTGTGTAGGGTTGACACATTTAGCCTCAGAAAGAATATTTTAACAAGAAATGAAGAATTTAGCCCTGCTAAAAATAACTCTTTTTTCCATACTTAGTTTAATACATAATACCTTTTCCTGGAATAATAACATACTTTTTATTCACGTTCGTTGCTTAATATCTAATAATATGAGTTTAAGGATCGGACTATCAGAATTAGGTTTGAAGGCTGAGTGTTATGAGAAGATGGTTTAACCCTGTTCGTCGGAGTTCGTCTATCCGGTAATTTAGAAATTAATGCGACTGCAGTGTGGTTCTGCCACTTTAAAATGTATGCAAATCATTGTAGGAATATTGAAGAAGACATATTTAATTAAAAAAATATTTATATATCTTTTCCGTATTGTAGTGCATATGTTATTATTTAGGATGATTTCGATACCCGACAACCCTACCGCGTGCAGCGACGCACGCCGCATCTTTTTTTAGGCCCTCAATAAATAAACGCACTCGGCGCAATTTGCATCCGCCATTGTTCCTCCAATCCGCAATTTCGATTGCGCGCGCGCATTGTCGAATTGTTTTCGGATTCCAGCGGTTTTCGTTTTGTTCGCATAGCTGGCGAGCCCGCCCGAATGTTTGCTTGACGTGCTTCATTGTGAAGCGGACAATGTAAATGACATCGTGATTCGGCGAGCACGTTTTTTTAATTTTTTTTTGTTGTACAGAGAGTCTTATCATGGGTTGAAATTTTTTTGGAAAAATATTAAACTTTACGAATACATTTAATTGAATATCAAATATTCAATTAATCGAATTGTATAGCGCATATATTACAATAGTTTTTATCCGCAGCTCCGTTAACGTTTGTTTCGGTCTGTCTTGTCATAGAGATGCGAATAGTCTATGTTATTTCGTAAGGAATTAATTGACTTTTGGCGTAAGAAAATATAATCAAATCGATTAAATGAGCGTTTAGGTTAAGTCAGGCAGTAACAAACAGACTTTGGCATTTATTTCAGTAAGGATGAAAAGCCTTGATGTATATTTTAATACCTTACAACTTAGCTCAGTAACTTCTAAATAACAAACATTAGGCGAAGGATAACGATCCACACTCCCCGGAGCCACTCAGCAACTGCCATTTACTTAAGTTATCATCTGAATATTGGAGGTAACTCGACCGAGTAAATTTATGACATGGCGAAAAGAGTTTATTATACACGACGATAGGTAATCGTAAGGTGTAAAATGACTTAGGCTACCTTGAAATGTATACGCGTAAGTTTCAATTGAGCGTTCACATTCCATTTTAGGAAGGTTTTAGGTTTCGTTAATTGAATTTAGTTCATCTTTTTATGATTTTAAATTGGCTACAGTAAAAAATATTTGTTTAGGAGGTTACAATCGAGTCCAATTATACGGGTAGCAATCATGTACACTGCTTGTCTGATGGTAAGTGGGCACTGCAGTCTATGGACATTCAAAACACCAGAGGCCTTGCCGATCTATGTAAACTCTATTTGAACAAAGTCTTTCCTATCTGCAATGCGGTAATTCTGTAACACCCAAAAGACGCGGCCAGTTTACACCACACGATTCAGATCTTACAAATCTCCTCAAATTGTTCGCAACGTGTAAACCCGCTCGCAGTCCAACTGACCCATTTACCTGGCCTATTTCCACGAGCCATCCTCGAGCTTAGTCCACTTTCGCCGTGACCTTGGATTAGATGTTAATAAAGGCTCCGTTTAAACTTTACGGCTGCTGTAAACGCTAATAGAGATTTGCTGGTGCTTTAAAAGAACTGCGGATGGTAGAACAGACCTTAAAATTTAATGTGTTTTAATTAAGACTATTTATGGCCTCGTTGGCATAGCAGCAATATCTTTAGCGTTATATTTACCAGGACTTAAGATAAGATCGTTACGTTGAAGGTAGAGGCTGGAGTACGCCATCAATGTCACTAAGTTATTAATATTTTGCATATATATAACTCAATACAGGAAACATCTTTACATATAAAGGAATTATTTGAATGGGTAAATGCTGATAATTGATGTATTGAACTGTATGTAACTAACGAATTCATTGAATTGTTTCAGGTATGGCCCATATTTATGAAAATCAATTGAAATCGTAAGCGTAAGTGTTTAACGAATTTCTCTTACCGGTGTCTAACTTCAGGGGCGTATATTATTATTCGATAAATCTTAGATAACAGCAGTTGCTCCAAAGTGCTGTTAACTTTAGAACTTTGGTAGCCCTACGCCCAACTGGCAGAGAGTCGGAGGCTGCGCGGGCGACACGCGTCCGAAGCGATATCTCGACAGCGCATCGGCGATTATACAGGCGGTAATCGCCTGCTGATACCGGCCAGATATACGGGCAGGTGGGTTCGCAGCCGTTAGCCAAATGTTCGATGCGTGTTCATAGTTTTCACTACTTTGTACTTTGACTACAGCACATTAATTTGTGTCTAAATTAATTAAAAAAAGATACGTAGTTAAAAAATTTTATTGTTTGTATATGTGTTACCATCTATAAATTATATATTATATAATTAAATATATTTAATGGTTTGATACATAGACAATCGATACTTCGTCAATATCATATGCCATGGCCATATCCGTCCATATATTCATGTCAAACTCAAATTAGCTTACTGCACTTTGAAGTATTGATTATTCTGGCGGTTATCCCAATCATCAACATATTTTTAGAAATAAAACCAAATTTTTTAACCAAAAACAGCTTACTTTAAATTAAGATTGGTAATATGTGCTGCGACCTACTGGCAGTGAGTCTAAGGCTGCGCGGGCGACACGCGCCCGAAGCGATATCTCGACAGCGCATCGGCGATTATACAGGCGGTATCGCCTGCTGATACCGGCCAGATATACGGGCAGGTGGGTTCGCAGCCGTTTGCGAATCGTTCGATGCGTGTTCGTGTCTACCTACTGTGAGGTTTCGTTTCGATATGCATTTACTACAGAGGATTTCTCTAGATCGGATTGATTGATCTATCTCTAACCTTATTTTTAAAAAGAGTAGTAACTTCATTCGTCGTTTTTTGGTATGTATTTATTCATATACGAGGAAGTGTCAATAAATATCGGATACTATGTAATATACCAAGTATGATATAATAATATATTTCTAATATATTTCTATTTAAAACTTTTTATTATTTTTTTAAATATATTTCTAAACAACCCGATCATGGTGGTTATTCTGATCATCTTTCATAAAGAAACTCCATGAAATCTTTTTGTTTGCTTACGATAGTTTTCGGAATATACCAAATTCAAGTTTACTTTAAAATACGGTTGGCAGCCCTGCCGGTAAAGTGCCAGTAAGTCGTAGACGCTGCGCAAACCGATACGTAACTGAAGCGATATCTCGGCAGCGCATCGGTGATTATGCAGCTGGTAATCCAGCGCTGCTGATACGAGATACAGGAGCAGGTGTGCTCGATAAACGTTAGCGAAACGTTCGAAAGGTATTTGGAGTTAGTGAAACATTTGACAGCTTTTCGTAGTTACTACTTATGCTAGTTCGAATTCGTGCACGTTGCTCGAGAATTTTTTACAAGAATCGGAGTACGCTCTACCGTTAGCGATAAGAAAACGTCGTGAGAAACCCTGCGTATATTGAGTTTGCGTAATCATAATGCAATTTGTAAATAATAAATAAATATCCGACGACATCACATACATTAATCTGACTCCGAGGTAAGTAGCTTAAGCACTTATGTTACGGATATCAGAATCAGCAGCGGTATAACAAAATATACTTAAATATTGGATATTAACACCCAGACACAGAACAAACACAAGTATTCATCATACAAATGTACTGCGTGAGGATCGAACCTTTAACTCTTGGCGCATAGGGTACGCGCAATAAAAGAAGGGCTCCCGTATTTAAGATTTAATGTGACTAATATGGCAAAAAGAAAATGGCGAATAAAGCGTTAAGCCTACAAATTGATAATTTATTGTTTAATTCTCTATTGTATTCAAATTTCATTTAGGTAAAGATTGTTTTTATTAGATTATGAAGATTTGGACTATAATTGTACAAACCGCAGCTGGTGACACCATCTCCACTTGTGAAAAGATTCAAAACTGTTAGAAATACAAGTCTAATCTATTTCAAACAAATCTCTTACTATCAGATACAAGTAGTTACCATGCCACCGATCCATAATAATTAGTTACTCTTAGTTTCATAGTGTAAATTGTACATGTGTGTGTGGTAAGTATGTTTAGTTCTCATTGCGGTTTACGCCTGTCCAGAAGCATTAATTAATAGCAATTTATCTATTAGACTAGATCTGAACACTTGATTAATATAGGTCTCTAGTTAATTTGTGTATGTATTACAATTGGCCATTAGGTCTGTGAGCTAGTTTATGCTCATATCCTTGTGTGACTTAATTAATATGTCTATAAAGTAACATGAGCTTTGAAAGCTTACAAGATATATTTGAAATTGTGTTTCTATAAAGTGCGAATTATAACAACCACTAAAGTTTATTAGGTTAACTTCAGATTGCTAATTTTGTGCAACATTAAAAATTTCTCTTTAGTTCTATTTACTTCATTCTATGATTACTTTATATCAGTAATCTAGTGACTTTATTTAATAGTTTAGTATCTAGTTTCTAGAAACTAACCGATGACCACAACCACAGCAAAATACTATCTAAGGTCAGTTATGCTAATCTCTAGAGCATAGCAAAATGTACTTCATATAGTACCTATCTATAAAAGCGATGACGACAATGACTCTTCATGAAATTGCTCTCAAGCTATGTTTTCATTCAAACACATCGATAAATTCAAACGTCTCGTCGCACCCTACCGCGCAATCCTACGCAACGCTCACCCGTCATTTCGCAATAAAACAAACACAAAGTAACGAGCCAGCTCCAGGCTCATCTGCATAAATCCATAAGCCTGTCTCGCGCTGAATAAAACAACACCTCGCTTATCGCGGTGCATCGGTTATGCAACGCGACTATCGGTAACGCAACGCGTCACAATGGGTAGGCATTTAGCGTGAACTTTTCGCGATCGTATCGTCGCCGTAACGTTTCATTCGAGCGATGGTCGCTGTAAAACGTAACTCTTTGGGGGCGAAGTTTCGTTCAGTTAATAATGTTTTTACAACGCGGGAAACATTTAGGGGTTGAAGGTGATCTTTCATACGTTTCAATGTACCTACATATATTTCTCTTGTTAACAACTACATGTATATCGTAAATATAGGTAACGCCATGCTGAAACATTCTAGACTGGTGCTCAGAAAGAGGAGTACTTGTAAATTCATGCTCATCTATTAAGGTTCCGTACCTAAAGGGTAAAAAGGAACCCTATTACTAAGATTCCGCTGGCCGTTTGTCCGTCCGTCTGTCACCAGGCAGTATCTCATGAACCGTGATAGTTGGACAGTTGAAATTATCACAGATGATGTATTTATGTTACTGCTACAACAACACATACTAAAAAAACAGAATAACATAAATATTTAGGAGGGTCCCATACAACAGACTTGATTTTTTTTGCCGTTTCAAAGATCATGGTACGGAACCCTTTGCGTGCGAGTCCGACTCGCACTTGGCCGGTTTTACAATTCGTTTCGTAATCATAGCGTTTAAACTATTATTAGTTGTAATATCTGTTTGCGGTTTATAGTAAAACTAACAGACGACATGTACGTACATTTGTAAGTGCTAATTACGATTTGATTACAGTTTTGACTCCAACATATTACAAGTAGTTTAAACTTTTGTCATTACTGCAAATTCAAATAGAGCGGTGGTAGCTCAATAGTAAGGACACGCCCCTCTTAACTCGAGCATGTTCCTCTGGATTTTTTAAATCTTTATACATATTTATACCACTAGCTCGACAGTGAGGAAAAACATCGTGATGAAACTTGCAAATTCAAACAACTTTGGATTTGTAACCATGATCCAAAAATTTATAGGTTCCCTTATCTTAGGGTAACGAAGGTCAGATCGGCAGTCGCTTCAATGTAATTACCAGACTTGCTAATTCCTCGATCATGGTCTAAGTGGACCCCGTCTAAACACAGGACATAACGCTAGGAAGATGATGATGTAAATTCAAATAAAATAATGCATACCCAATAACATTCTTGGTTATTGCTTCACGCACCTCAATATATTTTTCAGCCGTTTAAGGCCTCATTACTGTTGAAGTTTGTCGGTACAGAACCCTCCTAAATGTCTTAACCATTCTAGATTTTTTTTAACTATCTATCAGAGCATCTCTATGAAACAAGACACTTATCTAATGGTGCGGGGACTGGGTCACTGAACTTCACATGTCCTAATGGTTTTGTAATACTTTTTCAATAACCGAGTTCGATTGTGCGAGAGACGTGGGCGTGATGCTTAATCGAAATCTAACGATCTGACCTGGAATCTTTTAGACTATCTGACATAATCACTTTTTTAAACTACAGGTCTTAGATTAGCACGTATATCAGACCTGTGATTGTGTTGCAAGCGCGTATAGGTTAGAAACCTTACCTACTTATCAGACCTCTCGTACGATTGTCTGGCCCTGTGGTATCCAAATTGAAAAGTGAATCTTCGCATCGATTTAAATTTGTAGACTCTGGTCCCTAATCGATAATTTTAACAATATAAAAATAATAATAATACTAAATAAACATAAGATCCGGTAAAACGCAGTTTAATAGATTTTGTTTTAGATTTTAATGACATATTAAGTCAAAAATTATCAACATACATAAATCGAGCATAATAATTATGATCAACATACATAAATCGAGCTTAATAATAAAAAACACAAAATGAAACACAGATTAAATAATCTATATTTATTAATATATAAAGCTGAAGAGTTTGTTTGGTTGAACGCGGTAATTTCGAGAATTACTGGTCTGAATTGATTTTATTTTTTGTTTTGTATATTTCATTTATCGAGGAGGGCTGTAAACTATATAACATTAACCATTAACGCGGGTAAAACTGTGGGCACAGCTAGTAACCAATAATATTAAAAAGGAATGTATTTCAGCTACATTTTACTTTAAATAACAGTTCAATTTGTTCGATTTTTCTTCAGGCGTAGACCAAGGACTAACTTTTTGTAACAAGGCTACGTTTGGACTACTAATTCACGATTAGGTATGTTTTGAACGAAGTTAAAATCTCGTATTTTTTGTCATAAACCGATCACACCGATTAATCACGTCTTTGGAACCAATAATGAAATCATAAAAACCCAATTAACGATTTGATGGTGATTTTTAACGACCCCTAATCGATTTTACGGTGGACGCGGCAATTGGAACCAGGACTAATTAGATTGCTTTTGTTCCTTTCAAAAGATATTTTGGTTTCTACATTCTAGCTAGATTTTTGCAACAGATGTGGCTTGTAGAAGTAAAGCTATTTTTAAAAACACTGATTTATATAACGTTGAATAAATGTGATAAAATTACGTCACTACTCTCTTAATTCGTGCTTCGAAACGTATATCACACTTCTATATATATGTTTTTAAATATAGGTGTTTATAAAAATCGATTTGAACATGAAACAGTTATTAACCTTTATATGCATATTGTGTTAAGGTGAGGCCTATTTGAACTAAAAGCAACTAATGTAGTTCTAATAAGAACAGGGACTATGTTAGCTAATGATTAACCATTATCTGTTGTGTTTCTGCTATAAGATTGTATTCAACGGTTTTCGCTATTGTTGATTTAGGTACGGCTTGGAGTCTGGGTACTGAGAAATCGGAGGCCTATTTGTATGGGCTTTCTAATTATGCGCACGTCTGCCTACGCCGCCTCCACCCTTCCTGTAATATTGTAGTTCCTGGGTCAAATCTAGCGGATAATATTAAGCTGTATTGATTTGTGTAAGTCATTTGATTGTATTGATGGAATAGTGATTTTAATATGGACTTTTTGAGTAGGGCCTTTGGGTTCTAGTAAGAAAAACTTACTAACTTTACGCCAATTCCCTAACGGAGTAGGCAGATAACCGAGCGCCAAATAATAAAGTCTTTGCCTATATACTCGCTTCTATAACATTCAATAGTCTTCATATACGATCTACGGTTCTATGGAAGATGATGGAAATTGTACCACTTGTGTGAATATAAGCGTCTTTTTTTAAAATAATAGAATTTCGGACATATAAATGAGAACAATTTTAATGAATATATAAATGCATTAAACTGAATGGTGTCTGCATTTGTGATTATGTAGGCGACAAGCTACCTATTTCTCACTACTTTTTAACATAACTCAATTTTATCTATGGCTAAAAGTAATTAAAGTAGCTTGCTGCTCATCGGAATCCGCCTACCCCTTCAAAGATTGTAAACATTAGAGTAAAAATTTATGTATGAATTTTTTTTTTGCCATTTAAATCCCACTGCTGAGTAAAAGCCTCCCCCTGTGACCGCCACTCCTCTCTGCACTGAGCCACTTCTTCCCACTTGGGCAAAAAAAATACGAAATCGTAAATGAAACGTTTAAATAGAAATATTTCATCAGCCCCCTGATGCTCTCGAACGATCGCCATTTCACTAATTTCATAGTCAGACCAAAAACAATGCTTTCACCGCTCGATGTAACATTTCAGCTAATTAACGAGCGTGTTGGAACAGTTACATGCGAGACGTTATGTAATTTGTGGCCATTATACGCCATCCAGTTTAGAGGAAACTAGTTATTACTAGTGCGGCAAAAAATCGAGTCTGTCTCGTGTTCTTGGCACCACGCTATCCGATGAGGGCGTTGACTCAGTTCGATCTTCGGATTAGAACTAACTTGGTAAAGTTAAAGGGATCCTTGTGATAATAAATTGATAAGACCCAATTGTAGGACTCGAGTCTTAAATACGCATGTCGATACAGTTAAATCTAATTGTCTAAATGGGCGTTTGGGCACTTTAGATAAAAACAAAGTTTATTTTTTTTAGAATATTTTGTTTCAAAATTCGTATTTACATTTTGGATAAGACAACGATTATATTCCTTCTTCTTCTAAAATAAGAATAAAATAATAGGAATGCTTTTCACTCTTCATTATCAGCGTCTGCCTGTTGATGTAATATAGATGAGAGGCAAATTATCGAGATGCGATTTTGCGAGTTCTGCAATACTAAATGGACTCGATTTTCCCAACAATAATACAAAGATCTAAAGCGGTGCCTAATTATGCGTTACATCCTTAAATAGATTTAAACAAGTTATTGTTTAAGATTTCCGATTTTGTCGCCAGATATAGCCGATACCTATGACGCAATGTATAACGAGCTAGAAGTACTAAACTTTCCATTGAAGATCTAGATTTTATGATGTGGTAATTCGGTTCGGTTTGTGATTTTATTTTGCGAGTCACTTGGAGCTAGGTTTCAATTTCATTCAATTTGACATAGGTGAATTTAAAGTGGGAAAAAATCTAAAATATTGAGTCAATTCAGTTGCTCAAGCACAGCTCACTACATCGGATCTTTGAGTTGATGGTATACACAAAATAGGATAATTTACTAGAGTATTATATTTAGAACTTTAGTTTGGTAAGTAAAAATTTAATATTTATTTTTTCTTTTATCCAGCAAACAAAATATAACTAAGATACAGCGCGTTAACATTTCACGTCGAATCTATACTAATATTATAAAGGAGAAAGATTTTATTGTTTCTTTGCATTGAATATGCTCCGAAACTACTGAACCGATTTGGATAATTCTTTCACCAATGGAAAGCAACTTTATTAGCGAGTAATATAGGCTATATTTTATCCTCGTATTCCCACGGGAACAGGAACTACGCGGGTGTAACCGCGGGACGCTGCTAGTTTTATCAAACAGTGACATCAAAGTGGAAGCTTACGTACATACTTGTATGCGTTGTATCTTCGTCTATTTATGTGTATTTGCTAAAACAAAAAATACTTGATCAAATTTTTTTGAAAATTTTATTACCAGACCAAATATTTTTATTTTATTATACCATAAAACCTTACCCCTATTGTGAAGATTATTTTATTTCGTTCCTTTTAAATATATATGTATGTATATTACAACAGGTCACTGTTAAGATTTGATCGGCCTGTTTATTACCTAAGGTTATGGGAACTCAACATAAGCAAGCATATTATATAATTCACCATTACAGCATCGTATCCTCATGTGGGTGGCATGGAACAACTTTCCTTGTGCTCAGCCCACCAAGTAATATACGCCATGTATTACTCGTCTGTATCATAGACAAACAAATATATATTTAATATTAATAGCTATTTGACGTTTACTATGCTGCTTGGTACTGCCTTCTTACGCCAAACAATAAAAGATACCCATGCAGTACAACACACAAATATGTAGTAACTAGCTGTGCCCCCGGTTTCATCCTCGTTTATGGTTAATGTTATATAGCCTATAGCCTTCCTCGATAAATGGGCTATAACACTGAAAGAATTTCTCAAATCGGAACAGTAGTTCTCGGTTAGCGCGTTCAAGCAAGCAAAAAATTTTTTCAGCTTTATAATGTTAGTATAGTAGTATATAATAATAAATTCTCCAGACTGACACAGCAATTCCCTAGTTCCAAACTAAGCTTATGCTTCTACTATGGATACTAGGTGAATGGATAGATATACTTAAATACGTTTTATAAACATCCGTGACTCGAGTACGAATGTCCATGTTCTTCACACGAAACATTTGCCCCTAGCAGGATTCGTACCCGCGACCTTTGGTTTCGTGGCTAGGGTTTCTGACCACTCGACCAACGGGTGTCATATAGTACTTGTAGTAAATGCTTTAAAAATAAAAACGACGTTATAGACCGTGTATGTTCCTATTATATAAAACTGGACTGCCTCGTTGGTCTAGTGGTAGCATGCGCCGCCTAAGGACCAAGAGGTCCCGGGTTCAAATCCCGGGTCGGGTCAAAAATTTGTGGCTGGATATTTCAATATCCAAATTACTCAGTAACAGCCCGGAGTCAGGAAGTTGGCGGTTTAATCACCCCCGTGCCTCGGAGCCGTTGGTCCTGCGCCTGACCTCTCTCCGGTCATGTCGAATTGCCGTCACACCGGACTATGAGAGTGAGGGAATAGAGAGTGCACCTGTGTTTGCGCACACACTTGTGCACTATAATATCTCCTGCGCAGATGGCTAATCCTCGTTGAGATTGGCCGCCGTAACCGATATCAATTAGGAGGACATTATTATATAAAAAAAATCAGTCGAATTGAGAACCTCCTTTTTTATCAGTCGGTTAAAAATGATGCTTAAAAAACAACTAGCTATTATAAGCTAGCTACTTGCCCTTACTGTTTCTTGTTAACAATCTCATCTGATCCGAATAAATTTTATTTTTAGCTGAATGTGGTTTAAGGATCTTGTTCTCTCTTATGCCTGCTTAGACTCTCTTCGGGGATTGAGGTCGTGATGGTATGAATGTAAGATAACAAGTTCTACTCAAGTACTGGGGTGAACTGGTAAGACTGCGACCCCGCATCAGGACAGAATCTTGTTATGAATGAAATATCCATTTGTCTCGGTTCTAGATTTTGCGTACTTATGCTGCTATTTGAAAACAACTTAAATTATCTAATAATGTCTAGTTGTAAAATAAAGGACGTGACAAACAACCTATAATAATAATATTATACAAAAGCTTGGTTATAAAATAATTACTATATCTACTTTCACAATATTATAGCTGGTGTAACAAGAAATGCTGCTTTAGAAGGAAACATTATTGACCTACGACCTTCGCGATTCTTCTAAGTAAGAAAAGTCGGCGCTAAACTTTCCGCATTGGGCTCAGTTGGAAAATAAAATGTCGAGTTTAATATCTTATTTATAGATAAGATCTTCGTAATGAACACTTTATTTACTGCTCAAGTTGTTGTGTACTTGTATTTAGGCGAGTGAGGTGTGTAGGGATCGTGCCATATGGCGTTCGGTTCTCTGTACATACCCCGCTAGGGAAGTGGCATGAAGTTTAGTTAGTTAGTTTTACTACTACTTCTATTAAACTTCACGCGACTTCCCTGAACTCGCTGGGTTATTATCGGCTAATTAGACGATTTGTTCTGTAAATCCTTTTTCATACTAATATAAAAATTGTGGCGATATACGCATGCTCGTTATTTTGTCACGTTAAAATTACTCAACGAAATTATCGGGGAATTGAAATACATAGATATGAATCAATCTTGAAACAAAAAACATTACACACCAATTGTCTAAAGAATTTTTTCTTTACTTCGGGTTCGTCTATGTTGTAAAAGGAACGCAGTGTTATTTTTTGTACCTCTTGACAGCGTGTATACATAATTTTATAGTAATTGGTTGAGTGATAAGCATAAAGACAAACGAACAAAAATTCAATCTTGCGTTTATAATATTAGGAGTTACTCTAGTTAAAAACATCTTCCTGATTCATTCACTGAAGTGCAATGTTCAATTGAATTCGTTTCATTGTTCACTTATTTACAGTAATCGTTTCCTCTTGCTGAGGAATGCTATTTGGAATTATTATTAGTTGAAGCTATGTTGTGGCATCACTTTCCTTAGTAACTGAAATAGGGACGTCGATTCAAGAACGGTAAATCGAATCAATTCAAGTTAAAGGGCCCTTGCAGAGTCTCGGTCCTTGTAATGTAGATTTGGTCTTGCAAAATTATAGAGACTACGTATAGAATAATCAGTCAGTATAAAATTTACTCCAAAATTTTTAACTATCGTCTCACAAATAATACGATTTAGGCCAGAGAACAGTTTCCATCCGAAAACCGTATTTTGGTTGAAATGCCGAATGATTGCTGTTTTTCCGAAGTTAATTGATTCATCGATAATGTATCTATAATCGGCACCCCTAAGGTGAACATCTGGCTAACGAGGCGCGCGTCCACGGGCGATGCGGCTGAGCTTGGTAAATCATATTTCTGTAGAAAGCGCAGACGCAACACCGCAGGATCCTAAGAGTGCACGATTACTCCGACGGAAGGTTGAGAGATGCAAGGATGCGGCCATAAAAATAAACGAAGGTTTATGAAGTGTTAATTCTCATACTTCCCTGTCCAGCCGGTTCCCTGTCCGGCGCTCAATAGAAAAAAATAATATCAATAAATAAATATATCAAACTACATCACATACATACATTCTACATCTGACACCGAGGTAAGTAGCTCAAGCACTTATGTTACGGATATCAGAATCGACAGTAATATTACATATAGAAAATATACTTAAATATTAACACCCAGACACAGAACAAACACAAGTATTCATCATACGAATATTTGTCCTGGGTGCGGAGAAATATTCGTATGATGAATACTTAAGTTGGGCTGTAGTAATAATATATATTATGTATTGGTGATTTCGAACTGACTCTATAATAATTTCTCCATACAAATGTCTGAACATCCCTTTATCAAAACAAACATTCTTAGTATATTAAGCCTGCTTCATAATAATTTAAAAAATAAAGTGTGCCAGACACACGCACCCGTCTTTTGCACTATTTTCTTTTTATATAAGAACAGGATTATTGTTTATGTTAAATGTTACGTAGGTATAGACCATATATTCTTATGATTATGTTGTTTGTTATATTCACTTTATTGAAATGCCCTACTCAAATTCTATTGTACAAGTTTCAAAAGATTCTTTATTATTATTAACTGCATCATTTGACGGCCTTCAAATTGCCGCATCCGCTGAATGTTACGAGTCGTTTCTGACGCGTTTTCATATTTATTTGTATCAGTTTACGATTCTGCCGGTTTCACCGATTCGCGCCGATGCGTCTGCGCAGCCTGTTCTCGCTGTAGGCGGGGATGCCATAACAAATCTTAATCATAGTAGATAAAAATAGAAGTGTTTGGCAGATACTTGAAAATTGTCTGTATGTCCGGATGTCCGAGGTTTAAATTATGGGAATTATAGTGTTAATGTTAGAAATAAATGACATACCTATCTACATGAACAATAGCATTGATTTGAAATTAAAGGGAATGTTATTTTAACTGAAATTTATGATGATTAATTACGAAAAACATGATCAGCGACTGGAATAGAATTATGCTACTAAGTTAAAGTACTAACCATAGCAGTTGTTTCTTTGGATGCTTCAAATTGGTTACCCAGACTTGATTACGTCCATATTCTGACTCATAAAAGCGCTCCTTGACCTTCGCAATGCTTGGTTTAACTCGGAACATCGCTACCAAAATCCTCAAAATACTTTAATTTACACAAGTTAAAGTTTTTCGAATTTTTTAACACATTTCAATATGAATATCACTTGAAAAAGTTACATCTGTTCAAATTAAGGGAAAACGCAATTCGCATCAGTGGGAACGGCGCTTTAATTAATGCGCAGGAGTAGTCTGCCCACGCGCATAGAAAGTTCACCGGCGACCGCCTATCTGCGTGTCAATGGTTGTAAAGAGCACACAGGCCTGTGGGCGTAATGAAAAGCCTACTTGATATAGGCTAGTACGCTTCCGCTGCGGAAAAAAAAATGCTATTTTAATTAGATCGTGCATGCAAAAAAAGGCGGTTACGTTGTAGCTCTAGTAATAAAATTATAAAATATGACGCCATACACAAATAATCCAAAGACACATTTTTTTAAGTATTGTTTGTCTACAAAAATTGAAGTGCATTTTTTTAAATTTTGGTGCTCCAAATTCCTGATTATTTCATGCTTAATGGATTTTCAGGAGACTTCTTGCCCGTAACACCCACATTGTTTCAGTTTTGAGTATGCAACGAACATTTAACCTATGTAAATAGATAATTTTTTCTAGCTCAATGATCGATTTGTATAGTTGTTAGTAAAGTAATTGGCCCTTGGCACTTGGCCCATTTTTATAATTCTAACTCGTTTTTTTTTACTATTTCAACTACAACCTAGTGCATTTTCACGGATTATTTTTTTGTCTCTTTTCATAGTTGCCGACTTTGCTCAGAGATTCCTTTTGTCAACCCACCGGTATCGTATCGTCCATCTCACCCACGTACGAGGAAGCTGCAAATTGTTTTTGAGTTATCGCCGCGAATGGCTATCGGTGAGCGGAAACGCGACGTCAACTCGCGGGTGGCGCTATCGGGCCATCGGGACACCTGGATATGAGCTATGTGCTGTCAGATATACAGGAAAATGTTTGCTGAGCCGATAACAGTGTAGCGAAACATATATGATATTATTGTGAAGTAGAACCGCGAGCGAAACGCAGTTCTACCAATGTGTAACTCGTACTGATGAAGAGAATTCATCATGTATTTAGTGGTATTTTTTTTTTGGTATAACGTACTCTTATTCCCAAAAAAAAAAATAAAAAAAAATAACTAAAAAAAGTTTCTGCTGATTTTATGCTTGAAATAATGTAAGCGGAGATAGGAACTTTATGCATGCCAGTTTTTATCGCTATCGGCTTAGTAGGTTAAGCGGGAAGACGTAATGGCCACCGTAACCGATATCGGTCATGGCGGCCAATCTCAACGAGGATTAGCCATCTGCGCAGGAGATGTTATAGTGCACAAGTGTGTGCGCAAACACAGGTGCACTAACAATTACTTCATTCTTGTAGTCCGGTGAGACGGCAATTCGATATGACCGGTGACAGGTGACAGAGTACATTTTTAGATATTAGTAAATACTTAGCTTTTACGATGGTTTTAGTCTACTACATAATAAATATATATGCTTTATACAGTGCAAAATCTCCGAAGCCTCCTCCGCAGCGTGCACAACACAATATTATCCCATTCCTAACTCTCTTACATCACCCAGCCCGCCCTCTAATTATCTCGGTACAACATTATAAACGTCAACCTGATTATATTACCGGCCACATTAGGATGTTAAAACGGTTATTACAAGTCGCGAACAACTGTATAGGTACAACCCAACTTGTATAATGACAAACCACTTTTCGGATTATCATCTAATACAAGGTTTAACGTTTCATTATTTCCTCAATAATAATGTCAGGCGTTTGATTGCATTTGTTGCGCAAGTGAAATAATTGATCTTGATACATTGCATAAAAGTATGAGTATGGACAAGCCCCGACCACTTTCTACTGGCCGATTAAGCCATAAAATAGTTCATTGTAGTCACGGCTATTATAGCATGGACAAGTCTGTGAAGCTGTGTTGCTGGGCTTTGAATCTTGCTGAAAAAATTGTTAAGTGGATTTCTGATGGATCCGTAAGTCCTTTGTAAAAATACGGACACGGAAAGGACTTACGGAATATACTCATTTTAGTATAAACTTTGTCATCAGTTTTGTGGAACATAGGTAGTTTACCATTGTTATTCTTCTTGTGTTGTAAATAGCTAAAATATCAATGTCGATTTTTCATTTTATTGTCCTGTGACATATTGTAATGTACGTGTGAAACATTGTATAGTCATTAAATTTACAAACCTATAAAATATCTATGGTTTTCTATTTGATAGACTATGGAAAGCAAATCTATAAATCACTAACGTTCGAGTACACCAAGCTGTAAATACTTATGTACTAACTAACTAACTAACTAAACTTCACGCCACTTCCCTAGCGGGGTAGGCAGAGAGACTTATGTACTACATAATGCTTATCGCGCTTAGTCCTAGTAGTATTATCTATAATTATTATAATGCAAGCCTGAAGTTTAAAATTCTACCGAGTATTCGTTGGTTCAGTATTTATTTGACTAATGAACACGACAACATTTGTGAGTTGAGTATTGTTAAATCATAGTAGGTATGGTAAGCAATAAAATATATTTTACTCCTTTTTTATGTTATTCTGTAATTTTAGGTATTCGTCATGTGTGTTACTTAATAAACATTTTTCTTTCTTTATAAATTACTAGTGTAAGTCTAGCAACACTGGATGTGATAGATGTTATCGTAGTGAGTCACCTGCATCGCACCGATATCGAGAGATATTGTCGATACGAGTGAAAACGGAATTGTAATTCCGGAGTAGCGTAACTGCATGTTTACGAAAGTTCTGGACTTCGAATAAGATCTGTACGATTGCATTCCGTGAAATATTGTGCGAGATTCAAATAAAGATTTGAAAGTGTCCACTGCACTATTTCTACACAGGTGTTTTCAAGTGGAAAATGTAGGATTGTTGTATAAAGGAAGTTTAAAGAATATAACTGTTGACTACCTGCATTATTTCATAAAATGTGTATGTCCACCAGAGGAAAAGTGCAATTAAAAAAAGGTCAAAGTCATGTTTCTCATAAATGTGCACAGCAGTTTTCTTATTTATAAAAATCTTTACTCCAGTTCCCTGGCGGGGTAGGCAGTGAGAAACATTTCTAACTTATTTACCTAAAATCAAAAACCACATGGTTACATGTTATTTCATTAATCACATATCTAAAATTGCTTGTAGAATTTTCTCACCAAAACAAAGACATACGAAAAGCAACTTAAAACACGATATAAAAACTTATCGCCATTATAAAAGCGAAGCACGTAGCTTCAGCTTATTAACGTGTCAAAAGCGAATCGTAAACGGTACAAGTGAGACAGGAGTTGTGTGAGCTGTATGCGAGGTCGTGACTAGATGCTCGTATTAACATATTAACGCAGGACGGATCACAGGGCTGCTGTGGCGGTTTCGCGAGATACCATCGGGAATTTTTGGGACATCTGATAAGATGGACGTGTGGACTTTTGCTGTTGC
This sequence comes from Glyphodes perspectalis, assembly GCA_951394215.1. Classification (NCBI taxonomy): domain Eukaryota; kingdom Metazoa; phylum Arthropoda; class Insecta; order Lepidoptera; family Crambidae; genus Glyphodes; species Glyphodes perspectalis. The sequence continues at coordinate 3,495,849 of OX596203.1, forward strand.
CTGAATGTAGTGCTTTATCTATGATTTTTTTCTGATAACATTCTTCGACTTCTGGTTTTAGTGCACTTTCGGAAGCACTTTCTTTTTGTTTTGTTTTTTACATAGTAACAGCACTTTGTAGCTCGTGGCTTAGGTCGTGTTAAAGAAACAACATAAAGTATTTCTGTATAATCTACATTTGAAATAATTAACCTTGTTATTAGGGAAATAAATAAAATTATACATTTCAAATATTTATTAATTCCAAATTATTTTTATTACCAAGCTTAGATGTATAAAAGCCGGCCCTTAATTTATTATGTTTTGTGTCTTACTTTTCGTATGCCAGCCCTGATCTGAGCTGAGCTAGGATTATCGATTAAATCTATCGGGTGCTGCCCCTCCCTAGCAATCGGCGTTTCGTTTACTGTCTATTTTATTGTCTTTGTATAAATGTCTCTATCTCGAAATGTGTGCAAAGTGCGAGGTCAAATACTTACTTACATTAAGAAGTGCTTCTTATTACCAAGCCTCTTGAATTTATTTGAGACAGAGTGCGTCTAAAATTCTTAACAAAAGTGAATAAAATATACTGCAATTTATTTTTTGTCTTTTAAACAATTTTTTTTCTTTTTTTTTGTAGGTAGATGTTGTACAATGCATAATAATCCATAAAAAGTAGTTTACCATTATATTCATTCATAACATAAGCTCTTTTGTAGGCTCAATAAAATAAATATCTGAAGACATCACATACATTGATCTCACTCCGAGGTAAGTAGCTTAAGCACTGGTGTTACGGATTTCAGAATAACAAATATTTTCAGGTATTACAAATATATGCTTAAATATTGGATATTAACACCCAGACACAGAAAAAACATAAGTATTCGTCACACGAATGTTTTGTCCTGGGAATCGAACCTACAACTCTTCGAGCCAGTCGAATTAAGGCTATTTAAAATATTTCGGAATAAATATATTTATTTGCTATATTCAAAATTCAATTTCGTATGTATCATTCCAAAATTTTATTAATTATAATGTACTAGTTTTCAAAACCTTATCAGCTTAAATGGGGAGCATATATTTCTTTGTTACAATAAACTTTTTTCTAGTACACTTCTATACTATTCTTTGTCACAACAAAATTAGAGAAAAGCAATTCAGTTACGTAGCGGTTTCTAGTGTTTTACAAAATAAACCGCTGGACCGCCGAGAATGTAGATCACTCCCGTACGTTGCGCAGGATTCCGTTCCGCGACGAAAATAGTCGGCTTAATTTTATGCAAATCGATTCGCGAGACAATTTTCCGAGGCGCGCCCGCTAACTCAGGATCACGTCGGCTCCGGCGCTAATGCTGCGCGTGCGCATACCAGGGCTGCTGTTGCGTTCGCTTGTAAAATGATCATGTAAGTTCGGTTAAGCTTTAATTTACGAGGCATTACGTGTGAAGTAGATTTTTTATTAACATTGAAGTGCAAATTAGTTTGGGTGTCACGTTTTTACTAAACCTTCATTATTGTCTTATACAAAAAAGGAGAATATGTGTATTTCAATTCTTTGTGCAAACCTAAGATGACATAACTCATATTACTTGATTTATAATAAATAGCGTTTGATACAGTCTCTAAATCTAATTCTATAAATCATTTTGCACAAGTGCATACTTAGTTGATGTTCTGTTATAAGTTGACCTTAGCATTTACACAAAAAAGGATAAATGTAACAATCAGATCAAGCACAACCGCTTAATTTATATGTGAGGATTACTACAGGGTAGTTCTAGGCCCTATTTTTTTTTTACAGTTTTTTTTTCATATTATTATTGCTTAGGCAACTAACCGTAAGTTGATTTATAATATTTTTTTCTTCTATTTAAACGATTTGCCACCCCTGAGCCGATAGTTCTGCAGCCGCCCACGCGGGTGTAACCGGGATTGGGTTGCAACGGGAACTGCGATACCCTTCCGCGCCGGACAAGCGGATCGAATCGTACGCCGGTCGGCTTGTTTGTTTACAGCCTTCGTGGGTATACGTAGGAAATTGTACGCAATCGAACCATTTCCATTGCAAATGTTGGGTGTGTTATGCGGAGGGCTGAAGGCTGGTCCGGTGTTATCGAGATTTGTTGCCTTTTGAATTACCTTGTGATGTATACTTTTGATAGTACGATCTGGAGAGAATAAGGTTTTTTTATGGTCGTAGCGTCCTTACTGTATTTTTTTATCTCGTACATTTGTTGTATAATAAGAAAATATTATCAGCAATTCGAGCCTTTATCATCAAATCTGAATGATCATCAAATAAAATGATCTTGCTTTAAATTGTCTTGGTAAAATGCTTGCGTTCGACGAAGAAGGTTATATCATGACAAAAGGATGTATAGAGGAAATTGTGTATATTTGCAAGATTTACTTAAAAGATTTCCCTCAAAAAAGACTCGTATAGTTGCACAAATACTTTGCCGGTCGTAAAGTCGTATTATTAGCAGTCACTCGTTAGGTAGTAAACTGATAAAAAACTTGTCAAGACGAGAAAGCAGGATAACTGTAAGAAAGTTTGTTGTTGCCGAGTGTTTTTGTTTGTTACGCCATGGTATTTAAGGGTCAGGTCGTACATAACGGTGTTACACGACAGGAGTGTCATGAAATCTGTGGTGTGAAGTTTAATGTCTTTTGCTGAAGAAGAGTTTGGGAGCAGTTCTCTTATGGCCTTAATAATGATTTTGAAATTTGACAAACTTATTGTAAGTATAATAATTGTCAAAATTTTCAAAATACAAGGTACCTATAATGTACAAGGTACCAGTACTTAGATTTTTCAGATAGACATTGTCTAAACCAATTTAATAGATATAAATTGGCCGACCACGGTTAGAAAAACCTGATGTATCTTAAAGTGCAGAGTACTAAAAATGTTTAAAATTTGTTCAACAACCGTTAAAATCAATATGATTTTAGACGATAGAAGCTTTTTGATTTTTATCTTAACAATTTCATTCAGCTCTTTTTTTGGCTTCTCGCATTTCGACACATCACTTTTTCGATCAAAAACAATCATAATCTCAAAAACGTAACTTAATTCAAAGTTATTCCGTGCAGACCTCTTTAAAACGCTGTTACCCACTTAACCTTTAAACAAGCTGAATTTATACTAAAGCCATGTGCACGAAATGTTAAACAGCTTGTTAGTACTGTATAAGTAGACATATGGGTCATAGTTAACGTTGTTAGTTATACATGTACGATAAAACGCGGAGTTGAAGGCATGGTCCTCATCTATGTTTTAAATGCACAACTGGTTTGTTTAAGACTTACAAGATATCATTATCATCCTCTTGCCCTTCTCCCAGTTCATCTGGGGTCGGCGCAGCATGTCTTCCTCTTCGATACGTCCCGGTCAACCGTCATCAAGCTATCCACTCCTATTTCACTTATATACCACCTTTCACACAATCCATCCATCTCTTATTTGGCTTTCCCCTTCCTCTCCATCCACTAACATTCATACTCATCACTCTCTTTGTCACATGTCCTTCCTCTCTTCTCATCACATGCCCATACCAAGATAAACGGTTTCCTCTTATCTTATCTATCACTGGTGCCACTTTCATACTTCCTCTTATATATTTATTCCTTACAAGATATCTGCTAATGAAATGTAAACATATATGATTGTATATAGAAAGTGTGAAGTGTGGAATAATTGACATTGGAAGCAGGTATTCGAAATGGATATGTGTTGTGATTGTGATTGATTATTGTGTATTCTTGTATTAAATTCTTGTTCTTTACTGCTTCGGGTACATGTTAAGGTAGATGCTTTTTAGTTTAGTAAATGATGGTCGAACTTGAATCAGCTTTTGACTGGCTCGATGGCGCATTTGGTAGTGAATCTGCCCTATGTGCCAAGAGTTGTGGGTTCGATCCCCACCCAGGACAAACATTCGTATGATGAATACTTGTGTTTTTTTCTGTGTCTGGGTGTTAATATTCACTATTTTAAGTATAAACTTGTAATACCACTGTTAATTCTGTGATCCGTAATACAAGTGCTTAAGCTACTTACTTCGGAGTCAGATCAATGTATGTGATGTCGTCGGATATTTATTTATTTATTAATTAGCGTTTTTTTTATTATGGGTAAACGAGAAATAACAGTCTTATTATAGCTATTATACTTGAACATTGTGTAATGTTTCCATAGTATTTTTGTGACAAATTCCATTTGTAGGCAAGAAAATTTAAATAAATCCTTAGTCGCATTTTAAATTGATAAAATTGCCACGCAATAACGTGCATCCATTTATTTTATTTTTTCTATGGACTTCAAAATAGCAATGCGAACGATTGATTCGGCTCACATCGATAATCTAAAGATACTATCGATACTAAAGATGTCAGAAGCTAAAAAAAAAGTATCGCAATAAGTACCAATGTAAGTCTTCTCACAATACTTGTTCCATTGTCTGACAGTCATAGACCCTGTATCATGTATTGCCACAAGAACTTGTATCTCCATGTATACGATACGGGTTTTTACGTCGATCTCTATTCGTCACATTTTCACTCTCATTTTTTTCTTGCGCGTATTTTGTAATAAGTTCTCATAGTTTGATAGATGCTTAGACGGCATTGTCGCGGCGGCCCCGGGCGGGCTTAATACACTTTCTCTCCTTTTGTTCATTGGATTCAACTGTTAAATGTCGGCATAGGTCTTTGTGACCCTGCGATTATTTAGACATTGTTTGACAACTTTTAAGAAGACAGTTGTTTGTATATGCAAACCTAGATGTCCAAAATCTTCCTGCAATTAGTCTTTGCAAGTGTACAGCAAAAGCCAAAACATATTTCATGGTGTAACTCCTGTCTTAAACCCAAACATTTCATTCTTTGTGTTATTTAACAAGTTTAGCATGTATATAAGGCTATTTATATGAACTTGGTTACTCCATATGAAGCATTTAACAGCCGTTGCTTTATTTTTAATAGACTATACTATAATATTATTTGACTGTTGAAAAATCGGACATATTATGAAATCTTATCCGCCTACCATTACGTGTCTTCCAATAATAAATCAAACTATAGGGTACCAAATACCCCTACACGCATCGAAGGGTTAAAGTGACTTTTTGTCGCTGAAATATCACGGCTGACAATGGCTGTTCTCGGTGCTTTCTTATCGCCTCCGAGGCCGATGCTTGATTAACTGCCCGCCGTCGATGCGCGCCTGAACAAAAGGTTTAGTGATGCGCAGAAAATGTCTGGACGATGGATACGGTGCCTGGATTGGTGCCTGGATTGCGAATACGTATACGGATCTCGATTTATTAACGAGACTGAGCGTGACTTTGCAATATAAGGTAATAGATTACTTATTGACATTACAAATGTGAGCTGACTTTAATAAACATTACTAAATATTATGTAATTTGAAATGTACTTATACTAATATTATAAGAAAGACAAGCCTTTTAAATTTAATTAGTAGTGTTTCATTGTCTTTATATAAGTAACATTTTAACACCCAACAATTGTCCTGATTTTTCGTCCATCAAAAGCAGCGAATGTTCTAACATCTGTATAGCATCGAATCAGTGTGTGTTGAATCTTTCGTTGAACCAAAAAATAAGTGCTTAAGTTGCCTTAGAAAACATATTAAAAATATCAGCTGATTTACGGATACGGTTACGGATATCCGACACATTACTAGTTCAGATGCACTTGTCTTTTTGCACAGCACGATAGAGGCCCGTGTTGTTTGCTATTGTTTATCGGCGTGTCGTCGTGTATCGCGGCTTATCATAGGAAAAAGTTATTATGTGTTTTGTTTTGAGAAACTCCGCGTTAAGAGAGTTACAAAACGTGTTTAGTTTACAGGTTATTGAATGTTTTTGTTTACTTTGAAATGGATTAGCTGATTGTTTTGCTTTTCAAGTATATGTCAATAATATAAGCCGTTTAAAAATAGCCGTGTAATGATAAAGCAGTGTGATTTGACATATACTTAACAATCCTATTGGTACAACGATTAAGACTTTACGTCGAACGCAATGAGCGCACATTGCGTCCGACACAAACTCTTAACCGTTACAGGTTCGCACCCTGTAATGGGACGAATATTCAACTAAAGTCGGTCTTGTTAATGTTGGTCTCTTATAACGATTTCCATAAAATAAGTGCATATGCTACTTATTTCGGGATCAGATCAATGTATGTAATATTATCGGATATTGATTTGCTTAATTCGAAATAAGGACATAATTCAGACACCTCCATCCTCCGAATTCGAATCACTCTCAAATTCCGGATATTCGTCATTATTAGAATCGGATCTCCCTTAGTACCATACCCTGAAATCGGCCAACAAATTCGCTGCCTCTTCAAACGATCGACAACAAAAGTAGCGTCTCAATCAAGTAAGCACTTATCAATTCCATCGCCAGTTCTTATACCGACATGGTCAACCGCAGGCGCAGCTAAGGAAGATTAATAACTTTAATTACATACGATCGGCAATACTCATGTCACATCTGTTTCCTGTCGATACCGGTTTTGTTAGAAATATTATTTTGATCTCGATCCATTGCTCAGGCCACTACCATTGGATAGGTTGCTATTTTAATTAAAGTTTGCACGATGTGCTAATTCGAATAGACACTTATTTCTAATAAAACTTAAGTTACAATATGTATTTGGAAATAAAAATATATAATTATCATTAAATAGGGTAAATTATAGGGTAAAGTGGAAATATAGCTTGCATATCGTAGTACGCTAGTTGAAGCTAGTAAATATATTTTTTATCTTAATCTCCAATTATCCATTTGACAAGACATCTGATTCTATCCAGTATCCACAAAAGTTATATATAGCTTCGTTGTCAATGTAATACTTATACTATAACATAACATCACGCCCATAATACCCGAAAGAGTAGGCAGAGTCAAAGGGGCAGCTGGTCCCCTTAACCACATTCAGTCAAAAATAAAAATGGGCCGGGTTAGATGAAAAATTGTAAAAAGTAGTGGCAAGTGGCTAGCTTGTCGCTTACACAATCACATACCCAAAACCCGATATACCATTAGTCTCTTTTACGACATGCTAAGCAAGAACCACAGTTGGCACATTCTTTTTAGGTCCCAGGGCAACATGGGACAATGGGCTGAGTTGGATGGAAAGCTATAGTTATGCTGGACTCAGCTGGATTGCTTGATCTAGCATTCCAATCTCTAGTAGGGATTGAAATACAGCGGCATTGAATCAGCACATGTCGCTGAATCCAGCACAGCTAAATTAGATGGAAAAATTAAAAATGATACCTTATAATATAATATACATATTATTATAAGATAATAATTTTGAAAATGCCTCGGAACGCTTAATATGCTTTAAATTTAAATTTTGTCAACCATCTTAGTCTTGCCTGCGGCGAAAATAGCTTCGCTCTGCAATCACACATTAATTAGATTAATTATGCAGCCGTTGAAAAATATCATAAGACATATATGGTTATACAAAACTCGCCACCAACTTTCAATCGAGTTTCGCGAGTAGCGTATGAGGCTATCTGCTTATAGACAATTAATTTCTTCAATACTAGAAATTGGCAGTACACACCTTCTACCGTTCGAATAGTTTTGTCATAGCGTTTCTAAAGACATAAATTAGTTTGACGTTTTTATTCCAACCCGTTGAACTCCGTTTTGAGATAGGTATTAAAATTAAGATAAGTCCTTTCTCTTTTTAATGAATCTGACGGTTTAATTTCATATCACTTGATTAATATTACAATTCGAATGGTTTTGACTATCATATTGCTGTTATGAACGAAACGGTTTTTGATAAGGTATTTTTTGAAGTCGTTCTTAGGTCTTACGTTGGTGTATTAATATTGTGTTAGAAATTACTAGGAAATTATGTAATTCAATGTTGAGTGATGTAAAATTAAAACGGTAAAAGTAAATTACGTGTTATGCATAATTAATGCAACAAAAATTACGGAAGAAAAAGGCTTATAGAATTCGATCTTTATTTCCTTACCAAATATGGTTGAGCAATCAGATATCATTGTCTTACTATCATATGTACATTGTGCCCGGTGTAAGTGCCCTTAAAAAGTTAATTTCCTTTATGAATTAATTACTTTAAAAGAAATACAGATCGTACAATACAATCCTGACGTCACTCCACACGCATCGCAATTAACACTCCATACCACCGATGCGGATATTCCCATAACTTACACAAATTAACTCATATTTTCTTCACGAATCGATAAATCAGTCCGTGACGTCATAATGCACCAATTCTAGTCAAGACCCGGAAAATGACGTAGGCGAGTCGTGCAATAAATCGTGGCTTATTATCTGCGACGAGACTGTGTTTGGGAGGCCATAATTAATATCAGAGCACGTTTTTATATAAATTAATCACCAGACAAGTATAACGAGTGCACATACGTACACAAAGTTTGGAGATTATATGTACATGCATTTTTTAGTTATTTTTTGGGTAATTTAACGGATGCCATAACCTATACGTTAGGACCCACTATAATTAGTCGCTTATTTTTAATCTAACCGGATTGTTTTTTGAATCGGTAATGTAGATATAAAAATTACTAATTGACAAGTATGTAAGTTCTATTGTGGACATTGAACTGTATAAAACATTCCGACAACTTTCTTAGTTAACTAGAAAATAAAATGCCAATTGGAAAGACATAGATTCACTCAATGTTTAATAAGACATGAATTAATGTGATTACGGAAGCTGTCAAACATGCTAATTTTATGTATCTAGCTTCGAAAATGTCCAGATCCTAATGGAACAAAAAACTGTTTTTTTATATATTTAACACGTTTCTGTAGCTTCGTGTCACATTTGGAAAAGTTGAAAGTGCTTTTAGCATATTTTAGATTTCAACTTTAAAGTGTAGTGATAAAATAATTACTATCATTGATTTTTTTGTCTGTAAACATAATAATGTTTGTTCTATTCCATTCATTACATACTACTATCTGGTTTAGATATTTTAAAGCAACAGTAATTTGCTCGGAGCGCCGCTGCACAAACGACCGGGCCGTATGTTCACGTCTCGTTAATTAAATGAACCGATGGTATCTCCACATCGGTATTGTCTTCGGACTTTCGAATGTGTCCCGGCCTCGCCGCGAGGTCGGCTCATCTGGCACCCTATGATCGGCTGCGCTCGAGTGGAAAAAACGGTAATGAACGAGTAAATTGAAATGCTGATATGAGCTGATCGATTGGATCAAACGTATGTTTGTAGAGATTCTGCCATATTGTTTTTGAGCACGATTTAGTACCTAGCTAAACTGTTTTAACATGCACCCCAGCGAGTGTCATTTTATACTCGATTACGGCAAAACTATGTATGTATGTATGTTGTGTGTACGTATGTTTTAACATGGCCCCTAAATTACTTAACCGATTTTGATTAAACGTGGTCAAATATTCGCTATTATGATTACGATCATATAGGTTACATATTAACCGACTTAAGAGAAGGAGTCGCTTTTATTATCAGTTTTTAAAGTACACTTTACTCGTAAGAAATAATAACGGAAAAAAAATTGCATTGGTAAATTCGTTGGATTGTCTTTATTTCAACGCTCTGGGCACAGGTCCAGCCAGGTCCACGTATTTAAGGTACAGACTTTAAATACTCATAATAGTGCGTCTTACAGAATGACGTAACAGCACCAAATCAATTTCAGTAATACCAGTAATACGCAATCCCATTGTACAATTGCGTAAACAATTTTTTCGCTTGAAAAAAAAATTAACAGATAGCAGAGTTTTTGCGCCCCTGTAATTTGTTACGTGATGCCATTTTCATATTGTTGTCAGCTATTCTTGTTTGGGTAAGTGTCACTTGGTTGCCAAATGTTGTGAACAACTGTGTCAAGGCGCTAGATTTGGGTTCGATGACTGTTTTTGTGTCTTAAATGACGTTTAGCTTTTAACTTGTTTCGAAAATGTTTGTTGGCGACTGAAAAACTGGTGGCGCGGTAGTCTCAAATTCGGCTTCTATTATACGTTTAAAATTCCAATCATCATCATCGATTCAACTTTAGGAATGTAATTGTATTGCTAAAAATAATGAGTAGTGGTGGTAATATCATGCTCGCAATTATGATACACTATATCTATTGAAACAAATCTAGTAATGATATCAAAAGAATCATTTTTAAATTTGAAAATTCGCGTACGGTAAATTTTGTGAACTGTTTTTTTTAACCTACAGTTTTGTGAATTGCATTATTAGTTTAATTATCACAATTTGAGGGAGAAGGAATGAACAAAGGCTCTGCTTGGCGTAATTTAAGAATTTTGTCATATCTTGTAAAGCTTCCAGTAAGGTACGTAATATTTTCACCTATAGTTGGACGCAAAACTATAATTACTCTTTTATATACCAGTAAGGTAGGTTAGGTTTATGAAGAGATAGGTTTTAATTTTCAGCGCTCCTAGAAATCCAATCTGTTCTATAAATAACCGGCATCTCCTTTGTTATCTCAGTAACACTGTCGACAAATCATACGGGCACCACGAGAGGCCTATAAATCGTCGGACGGGGGCACAGGCCTACGGCTCGCGCTGCAGGCCGACAAATTCCCGGCCGATCCGCCCGTGGGGATAAATCACGAAATATCGCTTCTAGTCGTGACAAACGAGCCCTCTTGCACCGGCGATGCATATAAAGAGGAGGAGGTACTTTACTATTTTAGCACATATACCGAACTAACTTCGGCCTGCGGCTTCGCTCGTGTGGCACATCGATAAAACATAGCCTATATGGTATTCGAGTAGATGAGCTATATTATTCCAAAGTTTTATTAAAATCCTTTCAGTAGTTTTTGCGCGAAAAAGTAACAAACATCTATACATCCATCCACCCATTCCCACAAACATTCGAGTTAATATTATTAGTACCAAAGTACAAAACTATATAAGTACTAAAATATGTAAAAATACCATACCAAACTCGTATACACCAATCTTAATTATGCTCACGCCCCAATTCCCTAGCGGGCAGAAAGAACCGAGAGCCATACCTATGACATGGTCCTTATACACCTCACTCGCTTCTTTGACATTTATATATCTTTTTTTTAATCTCTTTTACATCTCTTTTTTTCTAGAGATTTATAACCATTAAGGCTCCTAACATCATCCTAACCTTATGATCAATTTAGTCTTACCGTATTTTATATATACATATATTCTGTAACTATATTTATTAGTAATTCATGATCCATCTAACCGCGTGGGATTCAGTCTGTTACATAATAGTTCCATGTTTTATTTAGAACACTAATAGTACTAAGGGCCAATCTGAAAGCTTGTGCTGAGCACACGAGCCAAGCATATTTTAAATTACCTAACTATAATTTAAATGTTAATTTATCCTCTTTTTCTTTCACAAGGTTACCGTTACAACATATTTGTAACGGTAACCTTGTGAATCAAAATTAAATTTGGTAATGAATTATTTTATTTTATTTCTATTGAGCAGTAATGCCATATCCTTCAAATCTTCGATCTAGGGCCCAAGTGGAAACTATCAGCGTTGTGGACAATGCGCTTATTGTTTTGCGCCTCCGAAGCTGCGCGCGCGCAGACTAATGCGACGGTTATTAATACCGTTCAGCCCTCAGCTATGTGCCATTACCGCATTAGAAGGTAGCTGTAGAAAGTCTATGGTATCTATTATTTATTTATACTCAATGGTACCTGGTGTTGTCTTTGGAAAATCACACGTCTTTTTGGCGCTATGATCAGTTGGAGTCTGCTTAGACTAACTAACTAACGTAATGTCCTTTTAGTTAGAGTCTGCTTAAGCCATGACACTGAAATTAGCGAGTCTTGAATTTTAGCCTGCGATAATATGATCTTTTTTTTATTAGGATTGTGACAAAGTAGATCATGGTGACACATCCATAGTTAATGTGCTACAGGTTTCCTCATGGCTGAGCTAGTGGTATAAATCTGAACCTAAGTTTAAAATATCCCAGATTACAACTAATCCCCCTTTTTCGAGGTTGAAAGGGATAGCCTGAGGTGCGTCACCGTCTCTGATTGATGGTGACCAAGACATGTGCAATGTCAGAAAGGGCTGACCTAGCTGACCTCCACCGGTAAACATATGGATAAAACCTATGATTTTTCGCAATAAATCTGTCACTGGTCCATGATCGCGGTACTTGATAACAAGTGGTACAATTAACTGATTAATGGAAATATCGTAGCGATCTTGAGATCAATATCGATCGATTCATCCGAGATATCCTCATTCTTAATAATACGACTGTGATCTGATTTTAGCAATAATTAATCAAATTACCTTATCGGATGGACATGCCGTTACCTTTTTGGTATAATTGGAAATGCGATTTTACCTCGATGGCCGAGTATGTGGCAACTATGCCGTCGGTTTTATTAAATTTTTCCCAGGTCACGTTTCAGGTTAATAGCGTCTTATGTTTAATAATGCCGGTCCCTAATTAGTAATCGTTCGAAATGACCAAATTAAATTCCTTTTACATACAAGAACGGACAAGATCGAGTAGAAGTTGGCTGAAGGTTCTGTCGTCCATTTCACCATTTTTTGGATAGACACAGGCATAACATAGTACTCATAACTAGGCTTTACAGAATATATAAGAATTTATTTTTCTTATGAAGGATATGATTTTCACAAGATATATATAATATGACAACGTAACCAGGCATTTAATAAAATGAGGGTTAAAAATTTTAATTCAAAAAAAAATACTATATATTGCTACATTGAGAAAATCTTCTTAGGTGAACTTCCTTTTTTTTCCTTCACATATGCTATCAGATATAGTCTGTTGAATAAAACGGAGATATGTATTTATAGTCCACACGGAACCCTACAAAGCATTTAATTTCCAGATTTTTGTATCACAACGAATATACGCTTGTCGGAAAAACAAGAAAGTGTAGTAAATGCCAGTGGCAGTATAAAATACAATTTGGACTGCATTCTGCGCGGGCGCAGCGAGGAATATCGTGTTCGCGCCTCCATTGTGGTGCGGGAAATGTTGCCGCGCGTGTACACTTAGCGTGGTTGACGGCAGTAAACATTGTTGCTGTCCATTTTTAATTATTGCTTTTTAAAAGCTATATACTGCCATACTTTTCAGGATCCGTCAGGCGCTTAGTGATTTGAAATTTCGAATTATCAGTCATTTTGATTTTGTGATGTTCGATCTATCACTTTAGAGACGTTATTGTGAAACGGGATTTCGTTGTTAAATCTTTGACTCTCGTTACGATGACGTGACCATCAAATATTATCGTGCTCTTTTTTGTCAATGTTAAGAACCTTACCACTATAATTGGAAACGTTTAATTAAAATAAAGTTTTGATTGATGTAATTTGTACACTTCCATTTCTGTACATTTTCATATGGAAAAATGTTGAACTTATGTTTAATTGTTTTTTATTTTGTTTCAGGTATGTACTTACTCAGAGGAAAGGAAAAAATTAAAAAGTCGTAAGTTTTGCAAGACCGACATTCACCTTTCCCCCCAAAAAGCACATTTCCCGAAGGATATAAAATTACTATTAGATGGTCGTGCGGTGTATGAAACTCATATTAACAAAATATATATTCACAAACTAACGTGGACAAAAGATGGTAACATATTAATTTTCCACGTCTTTGTTCGCAAAACTAACAGCTATCTACATCGCCGGACATTTATTTACGCGGGGACTCGAATTGACGACCTCTATTCATTGAATATATATATATAGAGGCCAAATGGGTCGTTAAGTGGTCATGTATTTGAGACCAGCCGCTTTCCTCCGGATAGTGTATGGGCTATAGCTTATACGTGTGACGTCTATGTGACGCGTATAGCTAGGTTCTAACTAAGATTTAACACTTATGGTGTGGAAGATTAAGGGGAATCTTGAATCGAGAAATTATATTACATGTATAATATCTCGACTCGGGTATGAAACATGCATACATACTTATGGACATACAGTATATGCACACGCAATCCCAGATGTTGTAGCAAGTTTTTTTAACTACTTTGAGCCAAAATAAAATTGGATCATGTTGAAGATGTATATAGTGACAAGTAGCTAGCTCGTCGCCTACACAATTACAAACTCCGATACCTATACACCATAGCCTTTTATTACATTGAGACAGCTGGCACATTATTTTTAAGTCCCCACCAACACCATTGGTTAAGACTTAAAATATACTTATACTTAAATTATTATTTACAAAATGTATTTTACAAACAAATAGATATATGTATAGTAGAAAGAAAACAGCTTGAATTTGAATATGCAGATTGATTTTCTTTGAGAATATAATTATGCACGAAGGCCCGATTGTTTATATGCTAAGTACTGTACTGTGTATGGCGTCGTTTGTACTGTAGGTTATACTTCTCGTATATCAAGTACTTACTGATCATACACACAACCTGTCGATTCATTAATTCAATAAACATTTGCAGCTTAAATTTAATGCATCAATACTACCAAGAGAATACTAGTCCAATCGCATTCAGCTGCATTCCGTTGCAATTAAATTGCAAAAATGTCGTTTAATAATCCCTCGCCTTACTGGTACTAACAGCCCATTGATGTCGGTTCAGAATCAATCATAAACTTTGATGGCACTCTCTCTGCCCTTAAAAGGGATACATGGTGTCCCTCCAAATATGGCTGCCGATTTGTACGGAAACTGCGTTATTAGTTGAACGATTACGCTTTTAACAGACTTAAAAAAAAAAAGGTATCAGTCAGTCTCAATTTTCTGGAGAGTATTAATTGATTTGCTAAGTGATTCAATTTGAATGCCGATAGTAGCGTTTGCAATGAGCGTGTATAGTTTTTGTTTAAAGTCTTTTTTATGTCTACGTTAGGTCTGGCAGGACTATGTACTAAAAGATTATGTTTTGACTAATATACCTATTCTGTGTCGTTTGTTGTCAGTTTAACCTATAATTAGTACCACAATGTTATGATATAGACGTATGTAAACATGCACCGACTTTGGAATGGTCTTGTTTTGGCTCATACTTAACACATTTTTTGTGACAGTTGAATTAGCAAGACTTTATTCCAAAACTTTTGCTTATCAACGTAACCTCATCTTATCAGAGAGAACCGAGTCCTTACACCTCCGACCTCATTCTTTGACATTCATATCGCATTTAGATCACACTTTTCATGAGCCTCAATTCACTTTATCGTAATATGACACTCCGTAAAGTTCTGAAGTTACATAACCCAACCTTATTATTGCGTACTTATTTCTATGGCAGTTACACAAACCTCTTATCGTCACCGCCCTAAACATAATAGCCAAAACAAAACACAAAGGCCTACTAACACATTTCAATTGATATTATTTCCCAATTTTGTAATCAATCAGATATACAAATAGTTTGTACCCTCGTTATAATGGTGCTCTTTATCGGAGCATTTGGTAATGCCATGGAAAGGTCGGAGTGCGTGGAAACGGGGGAATAGACACTTCATAAATAGTGATTGAAAGGTTATGGTGTTCGCAGATGAGATTGTGAGGCGTTTGAACACGTGATGGTATTTTTTAATGTTGTATGATTAGGTTTAGGTTTAGGTTTAAAGATCTTTATTTTCTCATAAGATTTACAAAATCACTTACATGAGAAACATTATTTGTTAGCAATTATATTCCGTTGGGCAAGAACAAAAGGAAAACATCATTAGGTATTTTGCCTTACGGTAATGTTAAAACTTAACACAGCACATCGCACAACACACAAACTGAGAAATTAAATGATTGGTTAAATAAAACAGTGAAACATTGGAATTTTGAACATAAAAATTATGAAACATGAAAAAGAGATACCTTTGTAATTATGTCTTCCTTAATTATATAATTGTATCCAAAAGTAACTTTTTCCCTTTTTGACCGTGGTAAAATTGGGAATAACAATATTTTGAACCCTAAAAAATACATTATCATCATCCTTCTAGCGCTATGTCCCGTGTTTAGTCAGAATCCTCTTAGACTACGATCTAGCTATCTTAGCGAGTCTGGTAACTACATTAAAGCGACTGCCGATCTGACCTTCGTAACCTTAAGATAGGGGAATCAGACAATTTTTGGATCATGGTTACACATCATAGATGTTGGAATTTGCAGGTCTCATCACAATGTTTTTCCTCACCGCCGAGCTAGTGATATAAATACGAACATATATTTGAAAAATCCAAAGCTACGTGGTCGGGTTTGAACCCGCACACTTTGATTAAGAGGCGCATGTCCTTACCATTGAGCTACCACCGTTCCCATCCTAAAAAAGACATAGAGAACTTTTTTTTATAGCTCTCGTGAAATTCCCGGTAGAGTGCAAATTATTGTATACCACAGAACAATACTAATATTACAGAACGATTTCCACTCAAGCGGAGCTGCGTGCAAGAGCTAGTAAGATTAACCGAATCATCCATTCGAACTTAAATCTTAGCGAACGTTAAAGCCTTCCTACAATCGAACTTGAATCGCAAGCCAATGTGAAAGATGTTAAGACATACAGCCGCTATAACCTGAAAGTCGCTAAGATAACCTTACCTGGTCGCCTGACTCACCGCGGTGACAAATCTCTTTATTACGTCTCAAGTTGATGTTCTTGTGCTGCGAGTATGTTATTAATGAACTTGTGTTACAGATAACAAATTACTTAATCTTGTTACTTTTGAGCGATAATTAATAACTCTCGTTTTATCTCGCTATTTATCTGTCTACTAATAAAGCTACGAAATTTCAGTGTTAAAGCTGCATGAGAAATATATCTAGCAACCATTCTTGTTAAACTGTACCACTATATTTTTTTCAATTACATTTATGAATTATTGATATATCTATATTATGATTCGGTAACATACAATGATATTACATAATATAAATAAATAAAAGGCAGTTACATAACGCTAATGACGTATCGCTTATTATATTAATGAGCGATACGTCATTAGCGTTCTAAGTGACATTAGTTTTCATTTACGCATGATATGATAAACACTGACTGTCTTGTTTTCGCATACTGTTCATAATCACGCTGTCCATTTTTAATCATTTGTCAATGTTGTAAATTTTGCCACTGGAACAATTTTTTCGGTGAAATATAAGCATATGATATATTTCGGTTCTCTATGCCTACCCCGCTAGGGAAGTGGCTTGAAGTTTAGTTAGTTAGTTTACGACATATCCATAGTAAAATATAATTGGTCACATCACCAATCCTACCAAACCATACACAGATATAGGAACTTCCCGATTCACTAGATATGCCAATAAGACGCAAATGGACAGACTCGTTGCCATAAATCCAGCGTACACTTAGGAGGACTAAATTAGCGCGAAGTTGCGCAAGCGACGACGCACTTTCGCTACCCTATATGCGGAACATCATTTCGCTGCCATATACGAATGGGAGGCACAAATGAGGTTCAAACCTCCCTTTTGGTGTTTAAATTGCAGTTGCTGCTCTGAGTGTGTACCATGTTCGTCTGAGACTCGAAAATAATGTACCAATCGTGTTCCTTGCTTAGGATGTCGTAAAAGGCGATAAATGGTGCATCGGGTGTTGGGATTGTGATTATGTGAGCGACGAGCTAGCCACTTGTTACTACTTCTTAAAATCTAGCCTGATTTATTTATTTATTTATTTATTTAATTAAGCGGTAAAAGGAGGTTTACAGGCCTACGGGGAAGGCGCGATGGAACACGAAAAGAAAAGCTTTGTAATAGCTTAGAGCAACGAAGATGATTGTTAAGAACCTTATATAAAAAGATCAGATCAATAACGTTCCGTCGCTTATCCAAGCTAATCATCTCAAATTCAGACAGTCTGTCCTCATAGAAAAAAGATCGCCTCGCCTTACCAATGCTGTATGCTAAATAACGCGTAAATTTTTTTTGGATTCTTTCAATTCTCAAGCAGTGAGTTGCATAATGCGGGCGCCATACGGTGCTTGCGTATTCTAGATAAGATCGAACAAGGGAGTTATAAAGAAGATTTTTTGTTGAAATTTTCTTAAAGGGCTTTGTATTCCTTGTCACAAACCCTAACATTTTGGAAGCTTTCTTTACAATATGATCTATTTGCGGAACAAAAGTCATTTTTCCGTCCAATAAAACACCAAGATCTCTAACTACCAGAACCTCATCTAATTCCACGCCTCTAATGAATTTTTGGCGGGATTAGGTTTTAGGAGATGATCAGACTGGCTAAATCCATCCAGGATGATGATGAATGGATGATGGGCTAAGCATACATCGTCTAAGTCATCATCATAACCCTAGGAGGATGATGATGTGGTTTGAGGAGCTTATCGCTCCTTGGATTCAGGACCCCTTCAGGGATTGCAGTAACTGCTTGGTATCAGGCCAACCACTCACTTATGTACCTACGATCCTCGTAGTAGGTGGTAGATTCACAATTTTAGTTGGTTTTCTTGTTGAATTGACGATTTATAAGTGTTTGTTTCAAACCTTTATAAATAAAGAGTATTTTGACTTTGACTTCGACTATAAAAAAAACATATTGCCCTCTCAACACATCTCTAGCGTATCTCAGTATGCTTTTTAATAGATAACAGTTATCCACTTAAATTGAAAGTGCTTTATATGTATTTTTTTTCTCACACAACTCTAAACTACCCTCGCGTGTCAGCCGTGTGCCCTTACCATTGAACTAATGCAGCTTTCAGTCTTGCCCTTAAGCAAAGATAATATTACTGACGACTGCAGAGCGAAATAAATGTAAATGCAAACCTAATACCGTTTTCAAGTCCTCAGCCTGCTCTCGACTCAGCACTAAAAGGACCATAAATACGCCCTTTTAAGTGAGTTTACCAGAAATGGCAATAATGTAGCCTCTAACGAATTTAGTCTGAGGCAATCTGATTAGACTCGAGATTATTATTTTACTTGCTATCTTTGTTGAAACATATGGTACTGTAATAAAAAGTTTTACAAGAGAAACAATTTATGCACATGCCTTATATATTACAGGATTGCGAAATTTTATTAGTGCCTACATATTATGTAGATATTAGATAAAATCAGAGAACTGCGATCAGTAATATTTGACTTGTTGTATTCCTCTCTTTTGAAGTGAAGTTAAATGTACATTAATTTGACCAGGCCTCAATAACAAATCGATTAACACTTAATTCATATACAATCAAATAACTTTAAGCGCTGAAATGAAATACAAATACATAGCATGTCATATCATAACCTTTATTATGTCGTATGTAGACAGGTAAAAATAGCAGATCAGGATTGAAACTGATAAAGGTAACCATCTACTGACCACCGGCCACCGGCCACGCGGCGACCACCCAACACACTCTCAGTGCGCATAAAATTACCATCAGTTATTAAAACACGCGAACTTCTTCAGATGAAATACGATTTTCGAGATCTGCTCCTATATTTAGGGTTGCCCTTTTTAACCGACTTTAAAAAAAAGGAGGAGGTTCTCAATTCAACTGATTTTTTTTTTGTTATTGTGAAGCGAGACACATTGTCGTAGCAGCATGCATAATACCTACTGTGAATATGTATACAAAAACTCTAATGCTATAAACACTAATTAAAATGTAGGCATAGTCCTATACACATATTACGTTCTATAAAACTTCTAAATACGTGGATGTATACTATACAATACCTACTGTTGCTTAAATTTACTGAAATAAGGGCAAATAATTAAGCATTCTATTTATTCAAAAAAAAAATACAATATAACAATACAATTACACATCACAATAAATATATTCAAATAAATTTGATTGCGAAATTTCATATTTCAGCCGCTTATGAAAACACTCCACTAAAGAAAATTCTATAAAAAGGCGGAAAGACTTATTATTTTCGACGAAGTTTTTAAAGAATTGACAAAGAACTTTTGGAATTTGCGCCGCAAGGTCTGACCTCTGGGCTTCCTCATACATTCAAACAATTGCAGATATATTAATCAATATCTGTTAAACTGATTGACAGATGAAGAATAAAAAAGGACATAAAAAATAGCCACAGCTCCAACTTGATGACCTTTTGAGGCAGTGCTTAAGACGTTCTCCTAAACGCGGAAGGTTCTAGATTCGTTTTCTTGTTGAATATTTTTTTTATAATTTGGACTGGGTATAACAATGGATACTACCTCCTTAGTTTGACAATAAATTATAAGTATGCAAGCTTATATGTACAAACAAACGTACATGGTAACTATATTAAATGCATACTTACTTTACAAAACATTACCGAACATTATCCCGTTTTTAACGTTTATTTTGTTGGTTAGTTTACAATTTGTTAAATCTACTTAAATCAGGTAAGTGTTCATTAAAAAAAAAAAAATTATAATTTTTTTTATATGACCCGAGTTAATTTTATTATGGGCTGATTGTGGTTCAAGTAGCTTATCGCTGGTGGTAATTTTTTTTTAAATATCTATCGAATAAAAATATGGAAATATTTAGATAGATACACTTCATTTTTACAACAGGCAACCCTAACCTTGTTTACATCGGTGTTGCCAAGCGCTAATTTGAGCGGCACGCGAGACCAATTATGCAGTAAAATAGTGGGTTTTCGCGGCAAAAAGTCACAAATTAAGCAGAATTAAGAAATACCTCGTCTGTAAATGGTCGCCGCTCATTCTGAATATTCATCGGTTTTAAATTTTCCTTTCGTTTGTGACCGCCCGCCGTTCGGCGCTGGAATTAACTGGGTCCAGATGATTGTTTGGCTCCTGAGTAGGGAGATGACGAGTAAAACAGCTAGTAGGTTAAGTCTTGCCTGTCTTGTCTTGAGTTGAGTCAGTAGTCTGAGACCTTTTTTTTAAGATAAACTAAATCTGTTAATAATAATTAACAATACAACATTTACAGGCGTTACATACATATAATGTTGAGATCATTTAATGTATTCACAAAACATAGAAAGCGAAAAAAAAGTGTTGTTAGACGTAACGCCTTATTCCTGTAGGAAAAAAAAGAGATTCCTTGCTACAATAGGCAAGATGATAAAAAAAATCCGTTTCGTCCGTCAGTTAGATTATAAAAAAATATTGAACACGTATGTTTTTATTTATTTGTCAAACATACATTGTCAAACATACATTGACGATACAATGCATTAAAGTTGCGTGTGACGTCACGCTTTGTCAGTGACGTAGCAAGCCAAGTATAATTTAACTGACGGACTTACTAGAATTATAGTTTTTTAATGCAGTGACTTATTTGCTACGATCCTACCTCCCATACTTATTGACCTTATCAAACATGTTGATCTATTAATTAGATGACTGGACCATGTATCTAGATGTTGTTATAAAACTTGCAATATTAATTGTAGCAAAATTAGCAATAAACAATTAAGCGGTTGACTCGTTGTAAATACCTAAAACGAGCTCAAATGCGATTTTTTTTTATTGCCCTTTCGGCGTCAATGTTAATTGGTCACAGCTTGTTAAGGCGCCCAAGAAAGCGGTGCATCGTCTGCTATTTATAATATGTTAAAACTATATACATGTAATAGTATTTATTACCAAACATCTATTATATGTGGAACAACCTCGCTGAAGACGCATTATTTCTGTATGATTGGGCCGACACGATCAGGGTAAAACCCTATCAGATAAAACCCATGTCCATTACGACCTGCTACGTTTCATGTAGCAAGTGTATGGAAGTAACTTCCCGGACGTCGGGAGAGTTAAGGTTCATGACCCACTTATGCCCCTCAAGACGCCGGTGCCATGTATCCTTTAAAGACGTGCGTATGTGTAACATCCTTTAGATATAACAACCTTCTTGGTGCACTAAAGAGTATTTATTTTACGAAAAGTACTCCTAGAATAAAGTCGTATTCAAACAAAAATATTTTGAGAGGTGGTATAATTCCAGTTTTGGGCTGCAACTTGCTATTATAGCCGTGGTATTGCAAATTTCTATAGTCTATGATGACTTCTTACAATCAGGTAGGTCGTATGCTTGGATAAGTAATATAACTTGACGTCTAGTTTGTAACAATTTTCTGTAGATACAAAAATATGGCCTTACTCTACCCAGTAATGCTACAGCTACCGTTTTTGAGTTCAATTATAACTAGCCTAGTAATCCAGTATTGCCAAACTGCGAACCCTAAAACGCGGAAGTTATTTCGATACACATGTATTGTACGAGTAATGATAAATGGGCGCGCGCGCACCCAAAATGGCGGGTCGAACGAGACTGTTTTGGCGAAATGTTTAATTCATAGCGTCGAAATAATATAGCGGAATCGCTCTTTGGCGGCACGTTCCATCTGTTGCGCTCGTGACTATTGTCCCGGAATGATACCGCCCGAGTTGCCTGTTCCGGGATTGCACCACTGGGTTAGGCATTTATACATAGGCTGGGATTTTTTATATGCGAAAAAACTAAGAACGCATACCTAAGATTCAAGAAGCTTAAACATACACAGCACTGCGTTATGTCGTTACATCTGATAATCTCATCGTACGACCCTCACTCGCCTACCATGATCAAATTGATCGTCTGTTAACAGAAGGTGCTGTTAGGAGCCATTATAACTGTAGAATGTGTATGAAAGTATATATTACTAATGTAAAAGAAGCAAGTGAGATGTGTAAGTGACCGTGCCATTCACATTTCTCTTGGTCAAATTTTTTATATTTTTTATCTAACCAATTTAAGAAGATACCAACTTATAATAATCTATGGCTTAATTTTTACAGTAAAGTTAATTAATTCGATACACATGTTGGTCGGGGACTTAAAAAGGATGTGCAAGCTATGTTTCTTGCCTAGCATGTCGTAAAAGTCTACTAATGGTGTATAGGGTTTTGGGTATGTGATTGTGTAGACGACTAGCTAGCCACTTGTCCATCTAACCTAGCCCAGTTTCATTTTTGGCAGAATGTGGTTAAAGGGGCCTGCTGCCCCTTTGACTCTGCCTAACCCTTCGGGGATTATGGACGTGATGTTATGTATGTCTGTATGTATTAATTAATTCAATCTAAAAGAAGGGGGTTTCAATTAAAAATTATTATATTTTGAACGGTCAAAACCCTTACCTTATATTATTTCTTAATATCTTGTGTCTAAATTGTTTTACTCGGAGCCAGTTGCAAAGCTGGCAACCCCAGATGTCTTCAATAATAAAGCATAGCTGGCTGTTGTCTGCGCAGCGCTGATCTCGTTTTCGTCTGCATTTTTGATAGGATACCTTCGTGGAACTTTTTACAGCACTCCCAAGAGTGATTTGCTGAAAGGAATTTGATGATACCGGTCGAGCGAACCAGCTTTTGTTATAAGGGATCATTATTACCTATGGATGTATGTACTTATTTATTAGGCTTAATACATAATTGGAAAAAAAAAGTTAAGATTTGTTTCCGAGCAATACGCAATTCATGAAATAAATGCTAACTAAGTTGTAAGTTCTTTTTAGTTAGCAAATAAAGATTTGATTTGATTAAATATTGTTTTGCAGGGATCCAAAAACCATTCAATCGTTATTTTTAGACTCATGGTGTCTCGGATGAAAAATTTATTACAACAATATTTGGAAAGCCATATGTCGTCGACGGTTTTTTCGAAGTGGGTCATACATTTTTAAATTTTGCCCACCTAACCAGTTTAGTTTTAAATTTTACCTTCGAAACGTACCTACCACGAAAGTCCGGTAAAATGCGTTTCGACGTTATCGAGGGCGCTATTGTTCACGGGTGCGCGCGCGCAGATCGCGACCCGATAGCCCGTGGTGATTTATTTTTTCAACGGCTCGAATTACGTTTTATATTTTTCGAGTAATATTTTTTATGAAACTTCCTTGTGCTTCACTTCCTTCTGTGTAAAATAATAAAAAATAAAAGATTTTTTGAATCGCCCTGTCATAGATTGTATGTATGATTTTATAAGTGCGATGAATTTTAATAGTTAAGAAGTGCATTATTGCATCCAATTACGAATTTTTTATGTTTTCAGGATTACGTTTTGAAATAGAACCGGCAATTAAGTTTTAGCACAGCTGACCTCCATTATAGTCTATCTACAGTTTATGCTAAAATTACTACCTATGTATCAGGTTAGAATAAATGTAGCAGACCATGTGTTCTAATTGTCTTGACCCATGTAAGAATTCACTAGTTAGGGACCTTAGCTATGAAATTAAGGTCGCAGGTTCAAATCGTACTAAGGGTATTTGATCCTTTCATGTGATGAGCACAGTTATTTGTACTAGTTGTTTAAAGTATTTAAGTTTCTATGTCTATCCGTTGTTCTAGTATTCATAGCACAAGCATTCTTATAAGCTTCTTTAGATTATTTTATTTCATACTTCATTAAAGAATTTCTAGTCTAGAAATACAATGATACATATAATTCCAGTATAGATCTTACAATGAAATAAAATCTACATGCTCAATGTGTTCTAGAAATATAAATCCTTTTTTATATTATATATTATTATATTAATATAATGTTTGCTCTACAGTCCAAACCTCGTATCTACTTGTTGGTATCGTCTTAATCACCAAAATACTAATTGAGTGCCCTCCATTCCGCGGCCAAGTAATAACCCGTACGCCGCTGTATTTCCAGAACTCTTTTGTCCCAACACTCCGATTGTCTTATCGAAACAAAAGAAATGATATTTCGTTGAACAACGCAGTGAAAGTAGGCCCTTGTTTCCGCGAGGGTTAAAGTATAAGCCACCCAATCATGCTGTCTT
This sequence comes from Glyphodes perspectalis, assembly GCA_951394215.1. Classification (NCBI taxonomy): domain Eukaryota; kingdom Metazoa; phylum Arthropoda; class Insecta; order Lepidoptera; family Crambidae; genus Glyphodes; species Glyphodes perspectalis. Next base: position 3,520,658 of record OX596203.1, read on the forward strand.
GTGCCATGTAATTAATTGTCTTATGGTTCTTTTATGATTTTTATTGCAATTACTGTTTGCGTATAGGCGGTCCGTTGTCAGACTACGAGGAATAAATTGAATGAGAAATGAATCTTGCGCATGGAAATGTTGGGTTTGGTGGGTATCTGATATGTGTGTCAGGTGGTCAGTAAATTTTTCGGCTTCTTTTTTCGAGTCAGTATCTGAATTTATAGCTGCTATCTCCGCCTTAAAAAACAATCGGAATATAACTATGAAAACAGCTTATTCTACGATTCACGTTATTGGAAACTTATATATATATACGTTTGTAAAACGTACGTTTACCTCATATATTTATGTGTATTGGATACTACGTAAAATATATCTTGTAAATTTTCAATATTATGCGTGTGTCAAAATGATATTTCAGTACACGTCGCAGCGCATAGCATCACAGTTTATCAAATGACTCACATTACCTGGAATTCTGAAATGTGCTGAACGGCTACCTACGTTGATTTGACACAAGTAAGGTTAAGGTAGGTACTTTGAAACACATATATGTGCTGTCCGGTATTTGCTTCGGTACATACCTGAGTATACGGCACGCGTTACTGACATTTTAAAACAGTTTAACACGCTAGGCGTGCGATGTAACATCAAAATATGCCATACGTTGGATTTTTTTAAACATAGCTGCTTAAGCTACTTTGAAAAAGATAAATGCTGTCTGATATTTGCTTTGGCTTAAGTCTCAGTATACATACAGTATATTAATACCAAATGAAACACACATTTACTACTATACGCGAGTATACACGAGGTGTGTGGCGAGAATCATCGGAAAGTGCCATATATTGGTATCTTCCTTGATTCTGATTTTTATACCCAAGTGCTAAGCCACTTTGGAAAAGATAAATGCTGATGTTTGTTTCGGTACATGCACCAGTATGTAGCATGACAATGAAACACGCATTACTGGCATAATGAATAGTTTTACACGCTAGGAGTGCTGCGTGAATCACCGAAATGTGCCGGACGTTGCGCAACGCAGCGTGCGGTAGAAAGTGACCAGGAATGCGGGTTAGATCCTTTCCGAAATGTCTATCACGACATCGTGATTAGATACGATTTGATTTAGTTAACTACATTTGTCAGTGTCCGTTTTGAGCGCAGAAACTAATTCGAGATGTGCTTGTGATGAATTCGATCACTTGTCTCAATTAAAATGTACTAGTTACAGTCGGCTCCGTTATAATTTGCTCTGTTTCACATTAATTACTAAACATTTGCGTGGGAATTTGGCAAAACCAAATACATTCCTTTATAGTTTGTTGATACTTACAGCCGCCTGCACATTTTTGGCGCTCCAAATATTTCAGCTTTATATTAGCTACTTGATGAAAAAGCATAATTTTACGCATCATGTTAAATATTTGGTTAAATACGCAAATAAAACTGCAAAGATGTATTTTAAAGAAGTGATCACAATCGCACTGGCCACAACAGGAATTGTCAGGGGTAAGTTCCTGAGAGCCTAGGTGTTACAGTTGATTCTAACTTCGATAATACAAGAGCTAGATAAACATTAGTATGGTTTAGTGATTATCTATTATGAACAAGATCAATGTACGTAATGTTGGTCAAGTACTCTTTGCCAAAACAATTGTTGAATAACTCATCAAGCGTGACTCGATATAGTTTAGATTGTTTATCAGTTAATTACTACACGATTGTTATGTAACTGTACAATTTAATTAAGTTTGTGGGGTTCCTCTGTTCATTCGAATTTCATTCTAAAGGTTATATATTGTAATAGATAGTATTATTTAGTTATTATCATGAATGTTGAAGAGGCGAGTGAGGTATGTAAGGATCGTGCCATGTGGCGTTCGGTTCTCTCTGCCTATCTCGCTAGGGAAGTGGCGATTCCCTAGCGGTCCTAGTTAGCATCGCAAATTATGCATATAAAATGTTTCAATTAAGAATTTCACTTATTTCCTCAACGATCTTCTGGAGTGGAGTCATGTTTTTTATATCTATATTATAAATTCATACTATGTGTATTTTTGGCCTAAATTTACCCCTTTGAAACCCTTTGAGTATATCATTTAATAGTAAGGAACCATCAAGAAAGTTCTGTTCGCACTTGTTGCACTGTTTAAGAACAGTCAACACCCTGGGTAGAGTCATCAAACGGTAAAACATTCATGTATTCATACCTTATTTTAAAGAACATTATTTTTCCTTTCATCGCCATAAATTTGTGCAAAAACAATACGACACGGAACCAGAGTGTAATGCATTGTAATGTAATTGATTAATAAATTTAAATATGCAAATGGCGGTGATAAAACAAAGCTGCAAAAGATGCGCAGGAGTCGCGTAGTATATTACGATAGGGTTGCCAGGCGTGTGTTTTAAATTACTTTTGTTCGACATTTCCTTATTGCGAACATCTTTTTAAAGCGGTTACTTGGATTTATAGTTTGGTTCGAGCTTTCACTTGAATTGAATTACTTTTCTTTGTTCTAGGATTCAAGTGTACTTATTGTAGTTTTTATATATAGGATTAAATGATAAAATGTATCTGGCTTTTGATTCAAAATATCAATTTTATTTAATTTTATTTTTTCATTTATATCACAATAAATTTCTTAAATATGAGTCATCAATGATAAAACTCATTTTGAGTAAATGTATCTTTTAAATATTCATATATATATTTCGTGCAAAATAGTCGTGATGACTGTTGTCGATCTATTTCTTAGTTATCCATGCGCTGGAATGCCAACAAACATTTGATTGTAAAGTCGAATTTTCCGTCCCGAATATATCAAATTATGCCTACTGGGCAATGTTTCCATCCAGACCGAATATATTTTCGTTCCACATAGGCGTTAAATTATTTTCAACGTTTGCAACGGTATTTTCCCGTTCTGCCCGCTTCAAGCAGGTGGGTGTCAGCTGCAGCAGACATTCTAGCAACCTAACATTCTAGACCGGCGGTTCTTAAACTGTATTACGAGAGACTATCCAATAGACCCTCACAGATAGACGACCTTGGTCGTCCGAACAGTCTCTTCTTCTTAATAATCAAGAAGTAGTTCAACTCTTGGCTGTTATAGTAAGATAGCTTGTGCTGTGTCCGTCAGTGTGTCCGCCTGTCAGTCTTACCATCCATCTCTATGTCTATCAGTGATCTGATGAAGCACATTAGGTAGACAGTTGAAAAATAGATAATATATTCGAAATAAAATTCATGTACTTTTATAATATAATTTAATCACGGATTTCTTTTGAGTCCGAAACTCACTTATCTAATTCTGCTCATTAAATAAGTCGCGGGCAGTTTTTCTCAAACTTTGAGATCCACTGGTCTAATCTAGTCCTGGGAAAATTCCGAAACGAGCCGATCCATGTTTCACGCCTCCACTGGGCAATGCTCACATTGTCCGTATAAATGATACGGTAGTTTGCATACAATCACAGTGAAAGCAGCCATTGATATTTTAATCGTGCCCACGTTATTTATACGATGTGAAAACGATATTTCAACTGGGATTAAGTGCTCTCCTGATGCTTTCCGACTGTTTACGAGTATTAACTGGTTTAGCCTCGTGGTTTGGTGTGCTTTTTAGTTTATTATGCTATTTTTGCATTCCCCTAACAGTCCTAGGGCCGTGTCATGGTTAAAAATCACCGTAGCCTATGGAGATTTCCAACGCCAAAGACAGCACAAGTGCGTTGCCGACCATGAGGTTCCGAGAACCTTACGAGAGAGGTTTTCGATATTAACCCTGAAATACGGACTTTATTAATAGTTTCCTAATTTTATAACTTTTAGGACAAAACACCTTTGTTAATCGACGCAATGTCTTTGATAGGAAGCTAATATGCTTAATTTATGAAGCCCAGAGAATGGGTTTTTTTAATGCAAAATCCATACAAAATCAATGATTTCATAAAATTTTTACAAATCTGTATAGTTTGACGCCACAAAGATATTCATGTACTTATTATAGTAAAAGTATAGTATGGCAGTATTACCTGCGCTAAAGGGTTACGCAACAAAAACTGCAAAGATCATTCGCAGGTGTTTAGAGCGGCCTAACCCGGAAAACTGTTATTTATAGTTTGACCGGCGCCGGCGCAGCAAAACGGTAACCTTTACAGGATTTAGGAGTGCCTTGGTAAAGTTTGGACTTGGCCAATCGTAGTATATTTTTTTATGTTGCCATTTGGACGGGTAGGCTGAGAGAATCGTATAACGCGGTCCTTACGTCTCTCATTCAAGTAAATATACCTACATCTAATGGAAAACGGATTATATCTTGTTAGCATACTAAGCTGAAATTAACTTCTGTGAATTATTAAATATAAGATAATGTAACTTACTTTAAATTGACCTTAAATTATATAGCTAAAGCAATTATACAAACACAAAACCTGAGACTTTCTTTCCGTTTTGCGGGAACCAACCTGTGCTCTGGTTCAATGGATTCAAACCTTATCTGTTTGGACAATTATTTTATACTTGAGTGTTGGAAAACCAGCCCTAACTTATGTAAAATGTCTTTAATACATTTTTATGCTTTATACTAATAAGCTTTTAATTATAGGGTCAAATTTTCTCCATCATCATGTCACAAAGACGATAAGTTCGTGTTTGACCCTCAGTTCTTCAGTTTTCGCGGTTCGCGGTCGAACCGCGGGCATCGGTCGCAGTAAATCAGTGCGCGCGCGCACGCAGCCGGCCTGCGGCTTGTTGCCCACCGGCTTTGTGCTCCGTATCGCTGTTTTGCGAAATATTTTTATTGTTCAACTAGCCCGGACGGTCGTTGATCTGTCAATGTTATAATGCAAAAAAATTTGAATGTAGATATGCCGGAATTTGTCCAAGAAAATTCCTTAGCTAAGTTGTTTAATACTGACGGGTAAGAGCTAAGCTAAGCTGAATACACAATATTTTTTTACAGAAGAGTGAAAAAAAGATATCATAAAATACGTAGGTGTAACGTTATATTTCTGCGGCTTATTCATAAAGATACCAGGCAAAGCAGATACTAATGTATCTTTGTTTTTTTTTTTTCAGGTACGTGTGAGCAATTTATCATTCTGCGTAAGTAATCTTATTCAAGCGTTTCAATTTCTTTTTGTAGCAAAAAATACAATAAATCTTCAGATACTCATCATTGTCGTATCTTTCAGGAAATCTTTTATGTTCCTTGTGTACCTAGTGGTAATATCTAAGCAAATAAATCATTTTGATTATGTTCAGACATATATGAGACTACATCACATACATTGATCTAACTCCGAGGTAAGTAGTTTAAGCACTTGTGTTACGGATATCAGAAACAACAGTGGTATTACAAATATATACTTGAATATATTGGATATTAACACCCAGACACAGAACAAACACAAGTATTCATCATACGAATATTTGTCCTGGGTGGGGATCGCCACAACTCTTGACGCATGGGGCAGGGTCACAACCGAATGCGCCATCGAGCATAATATGAACTTGTATTTAGAATCAAATTGTGTCACTGTTTACAAACATCATTCTGTGTTTTTGGACTGTATAAATAATAATGTTGACGTATGAATGAAGTGGCATTTAAATTTATTTTAGAAACTTTTCTTTTTAGAATTTTATACTAACGTTTGTCTCATTACTCATAAGATGGCATCGCTTTGATGCAATAACCAGACTGTATCTACGCTCAGAGCATGGCATAAGAGGACCTCTAACTAACTAACTAAACTTCACGACACTTCCCTAGCGGGGTAAGACCTCGACTAGAAAAAATACATAACACTGCAAATCAGATGAGCTAGCTTTAGCTATGGTGATGAATTATACAATTTTCTCTTTAGAAAACCTGGCTTGCACCTGTGGATTTGTTAGTCTAGAATATATTCTTCCCTCGTTAATATAAATTTATTTAGCATATTATGTCTTCTCGTTCCCAAATATTTAGCCATCTTCATAACCATTTATTATATTAGCAAGACATTAGATGTATATTTAATTAATGCATAAATAATAAGAAATTCTCCAGACTGACACACCAATTCCCTAGTTCCAAACTAAGCTTAAAGCTTGTCCAATAGTTACTAGGCGAACGGATAGACATACTTAAATACGTTTATAAACATCCATGACTCAAGTAAAAATGTCCATGTTCATCAAACGAAACATTTGCCCCTAGCGGGATTCGTACCCGCGACCCTTGGTTTCGTGGCCAGGGTCTCTGACCACTCGACCAACCGGCCAGACAAATTACATACATGTCGATTGACTTGATAAAGTATTACCCCATTCACGGAACTGGCTTCAGCTCTACGTACCGTACAAGAGTACTGACGCAATCCCAGTTACCATCGCAAACATTAATTCAATTTACATGCTTCGACTTTCTAGATGATTTTCAAAACTCATTTGTAGAATGACAAGTGAAATTGCCTCCGCCATCTTGCTTTCGCGGCCAGTGACATTTAGGTCTGTATCTAGAGTCTAGACCCCTAGATAATCGCATTTACTCATCTGTGCGGTACTGGACCGGGGCTTATCTGTTTATTTAATGTCCTAAGGTAGATTCTTAATGGGCTTGTATAATGGACACGATCTATATAGGCGTGGAGCTGTATTTTGCAGTTTGAATAATATAATGGGGTTTACAAATTGGTATCGGGTGATAAGTATGAAAAATGTGCTGGTATATTGAGAAACGGGGCATTTGTTTATGGTTATTGGGTATCTAAAGATGTCGGAGCGATAGAATTTATCACGGTAAAGGCTTGTGGGCTTAAGAGTTAAAGGTTATTAGTGCTATAGCATTAGATTAGCTAAATATCAACTTTATAATAAAATTCAACTTGTTATATTTTATTAAGTTAAACTTATGGTTACTGATGATCAAAAAAATCTTCGACTGGAAAGAGTCTAAAGAAATCAAAAGCGAAGAAAAGCAACGCTTACCAAGTGTTGAACTAAGATGGAAGTCGCCGAACTATTGTGTCAAATTGTAAATTTCTTCACTTGTCACTGCTTTTTTACCTAACCGAATTCCATCTAACCGAACTTAATCTTTGGCTGATTGTGGTTTAAGGAGCTTATCGTTGTTTAAACTCTGCCTGCCCCTTTAGCGATCACGGGCGTGTTGGCATGATTAATAATATGATAATGAAATCGTATTTTTTTTTAAATTATTGTAAATACCACTTAATTATTTGAAAATCAAAAAGAAAATAATATTCAATGGTTCCAATTCTTATGTATATAATAACATTAAAGAAAATATTCAATGGTTCCAATTCTAGTGTATATAACATTATATAATATGCAGGCGTAATTATATTGTAATATAAAATATACACATGCATGTAGATGTCATAATATATCCATCACCACATCGACAGATGACTCATCATCGCCACATCAACGATTCCGAATGACAAAGCTCTATTTTCACACGTCTGCTCGCGGTTCCCACGCGTGACGTCATTCGTAACGCAAGATCGTTGTCATCGGACCTGCGCTCGCGCACGCGGTCGCTTTGAAGTAGCCCGATTTACGATAAGCGTACAGGGCTATCAGTTCGTAGAAAGGTTATTCAATTTGCAATAGAAGCTCATTAATTAAATTACTTATCAATCACTTTGTATGGTTCAATGTGTGGGCCGGGTCATATTTGTCCTTATTGAGATATGATGCAATTGCCTTTTAACCCAAGCTTATATTCACAGCGAACCTTATGCCAGTGATAAGCTACATTATATGGTAAACATGAATCACCTTATATGTACCTGCATAGCTTATGGCCACTCATTCATTTCCTCCAACATTTATATGAGGTCTTATTAGAAATAAAATATTACGTATCATAAATGCTAAAGTGAATGAATTTATTTGTTACACATTCACATCTGAACTAGTCAACCGACAATTATGAAATGCATATCCGATTTCATAGTTACAGTAAAGGATATAGAGTACCTGTCATCCACAAAAAACATATCTTTGAGTTGAGAGACAGCCCTTACCGTGACTTTGATGCGTGACGCACGTCTAACTTCCTTATAACTAATTTTAAACGTTTAGTACTAATTTGTCTCACGAATTGAGCCGTAAAATACTCGGAAGCATTTTTATATGATACTACGATGTTCTCACTATTGGATGTTGAAGCTGTTTCTTTGATGTCGGGTGGCCATCGTGTGATATCCGTGAAAAGTGACGTTAAATCTCTTGTCATGTAGGTTTTTATTGAACAAGGTGTGGGCTTGTGTTGACTAGCAGAAATGTTTGGGGCGTGTTTTTGAATGACAGAAATGGCAAATGACTGTGAGTTACTGTTTTGTGTAGATTTTAAGTCTAATGAGCTTGAATATAGTTAAAAATACTATTGGATATAGTGTAGTGATGACAAGTCTTTTAACACAAATCTTTAAACGACATACATACATAATACGACAGTATTCTATTATACTCGTAATTATTTACTTAAGGACTTAACCAATGGGCATATGCAAACTCTATCAGTAAGAATTATTATAATTCCGTAGTCTATAAAAAAATAAATATAAATAAACATCACTACTTATATGAAATACATAAGTTTCTTAACTTATGTTCATTAAGATACGCGGGTATGTTAGCCCACTTATTAGGACCAGCTATCCGAAGATATATATATTCATACCCTCTATTCTCCTTTTATATATATATATTCATACCATCTATTCTCCTTCTATACTCATTTTGTGCCTAAAACATAACTTACTTTATATAGGCGGCTGCGATCGTATTGCGGTCATATGCTTTCCTTTTTTAAGTTAATCTTTATTTTCTAGCATCAATATAAAAGGCTTATATGTCCCTATTTAGGATTATATTAGTGTCGTAAATGCCTGACCTCTTTATAAGCGATGAGCTGTAACGTTGCGTCGGTATGAAACAACCTTTGAATGACTAGGCGTCTGCTTACGTTCAATCTGGTCTCCAACTGTTAGATTGCCCGGTCGGTTAAGTGGTAAGGACCACCGAATACCACACAAATGTTTTTGTGAAGAACACTGTGATTATATTCGAGACGTTCATGTTTATAAATATATATCCAAGTGTATTCGGCCATTGTCTAGTATCCATATTTCAAATATATGTTTAGTTTGCAGGATTTATATTTGTACTTTTTTCTGTAATACAAACGTCAAGTCTAACCTACATCTGTTGTCCACCGTTTAGTAAACAAGTAAGTCTATTAGTTGAACGGCTGATGAAGGTAGTTGGCTGCGACACATACATTTTATGAGAAAGGGCTACCCGTGTAGGGGTACACGAAGTATGCTTAAGTAACTCTAATGCCCCTTTTCACTTGCTTCGTTTTAGTGCACATTGCAATATTAATAAATTGGACTCATGATGTTATAGTAGCGAAGCATTAATGGACAGTAGAAAGCATTTTAAAGGCAACAAGATAACATGCATTTCTGTGGGAAAATTAGATTGGACGTGTTAATCCATTTTCGACCTTAATCTAGTATCTTAAGGACTTTCAAATTGTTGCTGTCAGATAAATTGCACATGTAATGACGTCAGGAATGAAAATGACAGTGTATAGAGATGGGATATCGTCTAGTTAGAAATTTAGATGGCAAAATTAAAATCGGACTAAGTTGCTTGGTAGTAAGTGGTCTATGCATGTCTAATCTAGACTTATATTTTATGCAGTTGCTCTCTCTCCGATACTCAAACATGTTGATATCTTTATAAGGAGACATATGTGGGTCGACTTATTTAATATCTTTGATTAATTTGACCTTGCCGTTTGTAAACCCTACGGGATGATTTTGCCTCCGAGTACAAAGTACATGAGATGCAAAGAAAAAAAAAATACGTAATGTAATAGACCCGGGTAGTATTTCTGATTGATTCGATAAATGAGTAAGCATAAACGATAAAATAAACTGTTATTAAGTAATATAACATCAGCCATTAATGATAGCTAACTTTAACAGTAGATATAATGATATGATTAAGATTGGATTTTACTACACAGCTTAATTCATTCAATAATTAAACAATAAGCACATTTAATATGTTACAGTTAAAGAATTCTAATTAGCAATGTTGTGGTTCATTATCAATTCATTGCCAACTTTATGCAAGCTTTGACACAATTCATTAAAAACTACTCTAATAATAATGGCCTAATCTGCATACATCAGACGTAAACTAACTATTATTAGATGTTGCTAAATTTACATTTGTAATCGTTGAACCATGCAAATTGTACCAAAATTAGTGTTAAGAAGTATTAATGGTGACGTGTTGCTTCTGGTAGTTTGAATATTAATCTTTTATATATAATCCGCCTAGTTATATAATGTTCGACAACTTTATTTGTACTATAGCAAACCTTATTATTAGATAAGGATTGAACAGAAAAATTCAATTTATATGTAACAATGCATGGTGGTACTATATACCTCGTGTTTAAGGAACTGGTATAAAAGGTATAAATGTAAATAAATAAATATCCCACTTCGTCACATACATCAATCTGATTCCGAGGTAAGTAGCTTAAGCACTTGTGTTACGGATATCAGAATCAACAGTGGTATTACAAATATATACTTAAATATTGGATATTAACACCCAGACACAGAACAAACACAAGTATCATCACACGAATGTTTGTCCTGGGTGGGGATCGAACCTACAACTCTTGGCGCATGGGGCAGGGTTATTACCGAATGAGTTATCAAGCCATTCAAGGTATGCTTTATCATTCTAGGTATTCTATAAAATAATTTTTATTTGTATATAGTATATAGTAATAAAACCAAGGAAATGCGTTTGATCATCTTGCATTTCCAGAATATAGAAATGTTTTTGTCTCTTTTGATTATCAAATCTGTGCATTGTAGTATAAGCACAGTTATGAAATAATCTGCCCTTAATATCAAGCCTGCATTAAAACTAACGATCACAAATAGGACATCTCACTTTGCGCGGAGGCTGGCACCGATTCTGAAGTACGACATACGCGTGGGACGCAAGACGCAATACGACTCGAACTGATTTATATTAAGACCCCCGAGGCTACCGTGGCCTGAAATAAACCAACAATTTATAACCATCACAGAAAGTGTAAGTGTCAAAGTTGTATATTAACAGATAAGGTGCCGTCGCATCTGACGATAAGGAAACGCGGGGATGCATTCCGCTCCTGGCAGGCACCGTTAGGCACCTGTTTAAAGAATAGTAATATTACGCACAATTAATTTAAGATACAATTTGTTAGGAATAAAATGCCTTTTATACAGGGTAATTTGTAAAACATCAACAACCTCGCAGGAGTAGATTACTGACATTAACAAAAACATTTGTTCTACGATTTTTCTTAAATGGACAAAAAAAATATCTAATTTCATACAAACTACATCAGCTGTTTGGTCATTTTATATGAAAAGCCGTGTTTTTACAATTCGAAATGTTCTACGACGAAAGTCGTAGAACTAACGTTGTTTATAATGTCAGCAATCTACTTCTGCGAAGTTGATGATGTTTTACAAATGAAAATGAGAAAAATGACCCTGTATAAGACACTAAATAATTCATTATTTTAAATTTTTGAACATTTTGCCTTTTTCATTGTATAGAAAGGCGATACTGTCGTATGAGCCATTAACAATTATTTACTTAATATAATAAAGTATATTTAGTACCCGCCGTTGTAAAACCTAGTAAAATTTTACATCATCGTGACATTATAGAATGTATAGTTTTTATCTGTACTATTAAGCAGTAGTGATCCGCTACTGCTTAATAGTACAGATAAAAACTATAGCACAAGACTCATAACAAGTATAAATAAATAAAATCTTAAATATCTAAAACAGGTGTATTAAATGCAAACACACACACACACACACTCACACACACACACACACACACACACACACACACACACACACACACACACACACACACACACACAAAAACACAAACACAGAAACACACACGCCCACATATTTAATTGTAGTAACTTAAGTATGCACTTATTTTTGTTGATTCATTGTTAGTGTCATAAGCAAATTTTGTTAAAAATACAACATAATATTATGTATCATTATTTTTTAAGTATATACCTACTGTAATGGAGAGCGAGGATCTTCTAACACAAGTATTTCTTTACTTAACATAAATCCTCAATCGCAACGCAAAATTGTAACAATCCTGATACTGAATAAAAATATTTGTATTTGTATTTTTAAGTATGAATAAAAAAATAACTGGGCCTTGAGAGAATTTCACTTATTTGCATCATTTTTTATGGGTCCTCCATAGATAGCTCCTCCTATATAGCTCTTCCCAAAACGCGGAGTTAGTAGCATTGGCTGCTATATGGCTAATCCGGTACTACCATTAAGTATTCCGTTGCCCAGGAGCCATTAGCGGAACACATCACCGCGAGGACGCATAACTCGACGCATAATGGACTTTAACGATCCGTAAAATTTTCATAGCTAATCGTTACGCCGCGAAAGCCAGCGATTTGTGACCCGATACCGTTCGTTATCGTGAAGCTCGCTTGATTTATACAAATTGGCGGATGGCGGGGATTTGTTGACATTGTAACATTTACATTACATTATAACATAGTTGCGTATCCGCTGGACTTTGAGATTCTCTAACAAGTAGGTATACTGACACACAAACTCGGCTAAGTCCCAGGATGAAATGTAATCAGGTTTAAAATCCCTGTAAAGTAATTTTCAGCTATACCCAGATTATTGAAAAGCTTGTATAAGCTTTAACAATATGGGAAAGGGTCAACATACCTCACGCAGGTAAAGGGTCACTACCCTGAACCAGAAACTAAAACTAAAAGCCAGGTTCAGATCCCGGTGGGAAATGTTTGTGTGATTTAATCCATTTATATTCAAGTCAAAGATGTTCATGAACCTAATCTTCTGTCTAGTATATATTGGTTTTTTGTCTTGTACTCCTGAAGACTACAAGCGGCAAGCAATCACTTGATTTTCATATTATATAATTTTACATCATGACTAAAAAGCTAAGATTTTTTAAATTTGATAGAGTAAATATGTGTTTTATATGTTTTTCTTTTTAGTAGTACATTGACACTTAAAATATTATTAATAGCTAACATACAAGACATCCTGTCCACATATAAAAAAGATATAAAAACGACATCGCATCCGCTTTTTATTTCTAACACAATAAATACGCAAAGCATCGATAAACCGCCTGACTCTTTAAGATGTATTGAACACGCTATAAATCATGTGCCAGTGGTGTATTAAGTGAAATCATTCTGTATACGTCTCTCTCAACGGACAATAGGGCGGGTGGGTTGCAATTTTTCTGTCAACGCTTCTTGCGTTCCGTATATGGCATTTGATGCACGTCATATTTACTGTTGCGATGCGTTGACGACGCAGGGTCGCTGCCTTTTGAAGATTTTTGAACTGGGTTTTCTACTAATCGGACATTCTGCACTTATGATCATAGGCTGATGTAGATTGATCACATAAAGTCTCATAATTTTGCCTTTATAATTATCTGCACTAAATATTAAACTCTAGGTATATATTTAATGTCATACGAGCAGAAGAGACACAAACCCGCCTTGTTTTTGTTTTTTTTTTAAATATTAAAATATAACCTTTTTACTAGCGTGATGAAACGAATGCGGAAGAAGTATACCTAACAATGAGTTATTTATTAATTGTTAGGCATTATACTTCTTCCGCAGTTGTAAAATTATATGTCTCACAAAACAGAAATGTGTTATTTACATGCCGTGCAGTAATGAATCCGTAATGGACCATCGGTTTCGTCTCATTAACTTAAATCGAACAGATTCTTTATAGTCGACAAGTAATGACCGGAACACACTTAAACAATGGACATGTATTACACGAAAACTCGGTCTTTCACCTTATAAATATCACAGGACTTGACCCATTAAGAGAACAAATGGCCCCGATTGTACGTCTTAACTTCTCGAAATAAAATGTCCAATCGTAATTGCAGTTGAGGTAAAGCTCATTTTGTTCTTACTAGGTTAATTTTATGTGCGTGATCAAGTCTCGACGTCTGAAGATAAGGATATTTAATGCTTGCGTCAGTCACTGTTTCCAGTCTATATTATTTGCATAACCTACTTACGACAAGATTTTTTTCTACTTTTCTTAAAACACAAGAAATATATTAGAATAAAAAATAAGACATTGGCTCTGCCACTATGATTTGAAAGCTTTTATTTATATTTGGACCACGAAATATAAGATTTCTAACATTAATTCCTATCTAATCATTCAATGTGTCATTTAAAGATATTACTTAGAAACGATATCATTTTAAAATAATTATCCAAAAATTTATTTAGCTATAAATTTTTTTCAATCATTGTAATAAGCCAAATTAATAACTTCTCATACTTGTAATCAGAAATTGAAAGGAAATCTGAAAGTGTGTCATTATTTAAACTATGAACATGTGTATTCGATGAAGAGTTAAAAAATATATATATCCTTCTTCCTTTTTGCGGTTCACTTCGAATGCTCTTCATCAGTTCACCATCAGGTAACCCTATATTCGAATGACGGATCGGAACCACAAAGGTCACCACGATTATTTTAATCGAGACATTTATCTCGATCCTTTTTGTTTCGAGTTCCGCGCCCAGGACGACTTAATCGGTCGCCCATTTTGGGATCCATAATGTCATCCAAGATCTACGGGACGCGGGAACAGACAAACATATAAATAAATATCAGACAACGTGAAATGTGAAGGCTAACAATGATTTGGTATGTATGAAAGTGAACTCTTTTGTCAATTTAAATTTATGCGATTGCGTTTAAATCTGTAATGTAACCTTTGATCAGACGTTCTGTGTCTTAACATCTGTAAGGAATTTTCGCAAAGGGCACTTTTGTATGCAAGTATTCAGTTACAAATTTTTATCTGATCATCGCAGAATATTCTTTATCTGATTTTAATTTTTGCTTTTCAAAATATCTTCTCATCGAATTTATTGTGTTTTGAATATTAATTGAACTTCGACATTTAATATTTTAATTATTTCATTAATCGTAGTTGACGGACTGCACTATCGCTGTTGCCGAGGATTGAAACTGAACAAACAGGGTTTTAGCTACATAACTACACTGTTAATTATGAGGATTAACCTAAAAGAGCCGAAAAGGGTAATAATAGCTATGTCCCTAAATCCAGCCAATCGAATCGTCCACTTGTACGTTCCAATTAACCAATTTCTCGTTGTGCCACACGCGACACAAATTTTGTCTCGCTCCATCAGACACGTGTAAAGGATTGTGTTCAATTAGAGCCCTTCTAATTGAGATGCTTTGTAAATGTAATCGGTCGTTCGTGAGAAACGGCGCGTGTCGGTTTGTATGTGGGACTAGAAGCGGTCACATTCGGACAGGTCCCGTGAAGTGGAACGGTATTAATATCTTGCCGTTATTGAGGTTAAGTAAGGAACTAATGGCGCCAGTTTATACGAGTAGCTAATCGAACGACATTAAAAGTAGGTGACAGGTGATAGACTAAAGAGATTCTGTTAAGATAGCGGGAAGTTTATGTTAAGCCACAATCTGGATTGTCGTTTTGACATGTTGGAAATAATTAAGCAGAGTCAGATACCAGTTCAGATTAGGTATTGGTATCCACTTTATTGTTAAGTATAGGGAGGTGCAAAGCGGGCAAGAAAAGGCCGTTATGCGCGATTCGGTCATAAATGATAATATATTGATTGACAAGCGTAAGTCAGTTTTACTGAGGATTTTCTTAAAACTTCAAAATGTGACATTTTATTATGAGATCCTCATAGATAGATGTATAATAATAATACTTTGATTCATATATTCTGATGAAATAAAACTATAATGTTTTATGAGTTACCTAAAATATGCAAACATTCTATGTACGTACATGTACGATAGTTTTTTTGATCGTATCGTCTAAAAATACACGTAAGACGACTACGTCTACACTCAAATTATATTAATTTATTTTACGATCCGAGAAAGTGATTTTATTTTACCTGTTATCTGCTATTTTTGTTTTGCAATTTTCACTTGTAACGACAACTTTCGAAACATGTCGGATTCTTGCTCATCCTTGATAACTTTCTCTGAGATCATCTCTAGACGTGATTAAAAACGGATAAATATGTTTGCTATTGAATATTGGGAGATCGATGTCCTCGATAGGGGATTCCGATATTTTCGAGTAGGTATCGATTTGTTATCGACGCGGGTATGCAGATTTTCGCGGTGTTAGGATGTGCGATGCGCATGCTTTCACTCTCGGCGACCGGTTGCGCGTTCGTCGGTTTTCCGGTACTGGACGTAAGTGGGCAGTTTTTATACATAGTCTATATACTTATCTGTGTGGCCAGTACGTTCGTCACTAGATAGCTGTGTGCCATTAAAAAAAATGTTTGAATAAAGCATTAAAAGTAGAAGTACCTAGAGTTGAATGCCGGAAGTACGGTTGTTTAAATAAAAAAAAAATCTTCGTTGGATTTCTGATTTTTTTTTCGTTTTCGTGATTTATAAGTTATTATATTATTGACATTGCCAGGCCCGTTGGTCGAGTGATCAGAGACCCTGGCCACGAAAGCAAAGCGGGTTCGAATCCCGCTAGAGGCAAATGCTTCGTGTGATGAACATGGACATTTTTACTCGAGTCATGGATATTTAACTAAAACTACCAACTTCAGTCATAGAAGCGAATACAGTGACCGATTGTCGAAGTTTAATATGACATCCCTGAGTGATCGCCGCAAGATGCTAGATTCAATATTTCTTTACAAGCTTGTCCACGGTACAGTGGATTGTCATCACGCTCTCGAAAACATCGGTCTTACAGTACCTCGACCAAACACCCGTAGAAGCGTAATAAAAACGTTTGTCATCTTCCGTGCAAACACAAACCTTGGCAGGCACGCGCCCTTGCCAAGAATGCTCTCCACTTACAACATAATGAGTACAAAATATGACCTGGACATTTACCACGACTCCTTATCTGAGTTTAAATCTAAAATACAGTCATCCCTTCAAAACGACAATGCATGTTAGGATTATTTCAATGTTTCACATTTAGTATTTCGATTACCTACAAAATTTCAACTTGAACACTTATACACATAAATTACTTACTGCTTAAATTCTAAGAATGTTGTGTTCACCTGTAATTGGGTTGCATGCTGTACATAAGTGAAGTGATAATTGTAATTTTTTGTCATGTAACCTGTTGGTGTACCTAATAAATAAAATAAAATAAAAAAAAATATTTATAAACATATTTAGTTTGTTTATCCGGTCACCTAGTATCCATAGCACAAGCTTAAGCTTAGTTTGGAATTAGAAAATTGGTGTGTCAGTCTTGAGAATTTAAAAGACATTTTTGCTTAAGAAGCCCAATACCTATTTGATCACGAAAGAATTACGCCATTTATCATCCAAAACAAGTTACGCAGTTCATCATTCAAAACAATAGTAATTTCGAGACAATGACGATGAATTTTATCTAATAGTCGTACGCCCTAGACAAAGTACAATCTCAGATATATTCAAGCGAGTCAAATTTCATTAAACTTAGAAATCCTATTCGAACCATCACTCCTTGCATTTCAGAAACTATCTTCATCGACTGGTCTGCCATTCTAATAATTAGATTTGAAACTGTTGTTATAACTAACGGCAACAAATCACACCGTCAAAACAACTGACATACTATTTCATTCGCATAATAATTGCGAGACCCTTTCAGTTATATTGAGTAAAGTGTGCATAGTTCGCAGAAGGTTACCGTCGCTATAACATTGATTTATTGTCTCCAATTGAATTTTCATGTAGCGCGGCACGTGCGTTTGTTGCTGAGCAATAATAACGTTTGTAACTTTCCTTAAACGGCAATCGGCGCTTTAAGTGGTTCGGAACAATCGGAATTATATTCATCGCTCGATATTCATATCGATACACCTACGTCACTTGCCCCCGAGAGCTTGGACGAAACAATACGGGCCGCGTATTTTGATTTCGCTATTATATCGTTCCGTGAATAATTCTCTATTATAATAGATATTCAAATATTTGCTTGTATTATTAATTTCATGTTCCATGTTGGTCTGGAACTCGAAAATAATGTGCCAACTGCGGTTCTTGCCTAGCATGTCGTAGAAGACGACTAATGGTATATCGGGTTTTTGGTATGTAATTGTGTAGACGACAAGCTACCCTCTCGTCACTACTTTTTCACAATTTTCCATCTAACCCAGCCCAGTTTTGTTTTTGGCTGAATGTGGTTAAAGGGGCCAGTTGCCCCTTTGACTCTGCTTACCCCTTCGGGGATTGTGGGCGTGATTTTATATATGTATGTATGTATGTTGATTTACCATCGGTAATTCAGACATGGAAACGTGACAGACACATACATTTTCGTATTTATAACGCAAGTAAAGCCGTTAATATTATACGGAATTGACTTACCCGACGAAAATCGCAATACGCCTCCGGTGCTTTTGATCCGTGACAGACGGCGTGGGAGGTCCCGCAATCGATATTAGATAATCGTTACGTTTGTAAGCTTTACCGTTCGTCGCGTTGACTCACATTCGCGTTACGTCACTAGGGGTTATTATTTTTTAATTGCTGTCCACTGCCAGTGACATTTTGACATAGCTCAAATTTGTGTCAACGGTTTTTTGAGATTGGAATGGACACGTAACCTTTTTTTATTGTTGTTTTTATTGGTATGTGAAAGAGCAAGTAGTCGAATTAAAATGATTAAAGCTGGTCAGTTTAATAAAAACGAGAAGATATATGTATAGGTACTAAGTTTTTTTTAGGTTAAGAACTACTTATAGTGATATACGAGTATTGCCTCTCTAGGTGATTATATGTAAAATTTTGTCCTATTTTGAGCGTCATAGAGAATATCAAATTAGATATTGCAATGGTTCGTTAGAGATTTATGTTTATGCTCGATGACAGCTGTGATTGGTATATAGGTAAATTACATGTTATGTGTATTTAGTTTAAATACCAGTTTCTATAGCAAATCTAAGACACGTATTAACATTTTAGAGTCTTAATTAGTGCAGCAGTCAAATAATTAAAACAAACAACAACAGAGGCGGCGTCGCGTACCGTGCGCCGGCGCACGACGCGTGGCGCAAGCCAAGCGTGTGGGTGCCGCACAATGAGTCTAGGTAGACATACCCGGGAAGAAATTGTTGCAAGGAACACTACTGAAGTGTGAGTCAGCGGCCCTAAGGCTACGATCCTTCTAGGACTGTGGGAGTTAAGAGATGCGAGGATAAAATAAGAATTTATCTTATTCTAGTTTCGCTTAGCATAGCTTCGAAATTTAGATAAGTGGAATAAGATATCTTTCCATGTTTCTATAAAGAAAGAATATGTACATAAGTACATATAATAATGGTGATACGTCCGAGGGATGTGAGATTTGTGTGCGAGAAATGCATCCTGTAAATTTTGTAAAGATGTATGCCTCAACTATCTCTATTTAACAACAAAAGCGAAACACCGTTAAAGTTTAACTTAATTTTTATATTCTATTCTACCAATAGACGTTTTGGTGGCGCAGGCGCACGCAACAATTATTTTCTTTGATTGGTGACCACGCTGAATCGGTATAAGGATCTTTATCAACAATCCCCGGAGTTCTAAATTTAAAAACAGGTGGTCTAAGCCGACATTCGCTATACAAACGTCAGTCTACAAGATAAAACGACAATTCAATTGAATATTTTAAAATCTCTTTTAATTAAAAAGTAACAGAAGTAATACCTTGGCTCAATTTCTTAAATCAATATGCAGTAAAGTATAAAATTATTTATATCAAACGACTTGTGAAATTACTTCAAACTTTCAAAGCATTCTAATCAATACACCAATCGCGTTTCAATTAAAATCCTTAAATGAAAACAATAAAATTAGCAAAAAGTGGCGCGAGCGCAATCTCCTTTCAAATCTTATGATTTACAGCGAAATTCCTGTCAGCCAGTGCGCACAATGGCCCTGCCTCCGAGTGAGGTTTATATGTCACGACTTTCAGCTAATAATATATCGAATTCAGTATGCTTATGTTCCATACTGAGACACATAATAAATATGTATCTACGAGTATACCATTATAGGGTAAGATTTTGTTTGTTTCGGCGCAGTAAACTCTAAAATTACCATTTGAAATCTTTTTTCAGATTTAAAAAGTTATATTTTTATTAGTTATTCTATGTACGTATTTAAATAAAAATGATTTGGTCTATATTTCCATTAACTTATTCGCAGGAAGCAGTGGTGGAATAATTCAGTGTAAAAAAGACTGTTGATTGCTAAAATCAAAACACCGTCACCTTAGGAATCGGATGGTATAAATAGAAAATTAAAATAATGTAAATTATTTACTCACGTGACAATAATGCTACACGTGTACCTTTTTTAAAAGTGTTATTAACGTATTACTTGATACGAACGTCAAGTGTAAACCACGCTCCAAACCGTTCCGAACGGCTGGAACAGGCAACACAGTGTCGAGACACACTTCGATACCGCATCGATTTATTTGAGTTTTAACGCGCACCGAGTCTGCTGGAAAGCGCACCGTCGAAAGTGGAAACATTAATTTTGTTTACACCACGCAGATTTTAATTGCCGGCCCATTGATAACGTTAATACGAATTGAATGACGCAATACGATTTATACTTATTGACAGAACGTAGAAAGTCGAACAACCTGAAGTTTCGCCGCTTTGAAACAATGTTGTTACCGTTTTCGCGATGGATAAATCATATTCTTGCGTTACCCAACACTATTTATCACTAGCAAAAAGCGGAGCCTTGTGAAGCGGTGGTAGCTCAATGGTAAGGATGGCCTCATAACCGAAGAGTGCGGATTCAAACCAGAGCACATACCTCAGGATTTTTCAAATCTATACATACATACATAACATCAGAATATCAGAAATAACGGCAGAGGCAAAGGGGCAGCAAATCTATGTACGTATTTATACCACTAACTCGGCGGTGAGGGAAAATGTCGAGATGAATCCTACAAATTAAAACAACTTTGGATTTGCAACCATGTTCCAAAAATTATTTGGTTCCCCTATCTTCGGGTTACGAAGGTCAGATCGGCAGTCACTTCAATATAATTACCAGACTCGCTAATTCCTGGATCATGATGGAACCCCGTCTAAGCACGGGACATAACGCTATGAAGATGATGAAAAAACGAAGCTTTGTGAGGGCTCGCATATTTCAAATTTTCTTAAATGGTTATAAAATGGTATTTTTATGATAGTTCTACACATACACATCTAGACATAAATTTAAATTACTATGTTAAGACCCAAATCTGTAGGCGTGATAGTTTTCAGTAAAGTGTACCACAAAAATGCACAAGTTGTGGTTTAAGTGATAGGACTCACTGCGCTCGCCTTAACTAGATAATAACTCCTGTAATACGCGTGAAGCAGAGCAGTAATCGGAGTCACGATCCTCACCAATGGAAAACGATTAGAAAGAAGAAGAAGAAGACGCATGAGACGTAACGATGGATATCTTTTAAAATCAAATTTTGGTTCTAAAGCGCTATCCATGTTCTTGTGTGAATTAGTTCTAACACCATCCGTCGTTGGCGCTACAAATACTAAGGGCACATTGCCTCCATTACTCTCACTCACTATAAGAAAAGCAGCCGTTTTGAGTCTTACTCTGATCGAGCTGGTCTTGTCAAAGCCAAAGGTGCTGCTCTCTGTCATCTGCCAAGGACAAGTTCATTTTCAAGATATTTTTCGATTACGTTGCGTGCATGTTTTTGATTTGCATATAAACCTTTGTTCAAGGTACTGTTACGACTTTCTTACATTACAATACGGCTCACCGTAAAATGTTCCAGTCCAACATAAACTATATTTATCGTATCAAACGGTCCCAATTTCGCAAGAAAGGGTTTAGACCTCTATAATTAACGAGAACTTATCCAATGTCATTCTAATCGTTTAATTGTAAAATAATAAGCATCGCGTGTCTAAAGGGCGATTTCGCATCGAATCGCCGGTCGAGTGACGACCAAAAACTCTTGAGACTTCCAAAATCTGTTCATTGATCAATAAGTGCGTTGGTTTTAAATATTCGACGCGTAAAAAGGTCTTCTTATGCTGGTCGCTGTGTTGTGGTCTCGTTGAAAAAGTTCGTGTCAAAGTAGATGGATTACAAGCTATCATTATTACGATTTAAATGCAAAGCCCCATTTCCTAGTTTTGGTAATTAGTGGCTTGGAGGCACGAAGTTGGACAATCGTGTTATTATGAACGAGTACACACGTTGCTGTAATGATTTTCTATTATTTGTATGCTTCGACGAGGGTACCTACATATTAAATCGGTATAGTGTTGTGACGAAATTGTTTCGTCCGATGTCTTTTGGTTTCCTATTTGGAAACATTTTGTCGGAATTAAATTAAAAGGTACAGTTTGCATAGCTTTACCGGCGTTTATAGATTTTTTTAAAATTAAATTTTTATTTGCAGGTTGGCGTTCGCTTCTCTCTGCCTTCCCCGCTGGGGAAGTGGCGTTAAGTTTAGTTATTTGTATCTCAGTATATAACCTATTATTGACTGGCCCGTTGGTCGAGTGGTCAGAGACCCTGGCCACGAAACCGAGGGTCGCAGGTTCGGTCGCAGGTTCGGCCGCAGGTTCGAATTTGTACTCGAGTCATAGATGTTTGTAATCCTATTTAAGTATGTATATCCGTTCACTTCGTATCCATAGTACAAGCATAAGCTTAGCTTGGAACTAGGGAATTAATGTGTCAGTCTGGAGAATTTATTTTATTTATTTCTTTATAATTATTTCGCGAAAATAATTTCTTGACACCTTTGCCTAAATTTTTTGGATAAAGGCCATGTTTCTTATAATACTGAAACTTAATTTTGTGACCATTATTTTAGTTAAATGTCGGTTGATTACAATAAATTAAATGGTAACTAAACCACAACTTTCAATGTCGGTTTATAATAGTGTATTTTCTATTTAGTGGACCTCATCCGGTCCAAGGACTTTCATCTTTGCAAGTCATTTATTTACTATTATTATTACGACCTTTGATAGAGGTCGTATCATCAGGACTTTCGTCTAAACTATTACACCATTGTTGATACCACAGGTGGTACCACCGGCACATCCGACAGTCACATTACATGTGCAGGCGCATCCAATACGCGATCATTGTAAATCACGCGCACACAATGGATTCGGGTAATCATAAATAATAAATAACGTGAGCTTTCTACGAGGGCACGCTATCTATCATTAGGCCGACTTGCATTTGTATTCGTGAGGCGATTCCTCACTTTCACTGATAAATTCGGCCCAATTATGCAATTTGTTGAACAACTGCGCCTGCGCTGCGTCGCCGTTGATCGATCGTGGACGATCGAGCGGCTCGTGATAAGGAATTTTGTTTACCTTTTTGAAGTTGTTGGTGATTATGCAATCAATTGGCAGAAGTAAGCTCATGGTGGAATCTTGAAGGAAAATGGAATGGAATAAGAACCTGTTTAGTATTCAAAACAAATGTAATTCGATTTGTAAATAAACTGACGAATTGAGAATCTCTTCTTTTTAAAGCCTGTAATGAGACTTAAGAACATCTATCGGCATCAATTTGGCACAACCAACTTCCCATATCAATTTACACGTTTTTTTAAGTAGAAAAATGGAACGGCAGTTTTTTATTAGTTATTTATTTATTTTAAACCAAATTAATTAAACCGTATTAAAGGTGAAAGAAAACATGAAAGAAAATTGTGAGTGTATGGTTCTTCTAAGCATACTATTTAGCAACAGAAAGATTATTGATCAATAATTTCCCTACCAAATGCAACTTTTCTGTCTCGAAGTCTGAATCCCGTAATGCCGGCACTTTCGCTCTCTACACCCGTGACACACACTACTCCTAAGTCCCAAGTCCTCGGCTCCTAGTCGCATCTAACGGAATAAGATTCCCTAGACAGTGCCGCTGTCATGTCGTCTACGTCTGTAAGTTTACACCCTACAGAAACAGATGTTTATGTTGTGACTAGTTTGCGACTCTGACTTTGATCGTGTTTCATCGTGTGGAATTCGATCTACAATAAAGTTTTCTAGATAGAAGTGCCTTATTTTGATAAAACCCATATAATGAATATTAGTTTAGTTTAAAGCCCATCTTTGTGACACATGTTTGCATCGGTCTAACATATTTTGCGAGAAAAAGTACTAACATTTTTTTTTACCCTGTGTAACATATGCTCATTATTATTTTTGTAACCAAATATTATTAAACGATAGTATTATTACTACCTATTTCATAGATTACCGGTAATCAGGGAGCGCAATTTATTTATAAATTTTATGTCTATTATAGTTATTACAAGAGAGGCTTATTCTTAAACTAAAGACTTAAATATGATAGAATCAAAAAGTATTATTTTAATTTTATATGATCGTTGATGTTCACACATGGCTTTAGTAAAATGCTTTTACATTAACACTGAATCACATCAATTGTCTGTCAGCAAGACCAACTAAGCGATATCCACAGTTAAATTCGCTTGGACCAGATGGCTATCTCGACAGATCCCGCCGACTTTCACTCTCAACACCTATGCCACACGCAAATCACCAGCACCTACGATCATTGTAACGGAATAAAATTCCCCCAGCGCTGTCGCTGTCATGTACTGTACTTGTACTGTACATGTACATTGTACAGTACATTTACTGTCTAGGTTTACACCGCCGACTGTTTATACCAGTGTCCCTCGTGTGCACACAAGTCGTGTTTCACTCCCGACGTGCGTGAATGAAAGTTGGCGGGCTATCGACGTGGTGACGGATGGGTGCCAAAGCAATTATATAGGACTCTTTCGACAGATGATGAGATAAACTTATTGTCTGATAAAGTTGTGACACGCATGAACTATTCTGGCAGGGCATCATATCTGCAAATCTAGCAATATAATTAATTGTTACTTAGTGCACAGGTTTGCGTTGACTGTGGCTAGAAAACATAATTATAAAAATGATTTCGAAGAATAGTACACTTGTTCGTTTCTATTTATATATGTTAGTAGTTTCCTTTCCTTTCTTCCTTTTTCCAACCTTTCCTAGGTTGCATTTCAAACGATAAACAAATGACAACCATTTTTAACGCGAAGAATTAATTAGGCACCGTGGCACCATATCTGGAAGAGGATAATGTGTGGTGTATGTCACTCCCAGGGTTTGAATTGGATGACCCCTCGTCGACGAAGACGGAATGGTAAGAGTATACCCACTAAACCCATCGCCAAATTGTTGATACTGTGAGATCTATGACAAAAGCTACCACAACACATATTACCTATCTTTCCTTTAATCAAAGCCCGTTTATTATCAGGCGCGTGCGCATGTGTGCGTCGTTATTCGCGGCTGTGTGGTCCACATCCATAATTACCGCTCGCCAGCCAGTGTCACGGAGATCACCCCACTGATTTGGGCATAGGCCCAGCACCCAGCTAGGGCTGCTAGCCCTTACAAAATACGTCTTTTTGAATATTGTTATTTATTTTATTGTTTTCTAAAGCTGGAAAAAAAACTATAGTTCATCACGAATTGTTATGGGAGATTAATAGAGGTAAAAACGTCTAGTTCTTTTGTTTCTTCGAAACCGCTTTTACTCATGATGATATGACGTACTAAAAACCTGGCAGGTTTGATAAGGGTTAGTTTCATTATTTGTTTTTTAGTCTAATTCTTTATAGCATTTGCAGAACAAGATTAACAATCAACATTCGCGCTACCAACGCTAGCCGTTGGTTACTTTTTTTATAGATGTATGTTGTAATACAATCAATGAAACACAATCACTGCTCATCATCATCATTTCAGCCGTAAAACGTCCGCTGCTGAACATACGTCTTCCCCAAAGTACTCCACAGCGACTAAAGTAATAATTAAAGTTCTTTCTTTGGTCCTAATTAACCAAAAGTTAATCCTTTCTATCTTCTTGTTCAGTTTGTGCTGTGTAAAAGTATAAAGTGGTTTTTTTGTCTTAATAGACTGTATCTAAGGTAAATTCTCTTGATCGGTAAATGCTGTTGTAGAGGTCATCCTTTCTGTAGCAGCAGACTAGGTTCAAGACATCGTAGACAACCCTACCCGGCCACACATCGCGCGATCGCAATCGCGCCGATTAAGCGCCCAATTAAGGGAGACCGTCGAAAAGTCGCGCCGCGGCTAATTAGTAATCGCGCCATTTTGCCGAACGCGCCGTGACGCAGTGACGTGAGTCACCGCGTGACGTCACGTGATGGGTCAATTCGGAAGACGGTGCTTAAAGCATAACCGGGTAAGCGCAGCAGGGCACAGGCTTTGAGAGTTCCGTGCAAAGAAAGGGCACTTAGGGCAGATTTAATAGTTTTCCTTTTATTCCTGTTGTGCCTTATTAACAAATTTTGTGATTTAAGAGCAATAGGAAGTATGCTATATAATAAGTAATTCCTTGTATTTTTTTTTATATCACAAAAATTACTTAATATATGATAAATCATACTGTTGTGAAGCCTTTAGTTAAGTTTGACATTTCCTATCTTCTCCATCTCTTTGATGTTATTACAATCAAATATAATCCCTGAAACGGTAAACAATGTCAAAGGGGCAGCAGGCCCCTTTAACTACATTCAGCCAAAAATAAAACTTTTCTGGGTTAGACGGAAAATAGTGACATGTGGCTAGCTCGTCGCCTACACAATGACATACCCAAAACTTCATATACCATTAGTCTCCTTTTAGGCAAGAAACACAGTTGGCACATTATTTTTAAGTCCCAGACCATCATGGGACATTGATGTTATTCTTAACTTTATACTTCCAATTGTACCTAATAAAACGAGTCTCCCAGAGGGCAACGAAGTCACTTAATAAAATTCCCGTTTTTCTTCAAACAAACGCAACTCTAAACAACCAGTTGAGGCCCTTTCACGTAACGCAGCTTGATATCTACATTTGGGAACAATTTGTAAATAATAGCTTGACGTGTTACGTCAGCAGAGGTTCCCATATTAGAAAAGCGTTGTTTTTTTAGAAAATTCCGATCCATTCCGATTCTCTGACGTAATCAAATAAATTTTTACTTGTTGCTGCGCATTTTAGTTATAACAATTCCGAAATCTCGTGAGAATTTAAACTGAATCGTGAATTGTTTGACAAGCTCGATTGCTCATTCGGTAGTGACCCTACCCCATGCACCAAGAGTTGTGGGTTCGATCCCCACCCAGTATAAACATTCGTTTGATGAATACTTGTGTTTGTTCTGTGTCTGGGTGTTAATATCCAATATTTAGGTATATAATTGTAATACCACTGTTGTTCTGATATCCGTAACACAAGTGCTTAAGCTACTTAGCTCGGAGTCAGATCAATGTATGTGATGTAGTCTAACCTATATTTATTTAATTGTTTAAAGTAAATAATACAAATGCACAACACACTGTAAAAAAGAAGATAGAGTGTTCAAAACAGTAAATGTAAAGTGAAATGAGATAAAGATTTTATTATTCCATAAACAAATATTATAAATAAAAGGATTGCTAACTAGGTGGTCTTCATCCTAGTATTGGCATAATCCAGATATTCGTAGTATAGGCGGAATAGCTACTTGACACATTAATCTGGCTCAGTTTTTACTCCATTAACACGAGTTTTTGTAATAACATATCGCCATAAACTTTAAATATCATCGAAAAAACAACCTCGTTATAGCTCAACCGTAACAAGAACGCCAGAAAATAAATAACCATCGTTATTACAACACCCCTTAATTGCAATTAAAAAAAACATCGCGCAACGAGCCAGCAAAAAGTATCCGTTTATCTTACAATTATGCCAGCGTCATGCGACGCGGGTTTCATCGCGATAATTTAATTCAATTTAACCGGTGAAAATTCAGGAGATCGCATCTCGCGATGGCGTGATAGGAGCACGCAAGTTTTCATAGCGCGATCGTTGCATCGTATGCGTTTAATTGGTGATCGAGACACGGCGGCTAGGGATGGTGTGCGCTGGAGTGGAGATTGCTCTTTTATGTGCCTGCTCCATTTATGTTGGCGGGATTGCGTGATATGTCAACGGTGTGGAATTTACGCTGAGGCGATGCGCTGTCGCTTAGTATACTTTTTCTTTAACGGTGGTCTCTGCCTGTAACAGAGCTTGCAGTCCTTAAAATACATTATAGGTACAATACTTTAGGACATGAAATAATAATAATACTAAAATCTTCAATTCCTTCGTCTGAAGCCTCGTTGCAGGACGTATTGACGTGTTTTTGCTATGACAATAGCTGGCCGACCGATTTGCGCCCGCGCACGGCATCGCCTGGTACGATATGCCTACTGTGGGAGTGTCCCGACAAATATACACAGAAACAAACTAGATCCTTTTTTTTTAGTATAAGTTAAAGTTTATCAAATCTATTTAGGAGATTTATTTCTACCAATGCCCTAAAGTGTATTGGATAGTGACTTGAAGCACTGTCTAGGTCCGGCGAGTTAAGCGCTCGCGCATGAAGTCGCGTGATACGTCATTCAGGGTAGCGTAAAAATCTTCACTAATTCTTCTTCGGTTAGTAACAAACTTTTTGCGAGGTTGCGTGGTTTATTTCTGCCAATATGCTATAGTTTACTGAACATATAATGTCTGCAACCCTCACTATGGTGGGGCCACGCAAAATCTCTCCTATCTTTTGGTTTTGGTTATTTTTTGGTTACTTAATAAGAATTTCTGCCAATATCCGGCCGTCGATAAGCGTCCGCGCAGGGTCGCGTGATATCCTAACCGCGGTGTGGCAACGCAATATCTCCATCAATGCCTTATTTTTTCGGCGGGTAAAATTCTTATTGAGGAAATTGCGAGATTAATTTCTATCATCGTTTTATGGTATAGTGTCTTACAGCCCTGTCGATATCCGGCGGTCGATAAGCGCCCGCGCGGGGTCGCGTGATATGCCAACTGTGGTGGGGCCACGCGGAATCGCCGCCACCATCTCGGCGACAATTCTTATTGTTCTCAATTAATTGTGGGGCCTTTCCTTGAGATATAAATCGCATGGGACGGCCGGGAGTGTTACGAACATGCATGTCGTTTATGGGTTTAAATGCGTGAGAAGTAAGTAATCTTGAATTTAAAAAAAAATATCGGGAGACTTATTTGACATCGCACTAGTGTTTAAACCACTTTGAAAAAGTAACAACTCAACTTCGTGTATTTTTGTTGTTTAACCGTTAAAAGGTATCAGGGAATAGTTCAATGGTTGCCAAGACAACAATTGAACTATTAATTGATAATAAATAAATAAATAAAATCAATAAGTAACTAAGAAAGGATGTAATCTCTGCGTAAAAAGTCGTGACGTAATTAATGTTTGTATGTATTCGAAATATATTTTGTTTACCGGTTTAAACGAAATTATACAGAAAAGAGGCAACGAAGTAAAATATACAAAGGTACGACAAATTATTAGTAATTAACTATACACAATCTTAATCCCATTTTATGGACGTAAGTGTTTAATATTCCGGATCTGCAAGCAACGCGCATACGACACTTGCATAAGGTTTCTTGAGAGAAGACTTGAAATTGTGTATGCACATTTATCTGGTCCTAATAATTGGTTAATAAATCGACGTAAAAACATAGCCTCACTTAAAACACATAATTTTTTTACGATGACATCATAAAACGGTTTATTGGCCAATGGTCATGTTTTAAACAGAAGTTCCGGCTAAGGGCACATTCGAGGCGAGCAAAAAGTGAATTCGACGTCTGATCAATTGCTCACCATAAAACCTCAACCGTATAATAAGAAAATACAGAAGAGACATTTATTTTTGTTTTTTTTTTATATATAACATCACATACATTGATTTGATTTCGAGCTAAGTGGCTTAAGCACTTTTGTTACAGATATCAGAATCAACAGTGGTATCACGAATATTATACTCCAATAGAAATTAATATTAACACAAGTATTTATCTTACAAACGTTTGTCCTGGATGGGATCGAACCCACAACTCTTGGCGTATAGAATAGGATCACTACCGATTGCGTCAGTGAGCTAGCTATTTTTATAACTTGAGTCATAATTTAGGCTTATAATGTGATTTTGACAGCTGATATTCAAGAAAAGCGTCAGTAGCCCACTGTGCGTTAATAAGGATGATATATTTATTATTTCAATGGTTTAATGTGACAATTGTGGTTGTTATAGTTTTAGCTACATTGCTCTCAGGTTTTTTTGAGTGGTCCTATTGCACTCTGCTATCTATGATGTATGATAATTAATGAGATCTAATCATCTCATGAGATATTATCTATAGAGTTTTTTTGAGCTCTGAGTCAAGTATAGTTAAGCGTTTTCACGACACGTTCATCTGATAATTCGTATAGATAGTAATCTATGATGAATGAGATAAATATTAGCCTCCTACCTCAATTTTTTATAGAGATTACAATAAAAAAAATTGCTTACGCATTTTCCTATTGTTCAGTAAACCAAAAATTATGAATATACAGCGCGTTTAAGTACCGCGTGACGTCACTAGGTTCGTAAAATTGTAACGTCCATGTGACGTAAAGCGCCCCATTTTAGATATTTGAAGATCTGTATGTTTGTAATTTTTCGAATATTTGATAAAGCAAAAAATCAATATTTTTTGATAATCTAACTTACGGACTATATTTTTTTGTGAGTAAACTAGACTATTCGTTGAATATACTAAGATCATACACAAATAAGTATCGTTATGGACGTAATCTATGATTTAAATTAACAACGATCATTCTGTTATTCTGTGTCTACACGGTTTTTACATTTCGTCGAATCGAGGAATAATTGAGAATAAATTCTTTGCCCATTAAAGTAACAAAATGATTATGCGTAGTTAAGTTATTATATAGTTTTATTGTTTCGGCTTGCTTACTTAAAACGGAATGTTTAAATAATAAACAGAACGATATCCCTTACGATCTCATAGTATCTGTATTTTGCAAATTGTTCTGTCGATACTCGAATTGGTATTATTGCGAAACAGAATTCCACTGAACTCCCAAGTATGTGCATAATTTTAATCGTTTTCTTTTTAAATTTGTGCCGTTTCAAATTTAACCTTATGTATTTTTGTGCAAAGACTTTTTTTGATAACTCGCCATTTCGGTAGCTGCGACTTTCTTTGGATTGCAATTTTCTGGTGATGTTAACTCATTACGTTTTACTGCATAGCTTTGTTGATTTTTGTTTTTTTTTCAGAGAAACAATAGAGTGGACGATTTTTTAGGATTATAGTATATAATTTAAGTTACCATTCATTAATTTTGATCTCATTCCATAAAAAAAAAACTTACCTTACACAGAGTCAAATATTAAGTAAATTTGATTTGTCCCGTTTGTTAATCCCAGATGAGGTTTAAGGATCTCAATGCTCCATGAGTTGTGCCTAGCCCTTCAGCGATTTCTGGTGTGATGGTATGTATATATGCTAAGATGTGTCTCAACCATACATAGTAAATACTTAAGCAGGGCATTTGAAATTGAAATCCCTACACACGCTGTTCTATTGCTTTCTTTGCACTTTGAACAATAGAATCAGCACCAACGACGTCACATGTTTAACTATTTTCCATACGGACATTGTAAATTGTTTACCACAGTCTACCTCGTGGGCGAATACCTCTGTTCATGCAAAAAAATATCCTACGATGAAACTAATATGTGTTATATTTCTCTGAACGGTTTCCCTCAGGTGTGAAGTGACTTAAGTGAAATGTCGCTGTTGCAAAAAGTGATCTAAGATGAACGACTAAAGGCTTTTTTTTCTCTGTACCGTATTGCAGATGTATTATGCGGGTAGTATATCATCGGTTGTGTCCTCTTCCCCGCTTTCTGCATCGTGATGCATAATGATCTGGTTCAGCTTTTGATTCAATGTTTCTATTTTCGTTTGAGAGGTCGCTGTATGATTTGCGACGTGTGTCGAGGGTGTTATAAATGAGAGGCTTGCTTCGCAGATATCTTGGTGTGATTGCACGTTTGGCATAGGAAAGTAAGAGCGCTCGGATTCTTGAGTAAGCATGCAACTTTGTTGCTGGCTTGAACTTAAGGAATGTCTACATTCTACATGCTTAGCTGTACCTGTATCT
This sequence comes from Glyphodes perspectalis, assembly GCA_951394215.1. NCBI lineage: Eukaryota > Metazoa > Arthropoda > Insecta > Lepidoptera > Crambidae > Glyphodes > Glyphodes perspectalis. Next base: position 3,552,959 of record OX596203.1, read on the forward strand.
GTTGACCTTAGGACCTTTATAATTATGTAGCTAATTATCTATGTGTTGAAGTAAAAAGGAATGAGGAAATAGGAGCAAGGATAAAATTTTAATCATTTAGCTTGTTCCAATGATAAGTAGAAGTAATAGAAAACCAATTTATAGATATTTTCTTACACTAAATCTTACCAATTTAAAGTAATACGCTATTTATTCTTCGATATATATTTACTGTTTGTTAGTAATAACATTCTAAGGCTTTTATATTGGGAAGTATTGCACACATATATTCATATTATCTCTTCAAAATGGTAGTATCTTAACCACATTTAGCCAAAAAAAAATCTAAGTTGGGCTAGATGAAAAATTGTGAAAAAGTTGGGAGTGGCTAGCTTGTCGCCTACACAAAGAAAAGTATTACGAATCCCTTATTTGATACCACAAAAATAACGTATTTTGTTCTTGCCCAGCAGTGGGATTTTAATAACTAAATATATATTTTTTTTTTTTATGAATGTCGCACTCCAGCCAAGCACCGTTCAAGCATGAACGTCTATATATAAAAAAAATCAAGTTTCTACTTATTATGTGTACCTGTGACAGAAGGACAAACAAAAGAGCTTAGTAATACGGCTCCGTCGGCACTCTTTGGGTACGGAATCATAATAAAACGTTTTACTTAATCAACACATTTCGCAGCGTAAGCGACGTTTAGCCTCGTTCCACACAATGAAAACATTATTTAACCGGCTAACGAGCAATTATCTGCCTTGTGTAAGTAGTATCACGATAACCAATTAGACACATAATTATTTCCCTAATTCATAATGGGTTACTTGGAGTCAGGCGAATAGAGTGCAGATTAATAATTGTTATATAACACCAGTTTGTTGTTTAATTAATAGAACTTTACTTGCATGCCGTCAACAACTGAAAGAAAGAAATGAAATTCTTCAGACTGACACACCAATTCCCTAGTCCCACACTAAGCTATAAGCTTGTCCTATGGATACTAGGTGAACGGATAGACATAATTAGATACGTTCATATTCATGACTCGAGTACAAATGTCCATGTTCATTACACGAAACATTTGCCCCTAGCGGGATTCGAACCCACGACCCTTGGTTTTGTGGCCAAGGTCTCTAACCACTCAACCAACGGGCCAGTCGAGACAACTGCCTAACTATACATACATCGATGATAAAATCTTTTTTATGTGATTTTTCATGCAGGTTAGCTTTTATTCCAGAGTATTACCTTCTTTATACAAGGTTATTTTTATGTTTTGCGAAACTACTTACCATTTAGTAATTTTTTTATTTTTTTACTTTCCATACAAAAGTTGTTCATATGATATTCCAAAATCCTTTAAATTAGAACTAATTTGAACTTTGAACAATGAGTCAAATAAGTAGGTACGAGGTTTCGCATAAACTATAAATAACCTTGTATAATACATACGTATAACATGTCATAATCATACATACATAGTATTAAATATGTATCTGTATATACATCTAAATTGTTAATGTAACTATACAATTTTCTGCCATGAAATCTACACTAAGATTGACCACATTCTACATCATTGTGCTTTCTTTTGGACATCGCAAACCCGTGTCTGGTTACCGTAAATTCTTCTTTTTTTTCTCTTCTATCTCTGTTATATGTATGTCTAATTTGTCGTTATAAGTTGTTTTTTTTTTTGTATGTATATATTTGTTTTGATTGCTGTATTGTGATGTCCAAATGCAATAAATTCTATCTTTCAATACCAAAGTAAAAAGTTATAAAAGCCTTTGTTATTATAATATTTGACTTAAATTGTGATTATAATCACAATTTATTTAGGTACTGAATTAGTGACGGTTTACTATTTAACGAGTAATCAATGTAAATTATTATTATCATCATCCAATTGTAAGCGAAGTTACATTAATTAATCCAGAAGAGGTTGTGTAAAAGGCAATCGAGCTTATAATTCAAAGATTTGATTGACTTTGAATTAATAATTATGTAATCCTTTATCAATAAGATTAAGGGGTTCGTTAAGTTGCTCGTAGCTTTGAATAGAATTTATTAATTTGAAATCCGAATACGGTTAATTAATAAAAGAAATTGATTTCTTTATTGAGCTTTCTATAAAAGTCACGTTGGGAATAAGTCGGTTGCTATCATTCGTTCGTAGTAAATTGGCATTTAATTAACATTTTTGTCATATGTATGTACATAAGATTTTTGAGTTGACTATAATAGTTTATCATCGTTATTCACAAAATATCCATTAATCCTCAAAGTTCAAGGTAGTTTGAAATAAGAAGGTCGAAGAAATATGAAAAGGCAATGAAATGTGTTTAATATAGAAGTAAATTGTTTTACAGTACTTACTCATACTTTGCACCAAATATTTTTATATTTTAATGGAAATCATTATGAAAAGTTACCCAACGTATTCTGACAGATACTATGTTTGTGAACTGTGTTTATGAACCCACATACCCGTTGTAATCTATCCTTCATTACCGAGATTATGTATCTTACGTGTTGTTTTGTTTCTAAGTTTCGAAAGAAACCAATTTGCGGTCATTACTGCAAATCGAAAATGCAATGCCGTTGACGTAACCGCTGCCCACTGTGAACAGATAACCGCATTACATATTATTGTTATTTTATCATTACGATAATGTTTTCATGTAATTTTACAAAACTACGATTTGTAATTTTGTTATCTTTGTTACAGGTACGTTGGCCGGATTTGTATCCATGCAACGGAATGGTAAATTAAATACTTCAACTTCATTATATGATTCAAGTCTTAAATTTTAATTTTAAATAATATAGTTGTTGTATATTTTATTATTTAGTGATAGCTTGATGCATGTAGCGTGACCACGGATGCGATAATTTTATTTTGTAAATAAGTTACATTAACGTACGTTTCAATCCGTTTAAAAACCTCTGTTTTTAAACGTAAAAATCACATAAAATAGATAAATCAATAAATACTACGTACAATACAATTGAAAATTTACGAAATGGTGGTGTTTTGCAATTTCATTGAAATCCACCTATTTAATTAGACATTCCACTTTTTTGAGTACAAAACATTTCCTTACGATACCTGAAATTATAAAGAAAGCAGCTATTTCATTTATCCTAATATATATAAATTACCCGTCACGTTCTTTGTCCGCGATGGACTCCGAAACTACTTAACCGATTTAAATCAAATTTGCACACCGTGTGCAGTTTGATCCAACTTGAATGATAGAATAGTTTACATCTCAATTTATTTAACTCGATTATGTGTCATTGACTGTTAGGCGGAACGAAGTTCGCCGGGTTAGGTAGTTTATTTATAACGTTATACTTCATATTTGTGCTAGTATCGTCTTCCCCATATGTTTTATATCCATACATGTTTTTATTTCAACTGTCGTTCTCAGCGGTCATAATTTACGTGAATTGTTATCACCTTGTCCTTGTAGCGAATGAACTGTGCTGTAAACGAAATTGATAGAGCACGAACGGAAATTTATTTTGCTGAGGCGCAAAAACAGTGTGAGCACTGTTATTAATATGTATTATCGCTAACCGCTATGTTTTGTCGATCTCATGGTCTCCATAACTGTTTATCTCAATGCTTTTAAATGAAACATGTCCATTACAAGACACTTGTATTTATAGTCTCACAAAAATTTATCCTTAAAAGTAAATGTTTCTATTAATCAGCCAGTAGCACCAGTGGCGGACTAACTGGGGGACGGAAGGGACGGTCCGCCCCGAGTCCTGGGGGCCTCATATTATCTCCAAGTTCCTGCAACCATCCAATAACAAAAAGTGGGAACCTCCCCCCCCATTTCAGTCCAGCAACACTGCTCGTATTCCTACTAGGGGCCTCGTACAGCTCTTTGCCGCCCCGGGCCTAAAACACTGTTTTACCTGAGTAGCACTGTATTTATTTTAATGTATGTATACCTATTATTAACATATACGTTGATTCTTATCTGATTTTTTATTTGCCATAGTTAAAGTTTCACAGGTTTTTTATGAAAAAAATTTTTTGTCGGTTTGTTTTTTACTTAGTTTATTGATACCGCAATGGTAAGGTACAGACGACAGCACAGCAGACTATACATTTTTGTTGCGAAACAGCCCTTATCACAACGACATAAGACTCCGCAGTGTTTAGCCTGAAGTGCTGTTGTGTGTATATACATTTGAAAATGTGCAGTTTTACCATAATAACAAAGTCGAATGCACATTTTTTTTCGTTAACACAGCATGGAATTCTATAACTATACATTTACTTCACTTTGCTTGATGTCGGTATTGACAAATCCACGTGCAATACTCTAATCGCTTAGTATTGATACCATCATTATACCATATACCATTATTGTAGTGTGCATTGGGGTTTAAAGAATTTGGAACCTAATTTACTATTTATAGAAAAATAAACGTCAATCGACAGGCCCGTTGTTCGAGTTGTTGGAGACCCTGGCCACGAAACCAAGGGACGTGGTTGCGCATTCCGCCAGGGGAAATGTTTCGTGTGATAAACATGGACATTTTTACTCGGGTCATGGGTGTTTATTAACGTATTTAAGTATATATGTCTATCCGTTCGCCTAGTATCCGTAGCACAAGCTAATAAGCTTAGTTTGGAACTAGGGAATTGGTCTGTCAGTCTAGTAAAGAAAATGTTATTTTCATCTTTTTTTTATTGTGTATAGTATTTTATTATTGAAGTCCCGCGTATGTCTCACTAAAGCACCGTTTAGAAATCGTCTTCGTTTTCCTTCCACGTGTACAACGAAACAATATTGGTTTTGAGACAATGTTGATAGCCGAGGCTCGATCGTGCACCACGGAGGCTGATTTAACGCCGCTACTACATCGTAAAGATACCAGTAATTGAAAGTCTGTGAGAATCCTAAGGTAGGAAGTCGTAAACTTGCAGTTAATTGAATTAAATCATAATGTTTATAACAGGAAGCGAGACTAAAGCAATGGCAGTTTAAACAAATGAGTGATATCAATGCTAATGGTAGGAATGAACCGGGATCTAATGGGATACCTTGATGTTTGTTGTCTGTTATTTAATAACCATTTTATATGATCTTTATTATACATAATAGATAGAAAGAAAAGTGTAAAAGGAATACTAGATTATTTAAATGTGTAATATCAATGTTAATTGTAGAAATAAACTCGGCTCCAGGTTGTTGCCTTGTTGGATACTTGATATTTGAAGAACGAGTCGAAACATAATTACTCTCAGTTAATTTGAATGACATTCTGTAATATATTCAAGTAAATTACAACCGATTTACTATTTAAGTGCCTCTTAAAGGTTCAAAGATTAAACAGTTTATAGGATATATTCTCGATAGTGCTAGTTCTTTGCACAAAATGATTATGGACATATAAAATACTTTGTAAAAGATTTTATCTCAGTTCCTGTCATATATTTATGAGTCACGTTCCACGTCCCAAGTTGTTATTAAAAGAGACGTTCTTAATGTGGCGATTACATTAGTTACACCCTCGTAATAACATTACATAATTATTAGACTTTATATTCAATGACGTTACAGAAGTATGCGGTAACTAATTGAATGAGATATCCTTAAAGTTGTTTTGGTGAAATATACAACAACACATATCAGTACGTGAGATATAAAATGTTGGTCTTAAGTAAACTGCTATGCAAGAAATTATTTGTATTGTTATTGTAGAAATTTGGTAGGAGTTTGTTTTTGACACTTCATACATTTTTAGTCACATTTGATAGAAAAAGCTTGCTCGTAACACTTGCTCAACCGTTTCATGAGCTACCATGATGCTAAGCGCAGTTACTTGGAAAAACTTATAAAAGCTTTCTAACTTATAAAAGCTATTTCTTGAAGCATCAATTTTTTTTTCTTTATTTTGCCGTATAAATATATCACAACTTACATCGACACATCTAGAAGACATTTAACTAACTAATCCGCTAATTGCTAATCATATCGCGTCGCAATGTTACGATGTTGTGAATGTTGTAATTTTTGGCTATTTTCTACATTTAGTTATATTTTACCATAATTCCTGGCGTATTGCTTGCACAAGCTGTAATTAGTCATATATTAGCATTAGAAGGATTATGACAAGCTAAATTCTAATCTATGCAAATAATTTACTGGTATTAATGTCTGTTTATTCGACTGAGTAATCTGATCTGATTACGCGATTCAATTGAGTAGCAGTTGGTTAAGGGGATAACATAACAGACTATATTTAGCAGAATGTTCATTTGATAGACTAAATATAGCTAGGAAGTGATATAGTATGAATTATGATTCGCATTTTTTGTGAAAGTATGATCCTTAAGCCTTATTGTTTTTTTGCAACGATCGAAGCATTCGACAACTCGGTAGTTACTCTTTTCAAAACAGTATTAACAAAGTTGTAGGAATCATATTTAACTTTGGCCTGGTGTGAAATAAGAAAATATAATTATATAATTACTAGGAAAAAAAAAATAAAAAACACAAAATTTTACCCAAGCTGAGCAGATCTTTGATTCTGCCTACGGAGATTACGGGGGTGATGTGTGTGTGTGTGTGTTGGAGCATTTTAAATCAACTACTGGTTTTTTGGCATGGTCTAAGCGGACTCGACTAAGCACGGGATATAACACTAGAAGGGTGATGATTTTTAAGCTAAGGCGCTTAAATTTCTGAGTTGACGCAAAATATTTTTCCCTGAGTCACCCACGTCTATTTAAAAGAAAAAGTAGATTAAAATTATTGCAATAATATTCGTTCCCACATTTGAACTCATGCATAATACTAGGTAATCGCCTTCCGTGTAGGCTAACGAGCGGTGCGGTAGCAATGCAAATATCAATTAGCAGGGAAATGCTTTGCCACTGCTCTCCCATGAGGGTTGCCAGTATATTTTGAATGAAAAAAATGTTTTGTGTAATCGAAAAAATTAATATAAAAAAATTGCAAATGTCTACAAAATTGCATTGCAACGTAAATGCGTTTTTTTATATTAGTGTAGTTATTTTGATCAGTTACTTCTTTTAATATTGTGTAGTTAAATAAAATAAACATAAACTTCTGATCCTAATAACAGGTGCTTAAACAAGCCAATTTAGGTCTGAACACAAATCACATTCTCGTCTCTCAATGAAGGTAAGGGCTCGTGGACATTTTTCACTATCAAACACTGTTCTAGGTGAACAATTTCAAATACTAACACTGGGTCGAGAGTTTCTAAAACTATAAACCGCTTCATAAGAATTAAGTATACTTAATTTTTTTTTTAATAATATTAAGAAAAAATGGTCAACTCCATCCAATGGGTTAGTAGGTACTACTAACACGCGGAAAGGTAAACCCAGGGGTTTACCTGTCGCAAGATCACCCATTCCTTCGCCGAGTTGGACACACAAAGGATTTTCCCAATAAACCCATTGTTCTCAGTACCCTTAAAAAAGGACCACGCCAGCCCTAGCGTACCTGCCCGATACCGGCGCACGCGCCGCGTTAATTGGCGGCATTATCGGTACGTGATATGCTATTTCCGTTAGCTCAGCTCGCTGGTGGACCGACTTATAGGAGCTGGTGGTTGAAGGTCATTTTTGATAATGACAGTCGTAAAAAATAATTTTGTCGGTATAATACATATGTATATAAAAATTTAATACACTTTACCCACTTAGAGTTATGGCGGTAGTAGGTACAATCTGAATTTCAGTATTAACAAAAATAGATAATAATGAAATGAAATGAAATGAAATGATCTTTATTTACGTAGGCTCAAATAAGCACTTATAAATCGTCAGTACATACAAATGAAAATAAAAATTTACCACCGGATTCGGAAAGTAGCTTCTACCAAGAAGAACCGGCAAGAAACTCGATAGTTACTCTTTTCATCGCCAAATTTACAATAAGTATCGATAACAATTATCATATCCTTAAGCTTCTATGCTATACAAATCTAAAAAAGTAAATATGTATAATAGCAATTACAAATATTTGTCACTTAAGAAATCTTCTATATTATAATAAGCCTTTCTCATAAGATGATTTTTAATGTGTAATTTAAATCTATGCATAGGCATTTCAATTATATTGCCTGGTAGTTTGTTAAATAATTTTATACTTAACCCCCTAAATGAACTACTAGTCTTGTGAAGTCTTAGATACGGAACGGAATAATGTAAATAAATAATAAATAAATTGATCTGACTCCGAGCTAGTAGCTTAAGCACTTTTGTTACGGATATCAGAATCAACAGTGGTATTACAAATATATACATAAATATTGGATATTAACACGCAGACACAGAACAAACACAAGTATTCATCACACGAATGCTTGTCCTGGTTGGGGATCGAACCCACAACTCTTGCATGGGGCAGGGTGACTATCGAATGCGCCATCGAGCCAGTCAAATGTAGCTTTTTGATTGACGAAAATGTCTAGAAAACGTCGGGTTAAATCATTTCTAATATTGGCATTACTTTGATGATTCTAATTTCGATAATAAATTAAAGTAGATTACATTTATGTCATGCTAATGAAATAGGAGCACTTGAAAATAAAGTCCGATGTTTATTTATTTACAATGTACCTGTGTGTTCTCCCGCATGATTAAAAAATAATATCTTAGTGTGTATATATTTTAGCGACACTATATGTCTTGAGATGGTAAGGATCGGTGACCCTAAACACCAGCTGCTCAGGTAAAGCCACGTGCGCATGTGTACCAGCGGGTCAGTCGCAACTCACGGAACTTGTTCGGTTTGTTTATCGCGGGTTCGGTTCCCGGTCGTGTCGCAGATGTCGGCCGATAAATCGCGGCGACGAGCCCGACACCATGCCCACCACAATGGGATGGAGAAAGTCCCTTTGGCCATTTCTCACTTGGGTGCTGAAGGCTGGGCTTAGTAGGAATGTGAATGTATTATATGAAATCTGATGCCTTTTTTTTTAGCTTAAATCATGCATGCACGTGGCGTGATGCTACTTAAATCATCTTCTTAGATTAATTTTATTACTTACTTACTCTCCTCAAAAGTCAGTTCCGACTGTACAAACCAATGTTCACTGACTGACAGCAGGTCATTGCCCTGGCTTATTGAGTTAACTCAATGCTTAAAAATCAGTAGTTGATTTAAATTCAATACACACACACACACACACAACATCACGCCCGTAATCCCCGTAGACAGAGTCAAAGGCGCAGCAAGCCCCTTTACCACATTAAGCGAAAAATAAATGCTTCGACCGTTGCAAAAAAAAAAAATAAGGCAAAAAATGCGAGTTAACTCAATATTGCGCTATTACCAAAAAAGAATACACTGATGAACGTGATATGATAAGCGCAGCATTTTACAAATTCTGACTTAAGGTTATTAAGCAGTGCGTCAATTTTCGAGAAGTGACTAAAGACATCTGGCGCACTGAACTGAGTCAGCGCAAGTTTTCAGCTCAGATTAATGTGTGTTTCATCCAGTATCATTAACAATTGCTGGCTGTTCCATTGCTCATGATAATACTTCATCCAACCCTGTCATAGCTCGGCCAAATTGTTCTTGGTGTCTTAGTGGGAAATGACTCCCTAGAAAATATCGCCCAGCCAGGACAATTTAAGACGGCAAAAAACGATGGAAACGAGGAATTATTGGTACTTGGTACACAGACTCGCTTTCTTCTTGCGGCCCTAAATAGGGAAAAGAATGCCATTATATGTTAAACTTGCGTCTAAATGTATGGCTGGGCTAAGGTACTTTCGGTTTGAACAGGGCATACTGTTTGCAGAACTAAGATATTGTTCAGGAAAATCGATTGGTTTTTTGAAGAACATGTTTGGCATCATGGAATTTTCCTTATATCAAATATACAGCCTCCTTAAATTACAAATCATTCAATATATTCTAGAGAAAAAAGCAATATAAATTTCTATCAAATCGTTGACCGATTTGATTTCATTAAAGGGATAGAAAATTATAAATATTTTGCGGCTTCAATCTGGAGTACAATAGGAAATCGAATATAACCATATCAGCCTATAATCGTTCTTTCGGTTCACAACTATTACCGAGCCAAATTCTTTACAACCGCAAATGTTTAGCATGAAAGCATGAATACAAAGCAGACAGTAAGACAGACGAATACTTTACTTTACTTACTTTCACATTTATAACATTAGTAAGTACAGAATAAAACTTAATATACTGCATTACTATAGACATCTTTGCTAACTACGCACACTAGTACACCGCCCACCCATCCTTCAAGCAACTAGAACAATTAGTATCATCGAGCTCGTAAATAATTCGCTATAGCACAGCTTTCTAATTGATATTATCCTGCCCGAGGTCTAATTACCCCGCCGCTATCATCAACATCATAGAATCATATCTCATTAATCAACGTTGGAAGTCATTATGACATCAATAAAACAGTAAACGATTGGTCCGCTCTGTGCCATCGGTTCGCGTCCTTAAGGCTGCATACGCAATTCGACTAGAACATAGTAATAACACTGAACGATATATCAATAAAGCTAAAGTAAATCATGTAGAAATTAACCAGGAAAAGGAGACTTTTCCTGGTTAACTTTTAGTATTTTATAAACCAGAAAAATCCTGCAGTACGCACGGATACATTACTTTAACAGACAAAATACCCCGGACAGAGCCACGAGCAAAATATAGAAGGTAGTATGTGAGAATATATAGTCATAATATTTGAATTCAAAAGCCTGTTCATAAAAAAACAACTTAACTGAAAATTACAAAGTATTTTACTTAATATTTATGGAAGCGTGTGTTGTGGGAAATTATCAAGAGATCTTTAGTTGTCACCTGATGTAAATAATAACCGGATTGCAATCCAGAAACAAGATCAAAGCGCGCCCATGCCGAAAGAAGAAAACATGTTATGGATGCCAATACATTTCTGAAGCACGAAGTTTCTAATAAACTCTCTCAACATTAAACCTTTGAAATACAACTTAACGATGACCACACTTCAGCGAGGCTCGCCTCTGCTAAACCCTGTACGTTTTGGGCTTAAGTGTCCGCAATAAAATCATAAAATACCATGAGAGGACTTTCATAAAATGCAGCCTTCGTAAAATGCCTACTTAGGGGCATAAACAGGAAAATTAGGAAGTGTCGTATGGTCGTACTTGACAAGAGTTACTGTTATTGCGTTTAATAAATGGGCCATTTACTTCCAGCCGTTTTTCCGCCCCCGCTGCGGGTTTCACTCTGTTTGCGATAGGACTTAATCCTACTAGTCTTGAAATCCTAGTTTAGTAGGCAGTTTTGTAAATTGGCAGGTAAATACTTGATTCATGAAAATAAATATACTAATGATACAGGTATTATGTTTGTGGTGTAGGCGACGAAATAGCAACTCATAACTCACAGTAATCTAATCTAATGCAGTTTTATTTTTGTCTATAATTGGTTAAATTGGCTTGCTGCTCTGTTGCCTTTGTCTACCTCTTCGAAGATTGCGGGCATGATAAGTATTAATTAACAAACTCAAACCTTTACCACATATAACTACCAATATTGACCATATAAATACATATTTAAAAAAATCCCTCATCCATTTAATCGATAGATGTAATTTAAGTTAAATGATGGTTCATGCATATTAAATTTATTCAATTATTAAGTGCAGATCATAAAGTATTTAAAACATAAACATTTAAAATCACTAGCATGATTGTGGCATAATGTAGATTTCTCTTTATTAGTAGAATATAATAGTTTATGATTTGATAAATTGGCTAATAAAAGGATTAGAAAGGTGAGTCATAAAATAAGTGCAATACTCTTAGATCTTAATCATAATCAATCAAATGAAGAATGTTTATGATCGTAAAATACAAATTTTCATCACGTTTTATGTGGTGCAGTCCCGTTTTCTTCTATTTTCTTCTTCAACTGGCCCGTTGGCCGAGTGGACAAAGCCACGAAACTAAAGGGTCGCGGGTTCGAATCCCGCTAGGGGCAAATGTTTCGTATGATGAACATGGACATTTGTACTCGAGTCATGAATGTTTATAAACGTATTTCAGTATGTACGTCTATCTGTTCACTAGTATCTATAGTACAAGCATAAGCTTAGTTTGGAACTAGGGAATTGGTGTGCAAGTCTGGAGAATTTATTATTATTATTTATTTTACGGTAATTTCAATTAAATAGGCAAAAATTAGGTAGATATATAATTTCTAGATTTCATAAATACTTCTTATTTTATTAATAAACCATATAAACATAAATATACAAAACAATGCCTGGAGGCACAGCATACGAGTAATTAATGTAAAGCAACTTGTTCGAAGCTTAGGCCATAACTGCCGCTAAGATTTATAAGTATATTATATATATGACATTCTAACAACCAATAATGACTAGAAATATGTAATTGGAAAGGTTTTTTGCCATTCTTGTAGAACAACTGCTATGTATACTAATATATATACTTATTTGATTTATATTAGCATCTACCCGAAGGCACTATGCTAAAAGTAATCGGTTCATAAAATTACTTAAAATTAATAAAACTATTGAATATTTTAAAGATTGAATAAACAGATATACAATGTGGAAGGATGTTGGAGCCGCGGAAGTCCCTGGCTCACCTATAACGTTGGTCGTGTATTAACAGAAGGTGATGTTAGGAGTCATAAAAACCAGCTTGTATGAAAAAAAAAGAGCTTGTATGAAAAGGATCATGAATGTTGAAGAGGCGAGTGAGGTGTGTAAGGATCGTGCCATATGACGTTCGGTTCTATCTGCCTACCCTGCTAGAGAAGTGGCGTGAAGTTTAGTTAGTTAATTATTGAATATTTCGTAGACCAAAATGGAAAAATGCCTATGTAGTAAATCTGTTCTCTAAAATAAGCTGACATCAAAATTGTAGGCTTGCGATCAAAGGGAGCGCCAGTGTTCCTTCTTTTTTAATAAACAAAAGCAACATCGTTTCATTTAATAAAGCCGTAAACAAGGCTTCGTGGGTCAAGCCATGACGAAATGTGCGCTCGCCGGTACGATAGTACCCCGCTTAAACATAATGCCTGACTCAGCAAAAATCATTGCGCTAACTCAGTGTACCAAGCGTAATGTGCGCTAGAATGCGCTGGTTTAATCAATTAACTCAATATTGCGCCATGCCCCCTGGGCTGGATGATGTGCGTAAAGCATTTCCCAGTGTCAAAAAAATTGCGCCATGGCACATCAAAATGGAACGCGCTGAGTGAGACGAGGGAGTGGATTTGAGTTGGCACAATCGCTTGGTGTAACGCAGTGTTACATAGTTCTTCTTACATTGCTTGTCAAACGTGCCGACCGCGGCCGTCGCTCACAGAACTCGGACATGTAACATAGGGGACAATAGTCATACAATCTTCGCACAATCATTTATAATTAAATTTTAACACAAGCTAAGGATATAAAACGGTTGCTTGTCCAATAAGAGCAAGATTGTCTAAAGAGAGTGATAAAAATATTACTACTTAATTATTTTCATCAAAATTGTATATATGATTAGACATATGTATTTATCAAACAATTCCATAGAAGATTTCTATAAATTTTACTCAAAACTCATAACATTATTTTTAAATAGTTTAAAATTATTTCTGGATTAAAATATTATCAACATGACTCCACAAGAAAGTACCGACTCATTTCAAAATTTAATTAAAACAACATTATGTTACCATTTACATGACATTACATTATCTCCAGATTGGACGGCTCCGGTCTCCGAGGCTATGCAGTGCATCCGATGCAATCGTGATTAATAACCACAATTGCATCCGAGATTCCTGTGCAATGGACCGCTATCTTCCATGTCTGGACATATCGCGTCTTCATCGGTTTCGCTAGTTAGCACGAAGTAGCTCTCGTTGTGTTATGTCTTTTTTTATTACTAAGCATTATTTGTTTTATCTTTTAAAAGAGCCGTAGTAACTAGATCGATAAGACCACCTCATTACGAGGTGGACAATTGATGAAACCTGCCCGTTCAATACAACTATGGATGTGCAGTGCAACATTGATCCAATTTGCCTGGTTATCTTTTCAATGCAATGCGACTGCCTACCTCAATATTACCAGATTACCAATTACCAGACCCGCTAAATCCTTAGATATGTAAACCCTGACTCTGCAATGCTGCACATTAATTCAGTTCCATTAGTTAAGCCCATTTACCCCCCCAAAAAAAACAAAAAAAAACATTTAAAATACCACAAATATCCAGACCCGAGACTTGTTTCAGCAAGTAGCAACAAGTATTTGGAAAAAACTAGTACGATTTCAATCGAAAAAGTCTGAACCGTTGCACAAACAAGTTTGTAAAAAGTAATATTGAAATTGCATCGCAAATCTTGTGTTCGCGTTGCTATAGCACCATCTCTCACATGATATACGACGTACATAGAATGCCAGACGAAGTAATTACTCTGTCGTTACAGCAAACCGCCAATTGTCCCCGAAACCGAGGTGCGACGATTATTCAAATACGTCCCCGATGCGCAGGAGTGGGTTGCTACAGCAACCTGGAAATTTACCCCACAATTCTTCTTTTACATGTGACACTGAAAAGAAATGCAAAATTCTTAGTAGCAAGATCTATGATTGCTAATAAGTTAACCTTTAACAGATTTGTAATCAATTAAAATTAATAGAAGTGCGTTACTAAACTAGTTCGCCTTATCCTTACCTTCGATCTGGTCTCCGGTTTATTTATAATGTGAATAAAGTCCTTCAAAATTTAAAATGAATCATTGATGAAGGATAATCTCATATAATAATACCTGCTTATTAACGAGCGTATTATAATAAATATGTACATAAATAACATAAATAATAAGGATCAGCGGATTAGTAACCCCATTAAAATTCTATGATAATAGTGCGCATATTAATTAAATACATATAGTATTGCATCACTCAAGAACAAATATATAACCGTTCTGAATTCTTTGTTTCAATCTACAAACTTCTATATTCAGTAATCACCACTCCAATCTACCAAAGCTTTTACGTCACTTCCCAAAAAAAATTAAAATTACCCAACTTTCGGGTAATTACCCGGCCATAGGCTGCGCAAGGGCAACGGTACCGTCGTCGCTACGTGATCCTAGAGCGTAGCGGAACACACGGGCCTATCATTAAGCCATTTAGTTCCAGGATGTGGCACACTTTCGCCCTTGAATAACCAATTTGGTTAATGAAAATATTGGAATCGTCTGTGGTCTCTATGCGCGCGAGTGGTATTGTCAAGAAAGTCAACTTTGACCTGCAATAACTTTGACTAGCATCACTATTAGTTGGTTAGCCCTTTTAAATTGTTTATTTTTACTAATAATAATTCAACCATGCATGCAGTCTATAGTCGTTTAAAGTTTCAAAATCTTGGTCCAAGATCCTAATCTTTATCTAATTAATGACCTACGAGCTGATTTTCATGTAAGAATACGTCTAGTTTTTTTTACATCCGGCGGAAATCTAAAAAAAAATTAACGCCATTTAAGAGTTTATTATAGGCAGTGATATTAAATCTATTACAAATCAAATAATTACAACTCGTGACATTCAATCATTTCTACTAATAATGTCACTTCAACATCGCTGACAATTAATTGGATCAAGTGACTTTCCCGACGGAGCGAGATTGTGAAGAAGTCTATGTTAAAAACGCGTATAGCATCGCACGTAGGATTCCATCGATTCTAATACCTGGAATGCCTGAGATCTTTGTGATATTCTCACGTGAATGTAAAGACAGGATAAGATGTATGGTAAACAAAAAAAATGCTGTTGATGCTTACGTATTGATTTGTACTTTTAAATGCTTTTAAATAGAATTTTGATTAGTATCAAAGTTGTTAAATTAGCAATTTTTTTGGGACAGATACTATACCTAATACTCTTACATAAAAGTGAAAAGATAAAATGTTATATGTAGTTATTGAACAGTTACTCTTTCTGAAATCTGGGTATATTGGTAATTTTTCAGTATGTAATATATTTTATTTTTAAATAAGGTCCATTGCTTTTTTTAACGTATTGATCACCATTTTCGTTTCATTAAACAAAAATAATTACTTGCTTTTTTTTCGGCAATGTAGGTACCTACCTACATTAAGTCCTAGTAGAGTGAGATCCCAGAGCGGCCAGACGTTGCTACTTATTTTCTCAGAAATTAAATGTATAGTAAAGGGTATTGTTTATACCTACTACAAATAAATGTACGGGTACTAGCTAATCTAGCTATATTACAAGCACACGGTAAAATCATAGACAACATTTCTCGTATTCTCACGAGGGGAGCTATGAAGATTATATTTACGCATGTACGTTAATTCAAGGAGCCGTAAAAGGCGTGAATAATTACTCGGATGACAGAAAAAGCGGTTGGAGTCCACGGACAAAACGTGTAGTCCGATGCAGCGAACCATCTTCTTTTTTGCTCGGGGTAAAAAATATGGCTTTGTGGGATGCGGGGCTCGGGTGCGGGTAGGGCTGCCCCGGGCTTGTCCCAGTTGTGAGGGCGTTGGAAGTGTTAACATTTTTTACATTAACGATGATTGATAAATAATATTATTGAGACTACATAAAGGTGTATTACGTCACATCTAACGTTAGCGTTATTGCAACAACTAGTTGTATTACAAGGATCGTTAGAATTATTTCTAAATATAAAAAGCAGCACGATTTTTTTTTATGAAATACCGTATAAAATAATAAAACCAATCATAAATCCTTTGAGCCGTAATAATGACGATGAGGTTAGCTAATATATTTTTCCTTTGTATTAAGGGCTAGACATACTTTTAATGTATTTGACTATCGATCTTGTACCGTGTTATTTTTAATCCTTGTACATATCCAAATTTTAATTACTTATAGTAATAATAATTACAATATTAACTAACTAACTAAAATTCACGCCTTCACTTTTATTACAATATTGAAAGTCGTAGTATTAGATCGATATCTATTTCTTTACTAATTAAGTAACATAGCGACGCCCACGTACATAATTAACCGTTCGGAGATCGAAGCGCCGCTCATCCCCATCCCGCGGTAGCCCTACCGAGGGGTTGCGAGGATGCGGCGGCCGCGAGCGCGCGAGCCCGCCAGTCTGGCTGCGCCTCCCGCGAGCTCTGGTCGTTAAGACTCTGCGTCTCACCGCTGTCGTCCGCCACTTACCGTCGCGAGCGCACGTGTGTCGCACCGATATTTACCTGTGACTACAAATATTTGACGTGATGTGAAAGACCACTTGGTTATATTTGTGTTTCGATCAAATCGAATTCTGACGGTGTGCGTGTTGTGTTTCGGACTGTGCTTTCTGGAGTTCCACAAACTGTGATTGCCGCGGTTTCGGCGACAGCCAAAGCGTCCGCATCCACAGTTGGATGAACGCCAACAACTCCGCTGTTAAGGTGAGCGAAATCTCCAAACACCGGGATATTTCGTTCGCCATTAGTTTTTGCAGAATCGTAAACAGTGCTTTATCTACGTCAATTGCTTATCTTGCAACCGGCTGTCGCAATTCTATAATACGCTATTCCTGTTTACGATTTAATTAATGCCTTTATCAGAAACGCTGTCCAATGCCGCAATGTGAAAAATATGAGCGATTCTATTTCAAGTTGTATTTTGTTGATAAAGCACATTCTCACTTGTCGCAATAACCGTTGTTTAATCTTCGATGGAATACAGAAATACCTACTTGGGGAAAAAGAAAATGTTACTGCACGCAATCTATTGTTTTATTGCCCTGGGTAATGGCACCAGAAACACCTACGTGTATGTATAGGTATTGCTAGTCGCTCTCTATCATTAGTTACAGTTTTGTTTACGCTTCGCTATTTTACAACGTGTCATTAAACAGACTACATGGGAACGAAAAGTGTATAAGTGACTTCCTTAATATCATAAAATCAAGAATTTATAAAAATGTATTTAAAATATTCATGTAGGTATACGTTCAAACAATGCTCTGATTACGAAACCAACGCCGCTTTAATCATAATTATCAAATTATGTAAAAACATCCATTAACATTTGTAAGTCGCTCATCTAGAAACGATAGACATTATTAATTTATGTTATTATACATAGTAGATCGTTTAAAAATTTCCGCGACCAAAAATAATAAATCATGTTTGTACTTATCCAAGGTTATGGTACCCAGTGTGTTATTATCATTATTACACTCGTTATCAAGTACTATATCAAGGCCGCCGTTATGGAGTATTGAATTATCGTCTGTACCATTATTTGCAATAACAGCTCTGTTGTCGTATATAACAGCTTATTTCTCTTAATGTTGACCTACTGCCTTGACGAAGGTCTTAGGTTCAAACAACGTTTGTATTCCGACAGTTGACTGTCTAAAATCACTTCACCTCATTCGTTCCAACAACAATAACTGCTTCTACACAGACGTGGACACAATTTTAAAACAACAAATTTTTCGCGAACTATTTGCAGAGTTGATATTATTTCAACAGAAATTCGCATCGATATATTTCACCTCGGGATATTCAAAGGCGCACGTTAGTATTTCGGCGTCGCAGATCCCTGCCAAATTCTTCGACCGGTTGTCGAAATCGCTCCCGCCAATTACTCACGGGGCAATCTCTAGAGGCACCAGATAATTAGCTAGTCAGACGATAATTCCTCAGGAGATAAGAGGTGCTCGACAGACAGCGCGGCGTACGTGACACCAACAAGGGGTCTTTGGTTCCCCGGTCACGTTTGACACACTATTCGACAGTAGCCGACTGTTAGGTATGACAGTCCACTCTATTAACGTCCATTTGCTTACAAACCTTAAGCCGAATCGTGGATTTTTAACCGGCAACAGCTCGACAGGGCCCTCGTAAAAAATATTACAGCCATTAAAACGGTCTGACCCTAAACGTGTAGAATTTATTAAAGGACCTATAAAAAGGTACGGCGCATAAATTCTATTTCTGTTGTTTATAGTCTAGCTATATTTTCTCTGTTCTGTATTTCTCCATTGAGGTGTGACTATAGCATTTACGCAATTCATTGGCTGGAAATTCAATGGTTTTAGGTAGACTCGTTTGCGGTCAGAGCTAATGTTGTTTACGTAGTTACGACGAACATCAATACAATTTGTTCTAACTCAATGAGATCAGTTACAAGTGGCCCGTCTGAATCAGGTGCTTCAGAGAACCCGACCTCACCGAAATAGACCGTATGTGCGTGACCGTCTACCCCTGGTTTTTCGGTCGGCGCTAATCGTCACTCATTCAATTGCTCTGTTGGCCTTTGGCCAGGACATCATGGATGCCAAGGTTCGATCCACTTTTACATTGACGCGTGTAGTTTGTTTGTTAAATTGAATCACGTCGGCTCGCTCCCGCGCGATGTATCGTGGACTGACCTAACATTTTTATAGACGCGGTGAAAGCACCCCGCCTGGTGACACTCTTTGTCAACCACGTTCGCGATCTCTGATTGCGATTCCGATTCGCTGGCCAACATAAAGTGGCAGCGAAAACCTAAATTTCGTGCGATATTTTTCTCTCAATCTTTGCAAGCGTTAAGAAACGTGAGCTCTAGATTCGCAAACTGAGACGAAATTTGTAATTTACTGCGATATTTTATAGCTTTTTTATCGTTACAAGTCTATAAACTAATATTTTTATATCACTAAACGTGTTCGTTGATTGATTTATTTGAGTTCGTCTATAACTTCATTGAGAATTTTCGACTGTCTGGTTGATGTTCGGTCATCGGTAATGTGGGTGGGTTCGGAGCATTAATAGTTCGTTGGTGTTTCTCGATTCGCGGCGGGTGCATTCGAGCCGAAATTGCCTGGACTGATTTAGTTTTACGGCGCGAGCGGGTATGACGCGCAAGCGCACGCATCTACCGGCTCACTCATTGTTACTTGTTATTATTAGTTCTCATGGATCGTTTACGTTGTTATGTAGGTCCCTCGGCTGAGTAACACTGGCTACTATTTTGTAAACGTAATTAATTGCAGATGTGGATGTAAGTAACGATCAATCATCATTATCAGCCAATTTGTTATGTAATTTTTCATTAATGCGAATTGGAGATTCTTTATCTTTGAGAATATTTTAAAGACTGTTGTTTGTTTCATTTGAATTGACATTCAAGTTGAATTCGGCAGTAGGTGCAACGTGGAGTGCACATGTTGACAAGGATATTTTATCTGTGTCATTAGGACGCCAGCTGAACAATGAGCCTACATAAAGAATGTCAACCTAATTTATTCGTGTCACATACCCAAAAAAGCGCAGCGAGAAATCCACGACCGGTCTATGTGACCTATTCATTTGACTAATCGCAGTAATTAGATATCGATTCGGTTTCACTTTCTGATCCTGCATCGTTAATCCGTGAACAACCTTGATCCGATTCACTTCGAGATCGCCGTTACATCGACTTTTACGATTCGTGTCGTACGGATTGATTGCGGCAATTATTTTTAAATTAATTCGTTTCCGAACAAAAAGTTGGCCCTCATTTGTTTCGGCCAAAGATTTAATGTTTGCCAAATATTGGTTAAGAGGTCGCGTACCGGTAAACGCGACGATCCCCGGCGACATTTCACACGGGCGTCAGCAAACGCGATCCACAGCTCGTATGAATAAATACACGTTAAATTTTATTGTTGCATTGACACCAATATGTCACACGTAGGGTCGCGTCGAAGGGAAAAAAGTGGAAATGTGCGATGAGGCTAGAAAATCGGAACAAGACTGTCCTTATACGGCGGGCAGGTTGTTAACGATTGTCGAAGTCATCGGATAACGGTTGAGGACAAAAAATGAGTTTCAGTGTTTCCATCCAGCGTAATTGGCAGGTCTCAGGCGGAATGTGGTCTGACGAAGATGCGTCCCAAAAGGAAAGATGGACGGCCGTAAGCGTCAGACTGGAAGCTATATTAAAATAGAATTTCAATTAAGCAAGACTTAAAGACGAGGAAAAATATTTTACGCCCTGTTCTCGTAAGGTAGATAGTATCTATGCGAGATGCAATGAAAGTTATGCTGTTGAATTTAAGTGCTATTGAATCGAATGATAATGATTGTTTGTTAAGTTAATGACTTGGAAAGCTTGAAGAGAAACTGTTTATGCTTATAAATTGTTTTATTGTAATTCAATTAACTCGATTGGGTATATTCCGAGTAAGTACAGTATAAATTACCGACTTCACTAGTCAGTAATTTATACTTTACTCGTTAAAGTAGAAGTAATATATAATAGTTATTTATATTATTACATCGATTAATTAGACGGTTAAAACTTGATATATTGGTCGATTTGTTTCAATATGTAAAGTTGATTGATTTAGGTGTCATTATTGGGTAATCTGGTTGGACATATTTTAAAGTCTCTTAAAAGGCTTGAAACTGGATCTAAATTATTGTAATTACGTAGTCTGGGTGACCAGATAGTGTTAAATGCTTTGGCATTTCTAAGAGAAAAATGCTTAGAACGCGAGAGTAGACTTAACGGTAAACTAATCTTAGCATTATCCATCTAGTTTAGGGCTGTCTTACGTCAAGATTTCATCACTAAAGACTATTACAACATAATCGGATATTAGTCTATATGATTTTGAACCACTGTCACTAGGTACTCAATATTTGTGTAGGTACTGTTAGGTTATACATACTTCTTGGTTAAAGATTTGACTTAAGAGTTTATGGTGTCAATTCAAGTCTCTCATGTATTTTTCTCAAATTATATGTAGTATTGTTGCTTCTCAAAGTTTAAAGCATGTGATTAAAGATTGTTTCACCTTACCCATATTTATTCTACATTAATTACTTCATGTCTTTTTTCCTATGGTGTGCTCCCATTTGCTTAGTCTGGCTTAAGTATACAATAATATGAACTATCCATTATTATTAACCAGCTCAAAACCACTCGACATCGGAAAAAAAATTGTAAACGACAGTCCTTTTAGTTTTCCATGTCGAGTAAGTTCAGAAACTCGGCAGCCGCAGCCCTATCAAGTTTCAAGTAATGGGACACAGCTCCTTAACTCAGGAATGTGTGTTGAACTCATCTAAACCACTTCTAAGAACGTTTAGTACAGTACCCCAGTTTCTACAAAACAATGTATGTGGATATTCCACGAACCTCACGTAATATTTCGATAGTGTTCAATGGAAATGCAATAAAAGGTTGCCTCTCCGAAAAATGAATATTCGACCCACTAATACGAGGGTAACAGAAATCAGATTATGTGTATCTTCTGGGAAATTGGTGACAGTCAAACAGAGATTGTTGGTAGAGAGATTTATAGTACATACCCTGCAAAGATCATCGACCGTTTGATTAGGGTTGACGGCGTTTTATAAATGACTTATATCGTGTATTTTTTTTAATCACACGCGTAATTAGCCGCTATGTGTTGAGATGAACAAATGAGTATTAATTAGACAACCCTTTTTTGCTAATTGGTGTTATTTGTTTTCATCGCGCCATGTGTTAACTAAAAACAATGTTATAAAAAGTTCTTGGCGTTATATTAAACATATGTATTTATCTTGTAATACTGGATAGCCATGGTTTCACGAAATCTTGACATCTGAAAATATATTTACTTGTGGTCAATTTCAAAATATGCATTAAACCAATCAAAGTCTCTTTGCAAATATTTAAGATCTCGGATAATTATAAATAGAACGCATACGGATAAAAAACAATAATCAAGAACTCTCTTTTGTAATCACTTTATCTTCAAGTTTGAAATCTATGAGAAGAACCCCGCGATAGGTCTATGGTAAATTAATTTTAACATTTAACACAAAGCGTTTCCAGCTTTAGGGAATTCAGTTTTCGCCATATCATTTATTTCACTTCATTTGTCAACCCTGAGTACTATAGTGTACTACGACACATTGGTACAGTAGATTAGCGCCTTGTCACGCTCAAACACTCTGTTTGCTCTTCCGATCAACACTGGTTATCGCATCCAGGCTGCGCGGACGCATGCCTCGTAAACAAACTATTGGCTTTCTTCGTGGACACTGACGGGTAAAAAGACTCAAAGTTGCGTGAAAGTGCAAGTTTGCATCTGCCGGCGATACTTTCGTTTTTACTTAACTTATTCGACAGATATTTGGAATGTTACAAATGACTATGCCTGTATGATTTCGCGTGTGAGAAACGAGAAAAAGCGAAAACTTTGGGTTTTTTTTGCGATAATAATAACCGTTCCTCTGCGGGCATTGTTTCTGCCTATGTCTTATAGTATGTCATATAATTTTAGTAATAAATTGCAGGTGATAAGATAATATTAAGTGGTCGATTGTGTTCCAAACTATATTCATTTACTTACAAGTAAATTGCTTTGGCATAAAATGTTATGTAGGTACGTAATATACTACATATTAGGTATAGAACAGGAAAGGATCCAACAAATAACATTACGCATGTACGAGTTTATTTGTATTCAAGTGTGTGACTCATGGTATTGAGTGGTGCAGCCTAAGGCTATTTTGTGCAGTCATACACAATGAGTTTATCAGTGATCCTAGCATACATGCGCACGCGCCTGGCTTTCTATTGATTTTGATGTACAAGGTGACGTTTTAGAATCGGCTTTTTAAATAAATATTTTATTAAAACAAATCAAACAAATATAGCAGAAAAGAGATTTCCAAAAAGAGACCATACTAAGTAACAGATAAATACATAGTCGTACTTAAAAATGTTTTATAAGTATCCAAGTTTCGAATTCGAAGTTACTCAAAAATAAAAGTGTAGCTATTATAATTGCTAAAGAGGATGTAGGTAAATATATTATTATGTATCTACTTATGATAGATAAAACTCTTATGTATCCATTTGTACATACGGTACTTTATCTTTTAACGTGACTTTTTTGGATGTTAGACCTTGAACACGTCGTATAACTGACTTTGTTTACTTAGTTTCATTCAACTTCATAGATAACAACCCAAAATGGGTGGTCCCGAGTAAATGATTAATGATAATGATTATGTATGTTTTACGGTGTCTTAGATAATGACATGTGCTCGATTTAGTCATGTCATTATTTTTAGACAAAAACTTCATTCAAAGCTACTCCATTCTACGTAGTTACTACTACGTAGGCTAATATGCTCTCAGAATAGTGACAACCTGCATTTCAAATAGTGTTTGTATATTTTTGCGCTTCACGTACGCGGAATATAATATGTTGGTTGATACAAAGGCTGTTAGATCCTCCGTTTCGTCTTAGTAAAAAAAATAATAACGATATCCATAACTTCATCTTACTCTATTCTAAAAATTGTTTGAATAGTTTATACGTATAACAAAAAAAAAACCTTCATTTATTTTAGTTAGGATACTTCTGTTTTAAGAGCAAAAGTGCCTGCCTCGATCTCCTATTGCGGCAAGACCCATGATACCCGTTATGGTGGCAGACAGTAGGTTAATTAATGAATAATGGATGCACGGCAATATTTCACTGGTTTCTCTGTCTAGACCTCTGCGATGAGCAATCTAGGAAGCACCGATCCATGATTTAGATAATATTGCGAGTACGTATTGCTCAAACAGACCTGGCTTACGTATGCGTCGAATAAGCCGATTGTAAACCGTCTGCGATAAAATTAAAAAGAACAGTTGGAGCGAGACAAATTATGGAACAATGTTTTCTAGAGTATACATATACATTTCTATGTATGGGCTTCACAAATGGTTAACGAGTGTGAAAAATGTCGAAGGATCAATCATTTTACAAAGTATTTACCCAAACAAAATCTAGACCAACAATTCAAAAAGGTCTGTTCCTGAAAAATGTCGAAGGATCAATCATTTTACAGAGTATTTACCCAAACAAAATCCAAAAGAAATTCCTTGCTTTGCAACTGAACTGAGACTGACTTGAGAAAACCGTACTACGGTTTTCTCAAGTCAGTCTATCGGAACATTTCCTTACCAACAGAATTATATATGTTATTGAACATACTTCGAATATATAGTGGGTTCGGTTTAGCAATAAATTTAATTATTAATATTTATTAGGCAAAATATTATAATATTTTATGTACTATTTTTTAATTTCCCTACTGAGTTAGGGAATGTATGTATTCGAAGTAGCAAATTACTGCTAAATAAACTATTTATATTTTTACTTCTAGGTTTGAAGTGTACTGATTTAGCAATTGAAGTTCTAACGTTGTCAAACTCGTCTAGACGGAGAGATTAATTAAAAAGCGATTAAGCATTCTTGACATATATCCTTATTTACCCGTCTATCCGATTTCGTCCATAGCCACTAATAAGTTTATAGGTAAAAACGTCAACTTTTACATTCTTCGTGTCTAAAAGAACGCAGAGAGACCGGTCGGGCAGAGGAATTTTCTCTTTTCCCGCTACTGTGTTGTTCGCGGAAAAACTTCAATGTGCATTTAATTAATTGCTTGTCACCGAGATCTGTCACGTCACGTCATAGAAGACTCTAAGGTGAAGGAATAAGGGTCACCGTGGGGCGGGGAACAGGGAAAATTAATCACTGCCTTGTTGTTAGTTTGTTCCCTGTAATTCATTAGGTCTTAGGTTATTCAAGACTGGTGCGGGTTGCAACACCTTTCCCCTACTGCTTATATGGGAGCAGCTGCCGTTTGTGTCGTAAAATGCGCGTGCGCAGAACCGTTCGTTTTATTGTTAATGGGAAGATGTGGTGGATAGCGAAAGCTTTTTTTGTGGAGATGCGCTGTTCTTTGTATTGAGGGCAGGTGCAATGGTGCGTTGCGTAGTAAGATACTATTCCTTTATTGTCTTGAGGTAGAAACGTATTAAGGAGGTAACGTAGATTCGTAAATTATAAAAGAAATAAAATACTACTATTACTTACAATTAAATCTAATGACGTTGATGCGAATTCAAAGCTTTTTCCGAATCTGTTCCACGTTACTAGCGCCATGAAGCATCTTAACATCGCTACAAAAATAGACCAACTGTTTTCAACAACAGTTTTATGTTCTGAATTCGGAAAATTATTATCAAAATTTGGATTATCCAATAACCTTAGACATTGCCGTTGACGTAGGTCATGTATTTCCTCAAGCTAAAATTGCATATTATCCAGTCTCGTTTGCCAAGTCTCGGAAATACTGTCACTGCAGTTACGAGTTGAGATTATCTGCACAATTAATTACTGTCAACCGTTCACGCAATATCGGTTTTGTACTAAAGATATTCCTAATTTGCTCGGATCGACATTCGAATAAATTATTCGATCCGTGTTACCTGTCCCGTTAGACGGGCAACAAGCGTTCGTCGATGTTTCCCCGATACGGCCTTTCTTACCGTGTTTCTGAGAATTACGCGTTTCGTATTGTCTTATCTATTCGTTTGTAATGCTACAATTTCTAGTTTTCAAACTTGAAATGTTGTGTGGAACCTAGTAGTGTGTGACGCAAACAGCGATTTGTGTATGTACTTACATCGGCTCGCGTATTTACTCATTAACATACATGGAGAGGTAACAGTTGTTTGTACTTTGGTTTGAGACAGATTACACTATAGATCATATTCAACAATTAACGAATGGTATTGTTCTATTAACATCTCATATACGTAAATTTTTTTTGGACAATTAATTTTTTTTACCTAGATAAGTTTTTTTTTAATAGAAATATTGTATTTATATTCAGTCATTCTATAGTTATTAGCAAACAATTATTATTTAAGATTTACATTTTTTTAGGTCGACCATAGCAGTAGAGAATATTGTCTAATAGTACCAATGTGTCGTGCGTCGAACGCCAGTTTTGATCTGACTTTAGAAGTTCTGTTTTCCTTAACAAGTCCCAGTGACGTCATTCGTCATTAAATCCAGATGTGATGAACCTACATCATACGTAAATTCCCCTTACACATTGATTGACTCAATTATCATCTTAATTGCTTCAAATCTACTTTTGTTGTCTGTATTTACGGGTTTTGCCACATGCTAGAGGAGACAACCTATTTGATTATAAGGGTTATTATTCTCTGTTACGATTTGCAATGGAGAATCACTATTATAAAGGCGATAAGATGAAAGCTAACATATGGTCATACGAACTGAAACGAATTAAACCTACGTTGTCTGTTACCTACTTAGATTGCTAACTAACTGTAGGTTGCTTACAATGATAGAAAGACTATTAGGTAAGTGTGGTCACAAATGTTACGCATGAGCAATGACATCAACAATTATTACGTGTCATATTAATTGACAACATTATTGTCCGGTTGCGTATTGGATGGTCTTTTGATAACAAATCGCCTAATAACCAACACCCATTCAATACGAATCTGCAATCAATTGTAAATAATTATTACTTGTTATGTGTACACAACATTTTATTTTTTTTTAAATTTAATTATATTTAAAGTTTCTTAATTATTGTATTTATATCGTGATTGGACATCACAGATTTGTCTCCTGCGATGTGACAGTTCTTAAGAAGTTTTTGCGTCAACTATCTTTTTCGCAACGTTGCTATACCACGGAAACAATTGATCGATAATTCGCAAATGAAAAAGCGTTGACATCAAACAATTAATTTTAAACAATCCCCCATCATTTATTGTTTTGCAGAGCAGATTTCTCATCGACTCTCCCTTGCAGTGCCGATACAATCCGACGATAAATCTCCAAGCCGTAGGCTCGGATTTCTCCAAAACACAACTGCATTCTTTTTTCGAGGTCGGGCCCGTCAAGTTCAGCGGCTGGCCTCGAATCGTTAGCCCAATGATCCGTGATGACCTGCCTTGTCAAAGAGCAGTGATCGAATGCCTTATCAGAGAGATAAGCGACGGGCTGGGCGAGTGTTTAGAGACCCTGACAACGAAACCAATGGCCGTGGTTTCGAATCGTGCTACAGGAAAATGTTATGCGAGAAACATAGTTAGATTGTAGAAAAAACTGTGTACATTAATCGCAGCACTAAACTTTTTTATATAATGACAAACTACGTCTAAAATTACCTGAATTAAGATTTAAAATATTACATATTTTTTTTATTTTAGAGGACGAAAATCGTATAAGAGTAGATGTTTACTTAAGTCAGGTTTTGAAAATCAAATAGATCGTTGCTTTGTCATTTTTCGAGTACTCAACAGTACGACAGTTTCCGCTTTTAAACAAGTGATATAAATTATTAACTACAATCTCCAAGTGGATGGAAATTTTCTAGCACATCGCTATCGCCCGATGGCTATCAGACCGTCAATCGGGGCCCACTTATTCAATATCATTGATCCAGCGGTGACATGCGGGCGGACGATACGGGACCTATGAATAAACAAATTACCGTTTGAATGAGTGTTGATTTATTGCTGGACCCTTCTTCGGACTTCGACGTTGACATAGGTATAGATAAGAGGGAAGTTAGTCTAGCAATAGACTGTTAAGATGAGATAGATCGTTGTAACTGTGAGATTCAGGACGATGTTGGATAAAAAGCACACGCGCTACAATACAAAGAGTGTTCGAAGAGCTCGCGAATTTTTAAAAACTATAGTTTTCGAACTACTTCCGAGGGCTAACGACGTGAACGAACATGCACTTTGAAATAACTGTGTAGGCATGTGTTGTGTAGGCATGATCAAATTTCTTTGTTTCTATACTGTATACAAAACATTAAGCTAGGTTTAAAAAGGCCAATAGGTAAAATGAGTATGAAAATGATATCATCCTCGTTGAATCAATCGTTTTGTGACAAAAACAATAAATAAATAAATATCCGACTACATCATATCATTGATCTGACTCCGAGATAAGTAGCTTAAGCACTTGTGTTACGGACATCAGAATCAACAGTGGTATTACAAATATATACTTAAATATTGGATATTAACACCCACACAGAACTAACAGAAGTATTCATCATACGAATATTTGTCCTGGGTGGGGATCGAACCTACAACTCTTGGCGCATGGGGCAAGGTCACTACCGAATGCGCCATCGAGCCAGTCAATAGTAACATCCAAATCCATTGTTGTCTGTCAAATATAAACCATATGTATAAGAAATTGCTTTGTCAGACATCATATTAATCTTTATCGCGCAAGATAAATGACAGTTTTGGGAAATTCTGGAACAAAAGTAAATACCTAATAGAAAGTTGTGTCGTTATTTATATGGTAAAACTTTCTGGAAGTTGCGATACAGATTACTTTTGTAACAATTTTGGAAGGCTCATCGTATTTTTATACATGTCCACATGGGATTGCCAAGTCTCGGTGGTTTAACTTATTAACGGATGACATATCACGCATTGTTATATCTATTCACATAGGGCTTATATATACAGGCATTACATAATTTATATGCATTCGTTATCGCATGTTTTTAATTGTATCCATGTGTGAGTTAGGTGAAAATATCAAACCCGTTTTATTGAATAATTTTATTTTAACTAACTCAACCAACTCACTCAACTTCACGCCACTTCCCTAGCGAGGTATGCAGAGAGAACCGAAACACCATATGGCACGATCCTTACACACCTCACTTGCTTCTTCAACATTCATGATAGTTTATTTTTAACATGTACATATATGCAACTTATATGCATAACGAGCATTTGTCTATCATTTTGTTTAGAGATTTAAATGCTCATTAATGTCTTTGAAATGGATATCATCTTCATTCTACTTGGTAATTTGTGTATTTTTAAAATGTTTTATTGATATTGCTACTGTATTTCTATTTTAATAATTTTATTACCATACATACATATACATAACATCACGCCCATAATCCCCGAAGGGGTAGGCAGAGTCAATAATTTAATATTCATTTAATTTTATTGAACGATTGCACAATTAGTCCGGGAAGTATTAAGTAACTTAGTTCTCCATTTAAAAGGTCTATTTTAAACCTCCTCATTCGAAACGTTCCAGCTTTGAATCCAGACGAGTTATTATTAAACACATCAAAGTTCGTTAATTAAACTTCTAACTGGAACATACATTGTCTCCTATATAACTTGGGATCGGAGTAAAGCAAATACCAACTTAAAGTCGTTTGTGCAAGTTTTAGTTTTGCATATTCACTTTAGTAATTAACACTGTATTGCTTCAGGGATCTTTACGACCAATTTAGTTTGAAGTGTACGAAGTATAGGAGGTAGGCAAATGTTAATCAACTTGAAATATATCTTATCGAAATGAATTAGGCCTTATATTCGATATATGCATTAGTAGCGTACTGTATTATAGTGAACCGTACCATATTGTAAGTATAGGTAAAACGTTTTAAATAAAACACGCTATAACAAAGTCGGTCCATCAGTACAATCTTAATTTTTGTTTTTTTTTATAAACTACATACATATGAATACATACGCCTGCAGCGGTTTTGTCGGCGTATTACCGAATCTACTTGGTTCGTCTCGAAGTACAGTGCCGTTTTTGTGGAAAAAATAAAACTGTTATATATGAATAAACATTTTGCATTCACGCGTCTCAAATTTACATTGTCTTTATCACTTTGTACTTACATAAGCTATGCTAATATGTGTATTAGGTAGGTACTTCTGTATACAAAGTCACGTAGGAACTAGAAACAATTGATGAATTTTGTTTATTCATCAATTGTAATAGTTCCTAATTTGAATTTTTTATTTTTATTTTAACCGTTACTTGCTAAGTAATTTAGGCACATTAACTTAATTATATATCTACACGATTGCCGGTATAATATTCACTCACATTTCAAGACCACATGCTCTTTTATTTTATTGTACCTTCCACGAAAATGTTTAGATCCAATCCAAGACAAGATAACAATCTGCTTAATTAGTACCGCGTTCAGTTTGTAAATGCGACCACATCTGCTTCATAATAATAATCCTTTGTTACGCTACTGTAACTTGGTATTGTTCCATTTGTAACGGCGATGCAGTTTTGAAAACACCATTCAATCATGCAGTTATCTTATCTGACGATAAACGTTTAATGCTGAAACGAGTTTGTCTCCCAGAATCAGGTTTCAAATGTTATCTCAATGCTACTTAGGCACAACATGCCTAAGAAGGTGAAAACGAGGCGCTGCAGAAGGCAGAGTACATATAAACTCGTCCGGTTCAATGAGGGTTTTTTTTTAATTAAAACATCAGATACGTGGCGTAACTGTGACGTACGGTCTTGTCCCCTCTTCATTGTTAGGTTTTCAGAACAAACTAACCTGCTGTCAACAAAGAGCCAATAGGGACAGTGATAAGACCACGAGACTCCCTCGTGCCATCTGGCGGTTTTTGTATTTTTGAAAACCCTCATTAAAGTCGCGTCGTACTCCGTAAGACATGGTGTTGTTGACTCTCTAAATTTTTAGTTACTATCTGTTACACTAATGAATAGTTCATTGCTTAAGACGCCTTACGCGTCTGTCTTTTGAATAAACAAAAATTTTTGGCTGAATTTTTTAACAGTTTTAGTTAAATCCTCATTAGTCTTAAATATCGGCCCTATAAAAATAAAAATAATTAAACGAACGGTTTCACAACAGGTACTACATACTATACAAAACTCGAATTATAGATCTGGCACACTAGCCGAACAATCTAATAAGAGAGATATACATACATACATAACATCACGCCCATAATCCCCGAAGGCGTAGACAGACAAAAGTCATTCAGTCAGTCAAAGTCAAAATTTGTCATTATAACGACGAATTGATAGCACATTATGCATTAGGGGTCAGAATATGATATATTATGCTACTCGTATGGAATCGTACACCAAAACTATTTTAAAATGTTTTAAACATAGTAGATCAGCAATAAGCGTTTTATAAGTGCTTCATTGGACCTATGCCTATACAAATATGACTTGTTTCATTTCGTAGATGAGTGCTTCGTATCATTTACAATAATTATTGTGATTTACGGCCATTTTTTATTCATATAAATCAACGAGAAAATTTAACGAGATTAAGGCGCCATCGAATGTAGGCATTTAAACTCTTGCATAATTTAACCTACTGTAACAATCTGCTCCGTACCAAGACCAGTCACTGGGCTGGAAAATAGGAAATCAATCATAAAATACAAATAGCTCAGCAGCAGGCTACTAACCGGGGTAACTCTCACCGCTTTATACGCCCTACTCTGAGTTAAGGGCGAATGATCTATGGGGTTACAGATACTATTACCTGCATTAACCGATTACAATAAGCGATAGACATCAGCTATTTGTTCCTGCATACTAAATTTCAGAGTGCATTCTGATTTTGAAACCGGAAAGGCAATCAAGGCTTTGATAATTGAGATTAAAACGGCGGTAGCGGTGGTAGCGGTGGTAGCTCAATGGTAAGGACACGCGCCTCTTAACCGAGGAGTGCGGGTTCAAAACCGGGCACGTACCTCTGGATTTTTTAAATCTATGTACGTATTTTTGCCACTAGCTCGACGGTAAGGGAAAACATCGTGATGAAACCTGCAAATCCAAACAACTTTGGATTTGTAACCTTGATCCAAAAATTGTCTGGTTCCCCTATCTTAGGGTTACGAAGGTCAGATCGGCAGTCGCTCCAATGTAATTACCAGACTCGCTTAATCCTGGATCATGGTCTAAGCGGACCCCGTCTAAGCACGGGACATAACGCTAGGAAGATGATGTATATCTGTATAGTATATACATAACGTTTCGATGTTATTCGTTTAAAAGCATGTACTTCACTAACTTTATATATATTTTTTTTTAATTTCGGATCTTTGAAAACTTTTTAATTCATATCACTCAATAAAAATGAAAGCGTAAACATAACTCCAAACACTTTTTTTTAACCTACATCCATCCCAATCAAGGCAGCCTCCCAACTATGCAGAACACATCAGTAGCTTTGTATTGTGATTGTAGTCACTAACATACGTTGTCTATAATTCTAGTCTTGCGTATATTTTTACTCCAAATTTCTTAGAAGGTTCATCTGTCTATGAGTGTTGATCACTTGCCTGACCTTCACGATCCTCGCCCCTAAACGAAACAGTAGTTTTATTGTTTAACTTGACTGCAACGTTGGAAGGCAATTACAATACCGTGAATGAGTGAAAACATACCGAATTAAATGGTGAGCGGAAGCGTACAATTCAATGCTATTTTCTCTTTGTAATTTGCAGTTTGTGATGAGGACTCCTCCTGCGGAAGTACGGAACGGTTATTTCGTAGTGATAAAAATATAGGGTTGTAGCATCTGGACCGATGGTCATCCAATACGACAATGTATTAAAAAAAAGTAAAAATATTACAAAGTGATGAAATTGTAATTGAATGTATTCATGTCGTTTTTAAAAGCCAAAAGTGCTTATTGGCGAGTATACTTTAAAACAGGGCTGTCCAAAGCACGGCATTAAAAGATCGATGCATGTGATAATGATGAAGAAGTGATTCGTGAGCCAGGTTAGAAGCCAATAAAAGGATGTTAACATTGATGTATGTATGGTATCGCATTTTTTTTGATTTATGGAAATTAATTGAAATATGAAAAATCCTCGACGTTTTGATGCTTCTTATACACAAATTTTAAATTTACCGTGTTCTCACACCCGTAACACACCTGTAATTGTTATATCTATATGTAATTGTTATTTATTACCTTCGGAAGGAGTCTAAGCATAATGTAGTTAAAGCAATTATATTTAAGGAAGATTTCATGCGGTAACAACTTGTTCGGCAACAAGACGTGCGGAATTTTAACAAACCCGGCAATTATTGTGAGACGCCAATTGGCGCAATTACGCGTCAACGTGTTGCTAAATAAGCGATGGCGGTGTTCTTTATGTTAGAGCAATTCGCTTTTTATGAAAGATTCATCTTTTATATTAAAGCTCAATATGCTACTGGACCTACTACTGTGTAAAATTATTACATATACTTTACACATTTGGTCAGCTAAGTTGGCAAATCTAATCGTTATTCAAAATAAATTCTATATTATATGTATAAAGATAGACAAAATTTAATAAATAGTTTTCTTCTATTGTTTCCTTTTACAAAAATGCTTATTTAACGATAATGATATTGCTTTGTTTCTTAAAGTCTAATGTTACTCTTCCTAATACACAGATTAGGCTTCGGTTCTGAAGAATTACATTTTGTACCATCTGAGATGCCATCATCAAATACTCGATATCAACTGCAATTTATTAATGTCAAAACAAAATCACGTAAGCTTGGGTAAAGGCATTCCCTTCCCGAGTTTTAGTAGTTTACTATCGAGATCCCGATTCGAGCCGTTAGTGTTTAATAATGATATATGGTCATGCCTAGCCCTGCATCAACGAGCGCATATCGTGCCCAGGGACCGACGCGATGCGCAACGCAACGGCTAGACGCGCGACAATGCGCTGCGCCTGCGCTAATCGCAGTCCCGGCACGCGCACTTCCGCTGCGCGCGCGCCGCACCGGTATTTGGGACGCACACTGCACTGCTAATACGTTATTGGATTGCTTTAGTTGCTCATCTGGTGATAAGAAAATGCTAATTTGTTTTTCTTAACCGTGCCATGTAGGTTGAAATATCTTTTTTTGTCCTGCTTACAACAATAGCAACTGTTATATTTCGATTTTATAAAAATCTCCTTAAAATATTTATAACAGAAGTAAGTAATATTTTTTTAGAGTTATAAAGTCGTTTCAATTTTAACGACCAAACTCAGAAAATTTAAAATAGTATATGCACCCTAAAAACGCTAGCAAGATGACTTTTTTAAGTTTTATGTACGCTATTTTGCCTATACCAGCGTTTTTCCTCAGCCCAAAGTAGTTACAAAAGGAAAATTTGAAATAAAAGCAATAAATAATGTATGTTACGCTTCTAGAATCCTTATCAAAATACCAATGAAAATGCGATAAGAAATATTTATGCTTGCTAGGAAAACATTCGGAGCCATTATTTTACTTTGATAACAACATTTTGATGCAAATTGCAAGGGCCGAAAATGTCCCCGCATAGAACACACACAATCACATATTCTCTCCTTCTCATTACTCATACAACTAGACAGAGATGAACGCTTGCGTCGTTGTCAATACTTCAATAAATCCTCCGGTCGCTTCGACCCCTCTCCGTTAGAAATTTAACAGAAATAACTTGCAGAACGTGAAGGGTTACATTCCCCTCAGCCAAGTATTACCGAGGGCTATAGCTTGACAATTTATTAGCCGTTTTAGTACAATGGCAGAGAAAATTTATAACGTGATAACGTCCGTTTTTCATTCGTTTATTGCCTAAAGGATTTTTGTATGAATGGTCAGAATGGATCTGTCAGTGCTGGATGATTGTAAATCAGAGTTTATGTTGAGGAACGGAATAAGTAATAGGGTATGACTATTTGCTATTGTAAATTAACAATAGGTATGTTTTAACTCTTTAGTGTTTCAAAATATGCATATAAATTGTATATTTAGAAAATTGTCGGTTTTTTATGTTGAATGATGTCATAACCCACCTTTGTTAGTTCTTTATGATAAAAAATTCCATATCAATGCTTTATCAAAAATATATCATACTTTCTTTTAATATCTTATCGTATGCTTTCATTGTAAATTGAAACAGACTCATTTATATCATACGATAAGAACGATCATGCAAACCAAGAATGAAAGTAATCATCTTCGTTTTTTACAAAACTCTAAATTTAAATATATGTATTCACTCAAATATTTTACTTTAAGCTAACCTCTATATCTCCGCCGTGCATATGAGAGGCACGCTGGAGTAATGAGACAAGGGACCCGTACATACACGTATATTATGTATGTAGCATTACGCAATCTCATATGCGTGAATAATGAATCGGAGAGACAGTGGGGTGCCGGCGGGATCAGGAGCGTGGCGGTCGCGTGCCTCCCGGCTTGCTGTTTCCCGCCAATCACATTCGATGCATGCGCTTGACAAGTTCATCAGATGAAGAATTCACTAATATTGCTTTATCGGCCGTGTATGATGGCCTCAGGTTCGCTGCGTGAGATTATGTGCGTAACAAACCGTATTAACCTAGTTGCTTTGAAGCGTGGTGATGCTGTTTTGCGTGAAGGCAACGTTTTGTTTCATTAAATCGCAGTTATCGAACTAAAATAGGCATTTGATATTAAATATACAACTTTATAAATTGTCTCATATAGTATAAAATATAATACGATTCACTGCGACTGTACACATAAAATACATGCAAGAATTAAAATGCTATAAAAAGTTTCCTTTTAATGTTTTAATGAGATGCAGCTTAACTTTCTATACTATTAATCTATTAAAATTCTAGAAATAACTTCAAGTTTAAATTCAGTGATCTTTATGAAAAGCTAAGCATTTATGAATGTATTCACATATCTATCATATGCATTTCTATTTCTGGCAAAACCAGATTAGCTAGGTCTTGTCGAAACAATCCGTTTGTTTCTATTAAATGTCCAGTATATGACGAATTAAAAAAAGAACTTCCAAATTTAAAAAAAAAAGAATGCACCATCACTTCCATACCCGTGAGAATGATGTCCCGATAATAACCACCCTCCTAGCCAAAGGGCGTACACGGTCGAGCGACAAAGGCGCATGCGCGGTATTGTGCCATTTTCATCGCATTTTTTGAACAAAGCATTGCACAAAATAGTCGGCGGGTCACGCTTTGCGGACCCCGACAATGGGTTGCGAAATTAATAGAGAATTCGCGGTGCCTCCGATATGACGTGGCGTTGTCGATATGAAACGCAGCGCGTTTTGGTTTTGTTTTCTGACTTTTTAATTAAGTGTTGACCACTGAGATTTTATCTATGAAGCGGTTTAATCACTTGTCATCTGTTTCTCTCTCTGGTTAATGTTTTTGGGGCATTTTTGTGTTTTAAGTTGTGTTAAGACTGGATTTGTTCGCTCGTTCTCCGCAAAGTTAATTCACCAGACCATGTCATAGTATAAAACCACCTACTTTTGTTGTATTATGACTATGTTGCGATCTAATATATCTGATACTTAAGATATTCTAGTATATTTTCGGAACAGAGGGCGAATAAAAATTGATAAAATCGTAGTTGCCGTTTAAACTTTGTAGGTATATGATATGACGCATATTCTGTAAAATAACACGGTCCATTGTGCATAAAAGTGTATGTATTATATTTTGATTGGATGGCGCAGTATATTTGAATGAAACACACTGCATAATGTAACTCCTAAAACACACAATAGCTACAATATGCAAAAATGCTTAAATTTTATTAAAGTCATACTTTCG
This sequence comes from Glyphodes perspectalis, assembly GCA_951394215.1. Taxonomy (NCBI): domain Eukaryota; kingdom Metazoa; phylum Arthropoda; class Insecta; order Lepidoptera; family Crambidae; genus Glyphodes; species Glyphodes perspectalis. Next base: position 3,590,252 of record OX596203.1, read on the forward strand.
CCCGCATAATATTTTTACGAAACTCATAAATAAATTTCACATTTACTATTAATACGAACAAACAATAATACATCAAACTCGCATAACTGATGTCAAATAAATCCCCCACTATATCTGATCGTTTGTCACAGCTAAACCGTCCTTCATGTATGTTTGTTTGTCCCTGTACGATGTAGATAAACAGGATTATTATACAAAAAAGACAATAAAAAACAAAATGGGATAGCGGATTTTTTTATAAGCTGCAAGGGTTATGATAAATTACTGATCCTTGTGATTCTAACGAGCAAAATTGAAAAAGATTTCTGTAGGTTTTTTGTAACATTTATTAAAACAAACATGATAAATCCTCAACTTCATTCATGTAGCTTGTCCCATGTTGGTCGGGGACTAAAAAAGAATGTGCCAACTGTGTCTCTTGCCTAGCATGTCGTAAAAGGCGACTAATGGTATATGGAGTTTTGGGTATGTGATTGTGTAGGCGACGAGCTAGCCACTTGTCACTACTTTTTCACAATTTTCCATCTAACCCAGCTCAGTTTTGTTTTTGGCTGAATGTGGTTAAAGGGGCCTGCTGCTCTATTGACTCTGCCTACCCTTTCGGGGATTATGGGCATGTAACCATAAAAAATAAATTGAAACTTATTAATAATCGTACTATTCTTTTTCAGGTAAGCAACGATAGTCATCTTCATGGACTGTTCAGAGTAGCAATGGCACTCATTTTGGTAAGTCATCTAATCCATTAGTGAACCTACTTTATACTCGATTATGTATCAAGAACTCGCACTAAAAAAAATAAGCTTTTGAATTGTATATGAATGATGGAAATTCGAATCACATCAATAGGTAATTAATTAATGTTAACTGATGTCCTATCGTATTCAAAATAAACAATACAATACTGAACCAAGCGTTTTACTATAAGCCCGTCAAATAAAGTAAGCCAGTCAAATATCAGTTCGTCTTCTACGTCGTATTGTCGACCTTTTTTTCAATCAAACCCAATCACTACCGCTCTATTAGTTATGTGTTAGACGAATACGCATAACTACTTAAATCGATGCGAGATAAAATACTGTTTACACATAACGCAGAGCTAACAATAGCCACACTTGTGGTTCATCTACAGCAAAAAATATCGACACAACATCTGTTCGCCTCAAGGGAGCGCGTAGTACCCGGCCAAATGTCTCGATCGAAAGAGCGCTATTGTGTAGATTTGTGTAGCGTCCTACACTGCAGTGTAAAAAGTTGTGGAAACAGGTGTTGTTATATTTACACTGGTCTGTTTGATAAGAGGTGCAATTATGTTGAGTAAATAACGTGGAGTGCACTAACTAAATTCTTTGCGCTAATAACAACTGGTTTTATAAAATTGGGACACAAGTTGCATAAAATCAACATAAAGTTGTAGGTATAAATTTACTGTGAAAAAAAATCGTATATAATATTATTATAGAGTGCTAGTTAAACCTATTAAATAAACCAATTATAATCAGGCCAGACTAGTAATCTTTGCATAATTACAGATAGGCAGAGAAATCCCTTCAAAGGCGCCTTTGTACCAGACATTTTTTGTAATGAATATTAAATTTGAGGCTTAGTTGAAGGAATATATTTAACCTTTGAAGGAATATATAGAACTCGGTCAAAATGTTATATTTTTTATTATGAATTTATAATCCCGGGCCGGACCAAAATTTTGTGGCTGGGTATTTCAATATTGAAATTACTTAGTAACAGTCCGAAGTTAATAAGTTGGTTAAACCACCCCCGTGCCTCGGAAAGCACGTTAAGCTGTTGGCCCTGCGCCTGACCTCTCTCCGGTCATATCGAATTGCCGTCTCACTGGACAATGAGAGTGAACTACATACTTGTATACATATATCATAATTGTAATAATTACTTAGTTAATAAAAATTATGATATATGTATACAAGTAGATATGTACGCATGTATTTTGTGAATCCTTTCAACTTCTTCATCCAATTATCTTTATTTTGCAATCATATTATATTCATCCATTTTCCGAATGAAGATAGATTTATTATGATTGTAACGTTTATCTTTTTTAATTACGCAACCTTTTTAAAGCCTTTTTCATCCTTTAAAAAAAGGATGGCATTGATATCTGTATTAATAAAGCCCATATGAATTACAGTCACCTTGGTAAACGTTGTAAGACAAATGATAGTATTCAAGATATGACAAAACAAACATGCAATTTAAATCATATTAATACAACCATAAAAATACGTAATTCATTTTCGGTTTGATGATTAAGCTCCGTAATTACCTCACGTGAGATAAATTACCTCAGAAAAGTTTTTTTTTTCGTAAACGCGTTGCATAACTCACCTGACACATATATGCATCAATTTTTAGCTCGCCGTGATTCAACAACGGATGTTTCGATATTTTCGTTCTCTATGACGGGCGTGAAATCTGAATCTGAATGGATTTTGAGTCATTGCTACATTTTAAAATATCGGATGACGTCACCGATAACTGGCAACTATAAGAACAGACCATTATTTTTTTTAACCAATTGACTATAACTTGATGTTAGGTGATGACCTAAGTTGTTACTCGCTTTGTATCAACGGTTGAATAACAATACAATGAAATTTCTTTACATCCTGTAATATCCTTAGTTACAACACACAAATCTTTCTTTATATTCTGATCCGTTTTCTGGCCTCAAAAATATTGGTTAAACAATAATACCACCCAATGCCCAGTCCCATAATGTTATTTCAATAGTAGATCCTTTTGATACTCAATGTTACCGTGTGTTACTGTTCCAAATATCAGTGACTTTCCCCTCTCTACCGCCGGTGTTGCACCTCGGTGTTCACATTCCGTGACAGCACATGTTGGGCGTCACCTGTTGTCTTCGTTCCCACGGAAGGATGCAGTTGAGGGTCCTACCCTTAGCTTTTTCGATTCAATTTTAACTTGTAATTACGATCAAACAGTCGGAGTCAACTTTAAGTAGGTACTTATGAGTATTAGAATAGGAAATAAAATCACTCATATCGTAAAATTCTTAGTTTAAGTATAACAATAATAATTACTCGACAATTAATTGTCGTAGAGTATCGTAGTGTTTTTTAATTGCGGTAATAAATAACATGATGATCCGTAATATACCTTTACAAAAAAAATGCGCTTTTACTACTTAAGGAATCACTGTAAACCATGCCTTTTTCATAAGCCGGTGCATCGATAAAATTTCATTTTCCGATTTAATTAAACCAAGGCTTAAATTTATCAAGATAATTGCAAAGTTTTTTACTTGCCCGATAATAAGTAAGATACCTGAATTTCTCCAATATGAAAACATACACCTATTATTTTAATTACATAATTATTACTAAGTATCATGATAAGTATCCAATAATTATCATCGACATTCAATCATAAATACACACTTGCAGATTTGCTTTTAAATATCTGTAATTGGTAGTACTGGTGTAATTAAAATACTTACAACACAATTTTAACGTGTAATTACAATTCAGTTAAACTGTGGTCTCTATTGTTATATATTGACGTTCTCTTTGTGTTTTACAGTTTAGTTTACAATTAATTTAATGTTAAATGTTTTAAATATTTAAACGCCGACAAAAACTTACTGTTATTACTATTAAAAAGTAACGCACATTTTAATATTTAACTTTTTACTCACTGTTGGTTTTTGTTTCGTAAATAGAAACTAAGGCTATGCTTTCAAATTTTTTCGCTTCAAGGATCATGGTCCAAGCGATACATCCTGATATAACGTAAGAATAATGCAGTCATTACTTCACCTGATGATAACAAAAGGTTCTGTATTTGATAATTCAATGAAATGTATAAATATAGTCATGATTACTCTCATCTTCCATAGTATGAATAACCAATTGAATTACATACAACTAAACTCAGTTACATCCTCAAAAATCTCTTACGCAAAAGACTCGGTATTTACATTAACATCATATTCTTTATTCTCCACATCACTCGCGGCTACCGAACGCATAAAACGACGTAATTACACACAATCGCCGATTCGGGGTCATTAATACAGCCAGTAATTAATTTTGAAGCTTACATAAGCCATCATATCCATAGACTTAAGTCATTTTGCGTTTACCGCCCGTTGCGTAAAGGTTGATTCGGAATACACGTATAAACTGTTGGTATACTATTTCCTTATTGGATGAGCTTTAGAAATTGTGATGATTGGGCATTCGAGTTAGGTAGCGTTTATATAAATCTTTCTTCCGTCAACAGTTTACTGTGGTTCATACAGTGGTTAGATTTTTTTTCTTTAAATTTGCTAGGTTTTTTTTGCTTAAACATACACAAACACAACTTTAACAAATTTGTGTGAACTCTAAATTAGGAAAAACAGTCCTTATCTCGTATATTTATACTTCAAAGCTTTGAGCTGACGTCAGATATTTAATATACATTGATTGTGATTTTCAAAATCGGAATAAAACATAAAAATATCAAAATCAGTTATCAAAGTCAAAGGATTTCGAATTATTACATTGGTACTTTAACTTACGTACGTAACTTATATTGGTAAACTGCGTTTTTCGAAGCATTTGATTCGCCGTCTATTTCAAATCGATTCAAACCGAAGATCCGTTTAAGGTGCATGTAAAATTGCGCTTCGGTCTGCATTGCACAAAGCATCCGTACGACATTTACATGATTGTAAGGTAATAATGGCTGAATCAGAAGTTCGTTAGCCGTGGGAATGTTGATAATTGAATAGCATGGGAATGGGCAGCGGTCGTGAGTCGAAATGATCTCCTGCGACGGAGCTATTGCATTGATGGAAGGATGCTTGGATGTCAGTTGGTCGTCTCGTACTAATAGCAATTCATTATAAATGTGTGCATCAATCAATACTCTATAAATTGTAATAGCCCGTAATGTCGCAATTATGTTAAATTAATATACAAAATTACCGCTCTAACTGTAGGCCAAAAATTCCCTTTTGGCCTATGAAAAACCGATGGACATCGGTGATTTCTATTTTTTTTTAAATTAAACAAATGGACAAGTGTTCATGATAAATAGTTGTGGTGTAATACAATGCGAATCAACGTTTAGTAAATAAACAACGGATTATTTAAAAAAAAAAATATTTGACAGTCAATTAATTTAAAATTAATATGTAACATATTTTAATTATATATTAAAAACTGTTTTTTTACAGTCCACTTACGAACTATAAAAAAGTGTTATCAGCCATTTTGAAAAAAGAATGCCAGTCGAATTAAAAACATTCTTTTTTAAATTCAAAAACCGAAGATGATGATTCTCGTCCTTAAACATAAAAATAAATATGGCTGCTGCGCATCGTGAGAACAAAAGGTCAAAAGGTCGCGGGCACTTTCTGCACGGCTTTTGGTAGATTGATTCCGTGGTGAGATCATCAGTCAATTAACGAGGTAGGTCTGCCAGGAGCAGTCTTATTGGCCTACGTCTATTACGGACGATTTATACATTGCCCTTAGCGTCTCGACGCGAAGATGCATTGCAGTTATTAGTTTGCGGATTTATTTTATTTGGATTGTAATAATATTTAAGATATTTTTTTTATGAAGAAGCATGATGTAGTAAACTTTATGTCTTGTCAGAAATTAAATTTGTTTGTATTAGATTTGAAATACATTCAACAACGATGATGATTTAAAACAAATATGTTTTTTTTTTAGTTACGTCGACTGAGGAAATTTATTTACGATCTTAAACCATGTCATCGTTTAAGCAATTATTAAATAAGGCATATTTTGTACAACATTTTATTTATTACTTTATATTTATTGTTCCTGGTTATCCAAAAATATGATAACCTTTTTTAATGCTGAATGAATAAAAACTTTTGCAGATTTTTCTACGTTCGCTGATAATTTTCTTTGCAATAAAATAAAATTGCAGTATCCAGCTGCTTTAAGTAAACATTAAGTAGCAATCTAAATATAAATTGCTGTTTATATTCATCCTAGCGGTATCTGTACCATTTGTACTCAGTTATAAAAGAAACTGAGATCAAAGCTTTCTGAATAGTTGCTATTACGTAAGTAACGATATGCTTAATGTCAAGTGGCCCAATAACGCCGATATTGCTTCGGCTAGACGCAATAACCCGGTTTAACATCTAATAATAGATCAAATATCAGATAATAAAATTTGAAGGGTTGAGACTCATTTCACATACCATCTCCAATAAGTTTTACCCGGGTAAAATATACGAAAGCGTCGTTTTTTTAGCGGCCCGTAGACCTGGCCATCGTTAAGTTCCGCGACGACGAGGATTCTTATTTTAGGTAATCTGAATATAAGATAATTAATGACCTTTATAATCCTTGGTGGATCCGCATAAATCGAATCATAGATTGATATTTTACATTGTCGCGCAACTGGTTAAAATCAGTACTTAGATTTTTGTTAATGATGACGTTATTATGTGGATAACTAATATTCTTCGCAAAGAGAGAGGTTAACGATTAATAGTTTAAGTGTACCATATCTCAACCTTCAACCACCATAACCAATTATGATAACAGCCTGTACGCCAAACACTAGAGAATAAATGAAAATGATGAAAGTAACTTTCATCATTCATCCGGAAAAAATTACAGATGCCGCGAGACGCACAGTCTCTTTAACAGCCCGAATTCCACGCAGCAAAAGCTAATATGCAATAAACAATGGAAGTGCTGTAACTACTTTGTTCTTCCATGTGTTTCGTGGAACTAAATGTAATATCTACGTTACGTTAGACATATGGTTCGTTCGGCCTACGTCATGCTCATACATTCCCCTGGTCCGGTAAACAATGAATTTATCTTAATCGATTTGTGTACGCAATCTATGAGCCGGCAAGGTCTTGGCACAATACCACTGTGGTTTGATTTATTTATTTTAGTTAAATTTTTGACCTTGACATCTATTACGGAGCTGATTAAATAAATAACTTGCTAAAATTACATGAAGCAGTAGCGAGGTGTAGCGAACAAAAGGATTTGTACTGGATTATAATAATAGTTAGACATGTGTAGTTATTAGTTCTCCACAATTAATGACTGGCCCGTTGGTCGAGTGGTCAGAGACCCTGACTACGAAACCAAGGGTCGCGGGTTCATTTGTACTCAAGTCCTGGATGTTTATAAACGTAGTTAAGTATGTCTATCCGTTCACCTAGTATCCATAGCACAAGCATAAGCTTAGTTTGGAACTAGGGAATTGGTGTGTCAGTCTGGAAAATATAAATAAATAAATATTTATTTATTTTTAATGATAGTGGTTGGTAATTGTGATACATCGTTTTTGGAATACTTTAGTATCATTATCGTTTAACGTCTTGGAAAAGCCTCTTAATGAATATACATTCTGAAGAGTGGTATTATCTAAAGGTATTTTGACAATAATAACACACATGCAAAAAAGCTGCGGATGCCAATCCTAACTCATTCTGAAATTTAAAACATGTACGATGTGTCTGCTTACTCATACTTAATTGAATATATTATGAAGGTCACAAAGCAGACGATTCAATGTAATAACATTCCAAACAAAACTGAAGTCTAGTAAAATTATAGACAAAACGGGCTTAGTTTAGGCGTATGATCCTCCTCCGTCTTTTTAGTCGGTTAAAAATAAAGCATACTAGCAGCGCCTCGCGGTTTTACTCGCATAGTTCCCGTTCCTGTAGGATTATGGGGATAAAATATAGCCTATGTTACTTCCGGATAATGAAGCTTTCCAATGGTGAAAGAATTTTTGAAATCGGCGCAGTAGTTTTTGAGTTTATTCATTACAAACATACACACACACACAAAAATACAAATCTTTCCTTTTTATAATATTAGTTTTATAGACAACCTAAATTGTAATTTAGACTTTAATTGTGGAAGAAAAAACGCTTATTAAATATTATTGGTAAAGTATGAATTTTGAAAAGAAAGACAACTTGCACTTCATTAAACATAAATATAAACGAATACAACAAACTTCTCGGTTCAAAGAGCAAATAAATCATTGTGAACGCGAAGGCACCGCGTTGGGCCGCGGTAAATGCACTAAAGTGCAATTTGTAATAATCTCGGTGCGGTCCCGCCGGCTGCCTTGACCCAAATCGTGCCGGGTCGGCGCGTGCGCACACCATTACTAAGGGCGAAAGAGTTGCATGAGAAAAATTATAATAAACTTTGAGGAATGACGGTTCGCAATTCGCAATGAATGTGCTTTTAGTATTGCTATTTGTAAGTTTGCATCGTGATGTAAATAGCTTTAAAAGGAACTATACTTAGAAACAGTATGACGTCATTAAATACCTACATGTTTAATTTAACTTAAATAAACTCACACCACAGAAAACTCAAATCTCCAGTACCCTTATGTTGGACAATTTATAATAGTATAAGAGACGTCATAATCGCCATAGTTGTTCAATAGTTTTCTAAATTCACAGAAGAGTTTAGATCTCCTCCATCTTTAGCTATCTACATCGAGACCTTTTTTTGATAAGATTTCGATATTTTTTTAGCTTACATTATATGTAACACACTAAAACACTCATAAACACTAAAGTATATTTGGTACACCAAGAAAACATTGACGGAATCCAGCCATTTCCGTCCAATACAAAGTTGCGAGACTCGCGTATTTCCTCGGCTGTGCCTGCCCTAACCCGCGCAGATTTATCACCAGGCCGACATCACAATGGCTCGTCCATCCCGCTGAGCCATGATGCCCCGGCAGGGTCGCGACAAACGCGCCTTCGCTGTTTATTGCCTATTCACTCTAATGATATTATCCCTTCGCACCTCGCGAGAAAGTTCTAGCTATTTTTCGTGTTTTCTAATCTATGTTCGATTGAGACTGTTTATCTATGACGATAGCTGGAAATAATAGTTCTGACGCAAACGCGAGCTACTTTGAAGATCAGGTTGAACTCAAACACTATTCTTCTTTCTTATTAATTTATTTGTGAGCAGTATAATAAAATGAGACTTTTAACATCCTATTATAATAAACTTACATATTAGACATATTAGATATGTCGGCGCCTAACATTGTATAATCAATGTATGAACTTACATTGATGACCTTATTTCAATCAACTTTATAAAAAATAATAACTTTGTTCATATTTACTGGGGTACTCACTGTATTTATATCTAAGGCAAGTAGTCCACTTTGAGGTGTGAACAGAGACAAAGCGAAGAGCTTTTTTTCTTAAGATACAAACGTCAGAAACACTTCACAATATAAAAACATTTGCAAATATTTTAAGAAATAAATAGAGAATATGTTTAAATTTTTTTTATATTCAAAAATTGAATTAATTGGTGCAACTCATAGATAATAGATATTGTTACCTCTCAAAGAACAGAAAAAGACATATGTATTTTATAAGAAAGATAATTGCACTAATACTGGCACCAAATCTGTACTGAATAGTGTAACTAAATATATCGGCAGCAACACATTATTTAATTAATATCAAATGACTGGTCCGTATTGGAATACCAAAAACTCTATTTAATACCTGGTAGCCAAGAATTTACATAATTATTAACTAAACCAACTAACCTGCAGCATTCTCACTGCCCCTCTCCGTCTGTGGGTTACAAGACGTAAATAAAGAACTCCATATCTTGAAAATTAATGAATGGATACCTCAACGCGTAACTCGCGTTATCAGGTGACCTATTGACCTCCGCTTATCGCTAACCACATTAGTCTGAGATAGACGAAAGCAATTGGAATTAACAGTTATGTAGCTGTTCATATTCAATGTCGAGGTAGCATAGTTAAGAAAAGCGATTCTTTTCTGTTAAAAAATTCAGGGTCTGACTTCAGTATTACAAAGGGTCAGAGTATGATAATGTGTTCAATATGAGTGCTATAAACTAATAATCCTTTTAATAAATTTGGTTTTGAACATTTTGTTAATCATAGCATTTCTTGTCTCGTTCCTATCTTAGTTTTACACTAATATGCGTAGCAAATAAAAACAAGTTAAGTGTTCCATCTCATGAGTAATGGGCATTTAAAATATATCAACAGAATGACCAGCCGCAAAAAAGCTTTTATGTTGGGACACAAAAAAAGCTACTGTTCTGGCCATAATAAAAAAAAAGGCCCCTGTGTTAGATATGTATGATATAACCACTACTCAGTGTCTAACAGTAGCCTTTTTCGGTCATAAAGTAACAACAAATTTCCATCAATGATTAAAAACACGAACTTCCTAATAACCAACTGTTTCATAACCCAATCGAAGGTTCGCTCACTAAAAGGGCTTACGTAAGCGCAGTAAAACATTTTCCGCCAATATTTACGGAAACGATCAGTCCCCGATAGGGCCATGAATCTATCTATTGCAATTAACATGTCCACGTTACCATGTGCTCCGTGACTCACGACCCGCTACCGTGCGCCGGCGCAGCCTAATTGTAAATACGCTTATTCGCTTTTTGAATGGAAAGTAATTGCGGCCGGGTTGCGCGGACTGCAGCCGTAGTCAACGAACAAGCTGGTATTGTAAACTGTTTTAAAATTTGGATTTTGTTTGTTCAAGCATATGTATTTTTTTATTCTAAAAGCTTTTTTTTGTATAAGTATATACCATCAGTCTCACATGAAAAGAAATGGCCGGCTTTTTAATTGTTTGGCGACAGCAAAATGAAATATTCTGAATTTAGAACGAACACTACAATGTCCTTCCTTACTAATATTATGAACATACGCTATTTTTTTTTCGAAACAAGTTATAGATCCTGTCGGACGCTCGGCAAGTTTTTCCTGCGGGCGGAAAAATGCCGCGTCGCCTTTTTACTCAACAATAAATATACATGTTCAAGGACATCTATTATACACACAAAAGAAGGGGAATGAAATCCGTACCCTTTTCTGGAAACGTAATCGCGCATCCGCACAAACGTTTCTCACTTCCTCAAACGCACAATAAGCGTATTCTTCTGATGCTGTAACAGATCGTTCATAAGCAAACTGCTCACAAGGTCGCCACGGGTAATCGTGTCTTTTGCAGATACGATCGCTCCATAAATAACATTTCATTACTTTTTTCTGCCCCGAGCGATGTCTACGGTTCTTGATAACGATCTGTGATGGCATTACTGTATTAAAGGAGGCAAGTACTAATAACTCGACAGTTACGATGGTTCAGTATAATCTTAAACTATTGTGAGAATTAATTATATAGAGGAAAGCTGTCATTAACATTTTGCATCAAAAATGCTTTATACATAATGTTGTTCACTTTAGCTAGCAAATCTATCTTTTGGCTGGATTTTGGGTGTTACTATATTTGTTGTCTTTTTTTCACTTTGGTTTTAAGTATGTCGCTGTGTCTATTTTTAAACGTCACAATTAGGTTACTGTTTCGGACATTAATTTATTTGAGTATTTCCAAAGATACACAGTACCCCAAAACTGACAGTTCCGGAGTACTCCGGTACAAGCTTCAACAAATATAGTTACGTCATAATCCGTGGATGTAGGTGAGGTAGACCGGTTGGTATCGGCAATCGTCTCCGAAAAAGATTGAGGTAAATCCGACTATTACGAAAGTGAACTTACTTTTTAATGATCATCTGAAACGGCCATGGAATGTTCGTCTGTTTGTGTAAGACAATTTGCAATATTTTCTAAATGTTTTAAAGAAACTTAATGATTTAAACCCGTTGTATGTAGGCATTTCTTTGCATTGTGACTGTTACATCTTAATACACCTGATTTTAATCTAAATTTCATTGCCCTGAGCTTTTAGAATTACACTTATACTAATCCACAAAAAATCTGTATATTCTTAAAAGTCTTCTCTGTTTTTCTTGTGTTTCCTTACTCTCAAATGATGATTCTTTTCCCCATTCATATTTTATTTTAGTTTTTTAAATAATGTTTAAATTAGCAACTAAGCAGGCCATAAAACATTGAGTTATAACCATGGGCGATTTTATACAAAAAACAATATAATTTAATTTACTTCCATAAAATTACGTATACCCATAAAACGAAAACCCAAGAGACATTTATGTTGATGGGCAACAAATATCTAGTTTTGCGACCGCAACCAGTTAAGAAAGTTCATAGACAAACCTCGGGTTTACATAACCACGGTTTTGGTTGCGGGAACGTCATCGGAACATCACGGGTTCGATCGTATCGCGTTTCGTAACCTACTGCGCGTACGCACCGGACAGATCTGTAACAGTTGGTGCAAGTTAGAAGAGGCAATGTCATAGGTATTGATGGCCTCAATAGGATTACTATTGTATCCCTATATCATTGATTGGAATTCTTGAATACAAACCTTATCTTTATTAATTTTTCTTCTTTCTGACGTTATGTCCCGTGCTTAGACGGAATTGGCTTAAAACATGGTTCAAGATTTAGTGAGTCTGCTATTTACGTTGAAGCGATGTACCTGTCTAATCTTCGTGACCCTTAAATCATTAAATTGTTATTTGGTTGAATATGCTACAAGAGCGATTACTCTTTATATTTTATCAAAGAAAGCTAACTCATCCGTAATATAAATAATTTTACATTAAGACTTCAACGTTCTAGAAGATAAATAAATTATGCATCTAAAAATTAAGTCAATATTTTTCCATATCAAGTAAACATATTTAATTTCTGAGGTCTAGTATTGTTAAATTGATAAGAAAGTAGGGAAAAATACCCACAAAAACAAACTAAGAATGTATCACTTTTTGTAAGATAAGTGTAAAAACACGACGTCATATTCTTATCGGTGCAAACGACATATGGGCTGGGAGCGTCTGCCAAAACAAACACGAACAACCTGTGCAAATATGTATTGTTTATCATACTTTGTCAACGGTGTCGATGATTGATAAATACGTACCTTTTTATGCATAAAATATCGATACAATATCTCAGTGATTTACTAACCACGACCAAATGATATGAACTTCTGGGTCAATGTATGCGTCGGAATTTCTGCAACGGAATCTGACTAGAATAAATAAATAGTAAATAGAAAAATCTTTAAAGTGACACACCAATTCCCTAGCTACATACTAAGGATCTATGTTTGAGCTATATATACTAGAAAAGTAACGGATAGACATACTAAAATACTTCAGTAAACATTAATGATTCGATCGTATGCGAACAATAACACGAACATTTGCCTATAAAAGGTTTCGAACCCGCGATCTTCAGTTTTGTGACCATCACTTAACTAGGCGATTTTTGGTTCCGTTAATACCCACATTGAAGATTGGCCCTAGTCAAAAGTAAAGTCCTCTGGTTCTCATGTATGTCTCAGACCTCTCACTATTCCGCTGTCATCTTTTGGGTTGCGTCTACGCAAGCTTACTATCTTCAAAGATCGTACCCATTAAGTAATTCTTTTGTCTACAATGACTTGCGCCGCGCTCTCCTCAGCTTTTGTGTTCTATTTAGTCTGATTCAATTTAGAACTCTGATTGTCTCTAAACTTGAAATGCGTTGTACTTAACTCGAAATTACGTCAGAACTTTTACCCGAACATAATTTCGTATTATTTCTTGTAAGATAAGCTTAACTTTACTTAACTTTCTTGTGCAAAGTGAGTGGATTTATTTTATGCAACTCCTGTCCAAAGTTAAGCCAATAGCAAACAAGCCGCGGCCAAATACGGTTTAAGAATTTTTTTAACGACAATTCTGTTTTCCTTTTATACGGGATTATAATGGAGACACGAGGCTGAGAGGTATTGTTATTGCAACAGTTTTTGACAGTTATTAATATATGCTATGCAGCACTGATAACATTTTTGTTGTTGATGATTCAATAAAGGTCCGGCTTGCGTTATAAATGTGAAAGTTTATCAAGATGTAGACGTAAACAATTTTGAGTAATAACGTGTAATTGGTACTATTTTATGTACTTCTGGCACCGTGTATGCGCTTCATGAGTAATTAAGATGAAAAAACTAACAAACAAATAAACTTAAGTGTTGATGCTCAGATGAGAAAAACAAAAATACACTTTGAGAGAAACCAAATGTTAACGATAAAAAATATATTTTTCTATTCAGCATATGTGAAATTTTATATTCGGCAAAACACACACTCCAGCATCGAAGTTGGCAGTAAACAGACCCATAATAATATTTGCTCGTGCAGTTCTGAAACGGTACTCTCATGGTACCAGGTAATTCTTGTGCAATCCAATATTTATTAAGGAGTCCAAAAAATTTATACACGCGCCGAAACGCTTTACCTACCTTTTTCAGAAAAAGGCACACGACGCCGTGTGGTCATGGAATGCGAATTCGTATTCCGAATTCGGGATCGGAATTCGGGAAACGAATCCCCCGCCTTATAAGGAGAACCATCGTACGTGGTCCGATTTAAGCGCGCATTCTTTTCTTTCAATTCCTTTCCACCCGATTGGGCAAAGTTAAAGTCCAATTCGAGTATTGCATAGTCTGAATCCCTTCGGGTAAAGGGTTACATATTTCTTTATAAAACGAAATAAAAGTCTCAAACACATTACTTCAAAGATATTAAGGTATACCGATGCGTCATTCGAATGAATCCTATAGAAGTGTAAGTAAATTAAATCAATGTTATACCGTTTTATTAGAATTCTAGATGTTTCGTTACTTAAAACATGTACGGTTTACTTTTTACGGTCGTTTAGTATGATTTTTTTTGACATATAAAGCGTCTAAATCCTGATTCAATCTAAATAGGCCCGTTAGTCAAGTGGTCAAAGACCCTGGCCACAAAACCGAGGGTTGTGGGTTCGAATCCTGCTAGGGGCAAATGTTTCGTGTGATGAACATAGACATTTGTTCTCGAGTCATGGATGTTTATAAAACGTGTTAAAGTATGGTCTATCCGTTACCTAGTATCCATAGTACAAGCACACATGCTTAGTTTGGAACTAGGGAATATATTTTGTATATAATGTTATATTTCTTAATTTGATGACTAACATTTTATTCACCCATACAAATCTATCTAGAAAGATCGTAGACACTTGT
This sequence comes from Glyphodes perspectalis, assembly GCA_951394215.1. NCBI lineage: Eukaryota > Metazoa > Arthropoda > Insecta > Lepidoptera > Crambidae > Glyphodes > Glyphodes perspectalis. The sequence goes on from OX596203.1 coordinate 3,605,295, forward strand.
GTGATTTACTGACAAAAATACACAACAACAATTAAAATTAAAAGAATCGCTTTCCAAATCTATTCACAATTTTGCGCAGTATGCCGTGCATAAAAAACCGTGATGTTAGTGCACTGCAAGTTATTTGAATTGAATAGACGAGTAGATATATGGCGCAGTGAAATGAGTTAGCGCAATAGGCTCGTTTACTCAAAAAAAATTATAGCCCGTAAGTCACACTATCAAAAAATATTCAAAGCGTATTTTTTTTGCTTTATCTAATACTCGAAAAATTACAAAGATCTGGAATGGGGCGCTTTACGTTACTTGTACAGTAAAATTGTATGCATCTAATGACGTCACGCGGTATTTAACGTGCTGTACTAATCTTATCACTTTTGGTTTGCTGAAAAAAAGATGAATAGGTAAGGAATATTTTTTTTTTATAATTTCAGTAATGGACTTTAACAACATTTTGAGTGAACTAGCCTATTGCGAGACGCAGCACAGTGTTTGACATACCTATGTAATGGTTTTCACATTTTCCATGCGCGTAAGCGTTTCAGTCGGCTGGTGTTCAGTCATGTAGAGTCGGGCGAATGATAGCCATCAGTAATCATCAGAATTATGCGTACCGTTACGGGCATCGCACCTGTTTTAATTTCCGTTAAATACAATACTTGATGGTGATGCTATCTAGCCTATGAAATACCACCTATTGTAGGAATGCTGAAGTATTCTCTTGCTTCCTCTTTATTTGTAACTGACTGGTCCGTTTCATTTGTTTATACTTAGGCATATAAGTTAAAATTATTTAGGTGCTTTTCTTGTCAGCTTTACGTTTCTTGTCCTAGTCTGCAGTAAGTGTATGCATGCCTGCAATTCTGCAAAACATTTTCAAATTCAATAGTATGGCTAAGGATCTTCGGAGTAGGATATGTCTATAACCCGCACAACAGTTGCATCAATATCTATGCACAATGCACATATAATATATTGTACAATTCCAGAAGAACATAAAACTTCATACTATCTACATTTTTGATGCCCTAGTCAATTATTTTAAAACCTTTGGAAATCTTTTATTTCTGTGTCTCCACGGTGCACAAGTTAGTAAAATATGTTAAAAGTTAGCTGGCAGTAGTTGTGAAAGTGCCCTACTTTGACAAAATATGTATGTATGTATAGTTTTTGTAAGTAAATGTATGATAAACTATATAATCTACAGGACCTTATTAAACATTCATTTCATTTCATTTCATTTCATTTCATAATGATATTAACATGTATTTTGGAAATAGATGTTACCAAAAAACAACATGAGGCCCTATTTCATCAACAACTGCATGTGCTGGCTAGATAATCGAACCAACGATCCTTGTGTTTGGCGCAAACACTGTACCTTATCGCCTACATAAAAATCTCTTTGAATTCTGTAGCATTGTTAAAGCAAATAACAGCCGTTATTTCTCAACAAATAAATAAACAGCAAATTTTCCTGTCCACAGTTACGTTATAAAACCAGATTTCATCAGAATTCAAAAAGTTTTTCTCTATTTCAAAATCCACGGAAATCCCTCAAAGAGCCCACTCCCCCAAAGCTATAAATAGACGGAGAATGGAAAAACATTTCATACCCCTCGTTGTTTCACCAACTTTTCCAGCGGAAATGTTACCAGAATATTTTTAGAGCAAACATTTTGACTGAGTTCCGATATTTTTGCGAACGGTTTACATTTTTCTGGGAACTAGTGTATTTCGTAAAGTGCCTTTGAAAGTGTTCGCATTTCTGTTATATTTATTGTACTTTGTCTAAATAGTTTAAGCTGTTTAAATTTATTGCAATGTGAATTAAAATTTTAAGAATTTTAAATAATAACACTTTTGTCTGATGATGCTCGTAGTTAATCATAAAAAAAACTTACTTCAAGGAGCAAATTCTTGGTTAAAACTTACTTAAAAGAATAGCTAAAAAACAACATTTCAAATCGAACATAAATTTTGATTGATAGTAAAGAGTGGCACCTGTCCTTTTGCTTACTGGTATGTAAAATTAAAATCTTCATATTTTAATCAAAATATTCAGCAGCGGTGTATATCAGTAAGTGAGATGATGAGTAATATTAGAAAGCGCTCTTGAGTGTCGATTTGACATAAGTATACTCGAGCATTAAAAATACTAAGCACATTTGTAATCATTAAAAACTGTATTAACATTAACGATCCAATCTGTTTCCACAAAACGAGGCAACAGAATAATAATTAAGCCAAGACTTAATGAAACAGAAACGAAAGTCTGGGTAGACAACAATGTGAACACCGCATTAATTATGTTAACAGGCCAATTAGAAATGTAGATATTATTTTATCGTCTATTTTATATAACTTCCGATTGTGCAAAATCTGTCGCGTTCAGTTCCGCCGGATGGTTGCACAATTGACATGCCGAATCTGTAACCACCTCGGGATATGATATAATAAACATTATGTTTTAAACGGATAACATTTGACTTAATTAACTTTGAAGCAGTTGATGTGTCAACTAAATGATCGTAATAGAATTTTATTATGGTCTCTGTTGATAGTTCGATTCAACAGCACGCCGTAATTAAAATTAGCAAGTTAGGTAATGTATTCTTAAACGGAAATCTTCTATCAATGTGTTGACAGACATGTTCATTTTGTTCATTAACTGGTTTTCCATACATTAATTGTTTTAATTATAATTATTATTAGAGTACTACATAATTAAACTAACAATGCCACAACAGAGTAAAACAAGGACAAAGTTACATATACTCGTGTATTTCTGTTTATTTGCCTTGTCACATTGCTTGTGGTTTAGTGTTTCTCAAAGCACATCTTTCTACAGCTGTTATTTAAGTTTCTGGCGTTATTTCTAATAATTATAACGATTTTATTCCAAGAACGCCGAGGCTTGAGTTTACAACACCCAGCTGTCAATACTAAATAATGACGTCAGAGAAATCCGTTTAACCATCGGATTCGTTGAAAACTCTTTCAACAGAAATCTCGGTATTTGCGAACCATGTTTCCGATGCATTTATTGAAATATCACTTTCCTGTGAGAAAGTTACATCAGTTGCTTTCTACTTTGGGTCTTTGTAAAATACGTGGAGTTTGCATTATTTAAACTAAAGTCTTCATGTTTTATAGAAGATTTATATTCAAATTGTTTGGTTACGTGCAAAATTAGTATTCGATTGCACCTGAACAAAGTCCTGGTTTCGCTTGGAGATATACGTATAATTATTAACTCCTCAATTGAAATAGTCGCTTATTCGACGGCCAAGGGTACTATAAAATAAACAATTTATGTCTAGTATACACATTACCAACGAGCACACACTAAGCACGCAGCTCAGTATTATCTGACGCTCATTATTATATTTACTGTTGACCTTCCTCTATTTTATGTACTTACTTTATTACTTAATAAATAGTATTCGTATTTACACGAATAGTTTCTTCGGTAATAAATTATTCCTAGTCTAAATGTCTATATTGTTGTTTCATAATCTTGACATTAGATTTGCTCGAACCTACGGTATCTAATGCATCTGGCAGTTGAATAAACGTGTCTGGAATTACCACTTTACGAGGCATAATATCCAAATCGAGCCTTGACTGCAAAGTTTCTCATACATAATTTTGCGATTACTGTCATTTTAGTATAATATACCTGTAGACATAGCTTTTGTAGATTGGAATAATTGCTTATTGAAAATTTACGTGCGTTTGTGGGTAAATGGAATCATGCCTATAAGCGTGAGGTTATCAAGTCATAGTATATTGCTCTTAATGGGAAATCTACATGATATCGCTATCCTTTTGAATTAGCATCTATTTTGCAGTAATTTAATCGCAATAATTAAATCTTTAGATATAATCATGTAAGTGTGTTGCAAGTTGCATTAATTTAATTTTCCTTATTAAGTCTCCAGTCATGTTCTGTGTTATATATTTCAATTGAAATTTGTGTCACGGCTTATTCACTTCTATCTTTAGTACTTGCTGTATATTTTATCTAGCATATTTAGCTTTATTTTATGCAGTTCGTTCACCTTAGTCTATAACTCTATTAAAGTTGCAACTATAACTAAGCTAGCTCAAATATGTTTCAAATTTAATTTTTCAATTTTATCTTAATATTATTCATATAATCCTCTGCTTGAGTTGCATAAAGGTTAGGTACATCAAAATAATTGGTCTGATGTAAAAATTGTGCAACGTCGGATTCATGTCTAAGAATAACACAAATTCTGTTCTGCCGCAGAGTATAATTCCACCTAAATTGTCTTATTACGCTCGGCCATTTTCAGCTCAATTAAAATAGCAGTATCATTGCAAACGGCCAACAATGAGTGGGAGTGCAGTTATTACGAAACGAATAACATATGTAAACTTGAACAATAACTAACGCCGTCTTTTTTGTTACAGGTATGTGCCAGTTCCCATGGATGACAGATGCAATCATTGACACCGCCGAAATCTACTGCTGATTGCAGCGTTACGCTTCTGTGGTGTAAGTCAACAATTCGGGCGTTTAGCTATTATTCTAATGAGTAAATATTATCTGACAGGTGCATCGATAAACGATTACTGTGTTTCACAATCAAATCTGATAGTTATCAAAATTGGTCAAAATGCGGTCCCAATTTTTAAACATCTGTGTTAATTTGTCTATAGATAAAAATGTTGCATTTGTCCACTTGTAAAAGTTTTCTTTTTCTTTCTACATAAATAATATATTATAATATATATAAACTACTTCACACAAATTTCATGATTTTTTGTTCTTGTCCGTCCTTGTCACAGCTGGTCACATTTGTGAAACACTACCCTCCCTAGTGTGACATCATATGTTTTGCAATATTACATCCAAAAATTGGAACTCATTATTATAACATAGTGATGTCATGAAAGTTAGGACCCCTTCCCACCCCTTGTCACACTATGTCACACTTCGTAGACCCCCTGCCTCCCCCTTTACGTGTGATGTAATTTTTAAATGGCCCCTAATTGGTCATTTTAAAATAGTTCACAAGTGCACGTGTATACTATTCCTATATGATCAAGTAGCTTCAGCTCACTTTCCTCAAACTTTCAAGTTACGGTATAACGAGATAAGGGAACGATTTACATCGAGAACACGAAGCCACTCCACTAAACAATGACCATATAAGGTCACAAAATTCACTTACACCACACGCAACCGCGCGCCTGCGCAGAACTAAACAGACAATGACTTTTGTGTCAGTTTTCCGACATAGTGACTCACAATTGTCGCTCGTTTTTATTTTTGCCCATTTACATTCATCGCCGAACCGCGCTGATTCATCGGATAAGCATCGTGCTTGATTTAATGTACTGATTGACAGCAACTGTGACACAATTCAAATAGTATTGTAACGTAACACCGGTGAAACAGTGATGCGTACAGTGATATTAAAAATTGTAACTGCGCAAATTTAAATAACGACTATGCAATACACGGCTACATTACGTCATGGTTGATATCCTCTAGATCAGGGCTTCTCAAACTTTTTATGCTATGGAACCCTTTTAGGAAGCGGAGTATTTGACGGGACCCTAGAATAGCGCGGGCGGCATAATCGACTTTTAACGGATTTTCCCCCAGGAGTTATGATATTTATGATCAGTACCAATTTTCGTGGAACTCCCAGAAAGGCTTCACGGAACCCCAGGGTTCCGCGGAACACACATTGAGTATAGCTGCTCTAGATTAAAGAATCTTTTACTTTCGTTTTACTTAACTTAAGATGTAGAGTTCAATCATACTTAATCTTTGCACAGTCATGTTGTAAAGGACTTTGGGAGCGGCCTAACGTCCTGCAGTGGATGATACTACTGGCACGATAAAGATTCAGTCTGTCCAATCATATGTTAAACAAACAACCATTACATTTCTTACACTTTCTCCTCCATTTATACCAAACGGTAATAGCGGTCATGCCTTGTTATTCCTTAACCTTAAAACTAATATGTCTTTTGTTTCGTAGCAACGAAATTTATTAGACAGTCTACTAACTTGTAACCGTTTACAAAAAATACAATAAAAGTCGACACACCTTCTTGACAAGGCATTTACAAAGACTATTATTGACTGGTTTGATGATTCGTTTCCCAGTTTAGAAACTGGTAGACGCAAAGTCGAACCTGCTTTTCTCAATATTTCTCTCTGTCGCCGTTGTAATGGCTCTGAGTCACTCAAGCTTCCACGATGATTTCACGCCGCGCCGGGCTCATCATTAGTATTTGTTTACATCTCTGATTAGGATGACCTCATGTGACGATTAATTTCAATGGAGTACAAGTCACGAGCCTAAGCAATAATGGTTATGAAGATGTCCCCTTAATTTGGCTGAGGGCTTCGAACTGAACTCGGAGAGTAATCTAGTCCAGATTACTCTTGATTTAAAGTGTATTCAAAATACTTTTCAGTTGCAAAAGATGTCGAGAAAGTTTGATGTTTCACTGGTAAAAGTCTAAGCGTTATTGTTTTCAAGTAATCACACATTTGTATTCATCCTTTTGAATTTCAACTTTAGGCTAAGCCTTTGTTACTATTTGCTGCTATTTTTATTATTATGTATTGTCATTGATTTGACAAGCTCGATGGCGCATTCGGTAGTGACCCTGCCCCATGCGCCAAGAGTTGTGGGTTCGATCCCCACCCAGGACAAATATTCGTATGATGAATACTTGTGTTTGTTCTGTGTCTGGGTGTTAATATCCAATATTTAAGTATATATTTGTAATACCACTGTTGATTCTGATATCCGTAACACAAGTGCTTAAGCTACTTACCTCGGAGTCAGATCAATGTATGTGATGTCGTCGGATATTTATTTATTTATTATTTATTTTGTACGTTCTAATGACTGATTTTTCTTTTATAATCAATATTGATGGTGTCAACTAAGTCATAATAACACAACAATAATTTATTCCATATCATTGTTGATGTTTCTTGATCTAATAAGAATGTATTAGTGGTGCGAGTGGAATAGATATCTTGACTCACGGCGTATGGGACTGAATATTATTGGGTCAAGTACAGTTGTAAGACGATGATACATTACGTAACACAAACCTCTTTAATAGTTAAACATTAGGGCATAGCTTCTCAATATATCAAAACAATATCAATGCAGACTAAACAATTATTGCCAACTTTACATATTTCGAAAAGCCCATAGGCTAATTGGCCAGAGATTATAGCTATGAAGCCTATGGCCGTAAATACAAATCCCGACAAGAGCAAATATTATACTTACCCAGTATCCATAGCTCTAGCATAAATGCTTATTTATATCCCAGGAATTGGTCTATAAGTCTAAAGATTAAAAAAAAATATATAAGTCTTAGAGCTGCTTGCCACATCGACGGATTTACACTTCAGTAGTCTTGAAAACTAAAGTCAACGACCAGCCTAATGATACCTAGGCCGCTACCCTCATCGGTATTCAAATCAGGACGGCATTCTGACGTTTATCAAAGGAAACTTTTGAAATCCGACTTGAATATCCTTGGATTTGACGTGCGAAACGCTTAGCGACTTGCCCCGTGATTTATGATTAGCGAAGGCAGTGAAAGTGTTTTGATGCAGAGTAAAAAGTCTTTCGACGCGTCCTAAATGATTGATGACACCTATTCAACTGTGAAGATGTACCTTTTCGGTGTTCCGTCCACGCAGGTTTGTAGACCTCTGACCATAGACCTCTGACCCTATTTACCTAGTTATTTTCTCTGGTTTTCTAAATATTCTAAACGGAAGACTACTTACTATCTGTAAATAAGTGAAATACTTATTAAGTTTTTTTATAATACCTATATATTTAGACTGCGTAAATAAAGCTGGTTAGTCGCTTTTATTATTACTAGTTATATAATTTTTCAGTGGCTTATTTGTCATGCAGAAGTTGAAGAATAGTATTCTCAAGTCTGATTTGTTTTTATGAAAATCATAGTAGAAAAAACCTCTATTTAAAACATCCATTTGTCATCATTGTAGAAAAAATGTTTCAATATTTACTTGTGTTTGTGTTTGTATGCATGAACTTTGCGTGTTTAGTGGCCTATAACCTTCGGTACGGAACCATATGTGTGGGAACTCAACTCCCACTTGTCCGATGCGCGTACGTTTTTCCTTAGAGGTCATCGACCTCTGAACCGATTGAACTCGCCCGCGGTCAGCCTATGCGATTACGGCTGGGTCGTCGACCTTTGCGAAATTTTTCGTTTTCTACCAAACGTCAGTGTCGTTCCGTCCCGTAGCTTACTGGCGCGGTAACTGTTCGCTGCCCAATTGTTCTGCTTTGCGGGTACTAATTCGGCGAAACATCGAATGATCGTCAAGGCACACCTTTGAGATTTGAATACCGTTGTGTTAACACCTTGGCTTAATGGTTTGGGAGTTCATTTGAAGCTTGGAAGCATCCTGGCTTGATTTGATTTATAATGGATTTCGTTAACTATTGAAATATCGAACTTGAGCATTGCGTTACACATTTATTTATTCCTGTTTTCTATTGCAAGAAGTCAATTCGTTAGCCACCATGCCTTTTGAACTTCACGTACCAGTATCAAATAATTCATAGAACAATTTGAAATTAATAGCAATACCAGATTAATCGACCAACACCCAAATCGCAAATCAACACCAAACCTATCGAAATAGCAGTCGATATTTCATTAAAACAAATTCTTGAATCCATTGAAACGTCACCGTCATTACTCGAGCGGTAATTAAAACACGAATAGGAATTAACCCGAGCGATGTCAATCGCTCCGTCCCACAACGTCGAGCCCGAATTCAAAATTAACGGCCAATTAAGTTCTCACTGTTGTGCAAGGCGATGCACTCGACGTGCCAGGGCTGGCACGAGTCAACGTTGAAGCGACCAAATTTCTTTGCAAACTGCGTTCGGAGGCGTGAAGATAGGTTAGTTTAGAATTTAATATAAAATAATCGAATTTTAAAATGTACATTGCACGTTTAAAGCTTGGAATTAAAATAAAGGAAATAGTAAAAAGAAAATATTCATTGCACTGTACATATGTATATCAGCTATATTTCCTTAAAGGTTTTTAAGCTGAGATTTAACTTAAATTTACCTATGCATATAGATTATTGACGCTAGATTCATTCTAGACTTGCATTTATTCAGTGCAATATTTCATTATACCATGCAATAGTAAAATATTAATAAATTCACTGGCGTACTTCCGAATCATCCAACGCGACTAGTAATGCTTATTTAATTTTCAGACCTATTACGAGCAAATCAAACCCAGAAATTATGATTGGCGGTGAAAAGTTAAAAAAAAAAGACTACACGACATTATACGTACGTAAATTTAAAAAAAAGCGCCTATTTAGTTATTTCGTAGCAAACAAACGTCAGTTTGTAATTTAACTACTAGTAACTTATCACGGTACCTGACATGTAAAATAACTAATCGTCTCACGTCATCGCGTGTGTTAAGTATATAAACTATAATTTCCATTAAATCACGTTTTAGAAAACGCGCAGCCCTAACTTATGACGAGGCATTTCCTCAACGTAACCGCTAATTTATTACGCAGCTACCGAATAAACATACGTTCAAGTTTTTACTTAACGAAGTGCACGAACGCTACTGCACAGACTGTGATTAAAATAAAAATCGAATTACTAACACAAATGTTATGACTGGCTGGATTGTAATTATCAAGCTAGTTGTGAAAGATGTATGATTGGGGAATTATAAGAATGATAACGATCTAGGGATCTGTTTATCTTGCATAGTTGGTTTGATCTTTCGATTGAATTGAAAATGGGAACGAACTGTTTCGTAATTTCGAAAGAGGGCGTTCACGTATCGTCCTCTTTACAGGTTACGCTTATAAAGATCATAGCATATAAAAATTGATAGAACTCCACTACATCCGTTATTGAAGGAAAAAATATATATATATAATCTTCTAGGTCTAATCTTTTTTCTGGAACTAAAAATATTTTATAGACTTATTTAGAGGAACCAACCAACTAAAGCGTATCACTTTTATTTTTATCAAACCACTAAACTCGTTTAGGTGTGGAAACCAAGTTATATTCGTATTTATAATATTAGTTTTAATGTCAGTGTAAAATAATTTCATTATAAAAAGGTTATTACTAAGACTGGCGTTTGGTTCTCTTTGCCTACCCCGCTAGGGAAGTGGCGTGAAGTTTAGTTAGTTATTATTTAGACTGGATTCGAACCTTTTTTATTTGATATTATAAAGGTATTTTTTATATGAAACTGCCAGTTAGCACAACCACGCGCGCGTCCCTTAGCGCTTCCTATTGGCCCCGTAACAAACACTCCTGCGCACGCGCACACTTCGTTACTGAATTTTACTTTCAAATCACATTATGTGGAGTAGCAGGTTGATGTAAGTGCACTGTGTATAATGAGGTTCGTGAATTCGTTGAATTCGTTTTTGGAGTTCCGCACTCATTGTACGAGTTAGAAGACAAACTTACTGGAATGGATGGATGGATGGAATGAAAAAAAAAAAGATCTCTCATTCTATACGTCAGCCGCTTTTCCTTATTCATCTATTACATCTATTTCAGTAAAATCTCGTTACCAAAAAAGAAGTATAAATATGAAAGCTTTAAATTTTATTATGAAATTTGATCATTAAATGTATAACAATAGGAAGAACTCTGTTCCATTTTAACTACTATAGTAACTATTTTTACTAATATAGAACATGGACACTCATTAACTAAACGCACCTATTGTAAAATCAGAATTGTAGTTCACTAATGCGTATTATATGTGTAAGTTCATTTGCTAATGGTAAAATTGTCTGATCTTTAAGCTTTAGCTCTTTAGCTGTTTTAATGTGTATCTAGTTTTAATATCTATCTTGTTATAATGTGTATCTATCTCGTTGCAAACTGGTGGAATCAAATTGAAATTAGTTGGTAATTATTGCAACAAAACGGCTAGTTCATTTGAATCTAGTCCTTCGTACTTAACCGCCCGTTAAGTTACGCTTCCACTGAACTGTATATTCTAGTCCAATGGTTTAAGGTTGGTGGCATAGCGAATGATATAAGCTTTTTTTTTACTACAATATATTTGGATTATATTGTTTTGGAGTGAAAAAGGATTTGAAAATTGATAAAATTAAAGCAATTACTCCTCCTAATTTATTGGGAATATATTTTTGCGTTTATGATGATAAATTTTATAAAGTTCTAAAAAATTTTTCATTTATTTAGAACATCAATATGAACACTACGTATTTCCAATATATAAGTTTACTCATGTATTTGTCATACTAGAGTGGGCCCAAATTAATTTAGAAGTACCCATTACTGAGACCTTAATGCATATGAACGGCGTGAAACAACACGAATGGCTTGTGTCGAATGAAGTTTAAGTTATTCACTCGACAGTAACTGACGCGCAACAAGCGAAGTGACGACGCAGGGCTCTCCTTAAACGAGATTTACTCTTGAGCCGTCGACAAGTCGCTGAAGAAGCTAATGTTAGTTGGCACAAACTTTGACACATTCTATCGTTGAATGCCGCGAATTTGTTGAACGAAAACAAACAACAAGACATGAGCCTTACGCACTTAGTGATAGTGCGTTAATATGCAACATCGCCGATCATATTAAGACGTCCTCAATCATAGATTTGTGAAAATATTAGGCAGAATTGGGTTTACATGGAAACACACATAGGATCATATTCAATTGCGAGTAATAGCACACATTTTGCTTCATTCCGCAGCTTAGGTGTAATAATGCAAGATACTGACACTATTACGTCTCTCACGTTCTAAAAAAGTATCAACATTTTTAATTTTAATGTTGCCTATTTATCACATAAATCTCCTTATAGACCTTCGCCACATAGAGTTTATAGCAACAATTTTTATTTACTGACTAATCCATGTGCTTTATCGCTTCTCTCTTGCTAGCTAACAGACCTAGCCAGGTGTTCTCAAAGCGCTGTGCATCCGAGTGTGTATCTAGTAGATACTACCTACTTCCGCGCGTTCGGCTCTGTTTGACAACCAGTTAATTGTTGTTCAGCCGCTTTTCGGCCGTTCGCAATTACGTGTTGCGAGTAACTCGGCCGCAACCGACTGCGAACTTTGGTACTCGCTTGTTGAAGGAAAGTGTTTACGAAATTGGATGCGGCTCTGAGCTTGCGAAATTGCAGTTAGTGATGGGCTGGGGTCAAATACAAATAGGGAAGAAATAACCGGACATAGTTGTAAGAAATGAGTTTACGCTCGAATAAATGCTTAATATTTGAGCAGAAAGACGGACGGATGAATATAACCTATTAACTTGTTGTTTTGGTAGTGCCAAACCATCGTCTAGTAGTATATACTCTAAAATTATTTCGATATAATTTCGACAATTTAAGCTTGATATTGATACAGGGGTTTTATTTTTATTTTTAAGAAAATGCAGAGTAGGCATTGCACTAATACTGGACTGTTAGACGCCATAATGCGGTGAAATATTAGCTTTGCTGGCAACGAATAAAGTATTACAGGCAAGCATGCCGAATTTTCGTCGCGCGATTTCTTCACCATAATTTTCTGCACTCAGACTACAGGACTAAAGACTTTTGCGAAATTTTCTGTCGTCTATTCCATTTAATACGAAACTACATGAATCCATGGTTATTTACGTCGATGATACAACAACAATGGTGCTCGGTGCCTGCTCACGCGCATCACGTAACTAGCCATTATCGTGCGGCATTCGCAACAGTATTGCCATTCCCGATGCACGGCCCATCTCGCATGGTGACCACGTGTTTGCACACGTGGGGTGACGTCATCAGCCATCACATGACATGTTTAAAACATCGTGTGCGTGCTAATCCGATGTGGGGTTACTGGTGTACTGGAGTTGGTCAAACGGTTAACGACTCATGTTCGACCAATTTAAATTCATATGCTGGTATGAAACTATGCAAGTCTTCCGTACTTAATAAGAGGCTAATAATAATTTATAAGTAGAATCTGTTGATAGTATTCACGTAATAAAAGTAATTGGTTCGTGTCTACCACGAACCATTGATTGGTCGGTTGATTGGTTGGTTCGTGTCTACCACGAACCAATTTTAGGTAAGTACATGTACTCGTCAGATATTGTAGGAATTGGAATAGGTAACATAATTTCCTCGAACATACTTTATTTTTTCTTCCATCCTACTGGAGGTTGGTCACTTAAAACCCATGGAAAGCAATATATAAGGATTATAATTAAACCTCTTGAGTAATAAAATTAATAGCTTCACATTTCTGCATCGTTAAAATAGTAACTTTCATTTTTGACAAATATAAGAATCTGCTAAATTAATATCATTCATTAGCTATGTATCTTACATAATTATAATATAATGCAACTAAATTTACAAATTTCGCTTTCAGATCGCTATCAGTATCAGATAATAATGTTCGAATAATGTCCTAATTAAATAGTCTTTAACGCTAATGAATGATGCATACGCTTTCATAGACACATTAGCAATTCAAATAGGTATTTCTCGTTTTTTGCCTTATGTAGCTTCTGAATGAACTGCTAAATCGTGTGGTGACGTAACAGATCCACATTACGTGTGTATCATTACGCTTTACGTCGTCTCATTTACAAAGCCCGTTATATTTCATTGATAGTCATCGCCATAGACTCTTAACTATTTTAGAGGTGACAATCTTTCGGTAAGAACATTTAATCTTTCATTGTGTTGTTAAATGTGAGGTTAATTATGATTCTATGTTCTAGGTGATCTATAAATTTTTCTTGAAGAAAAATAAATATCCCAAGTTTATGCGGCTTACCAAATTTCATTATAATTGGTCAAGTTATTAAGGCGTTAAAATAATAGCAAAGAGTTTAAGATATTGCACTTTATTTACGATAGTATTCGTATTTACGCGCATAGGTTTCTATTAACACATGACAGCGATCCTTCCTCGCCTTTTCACAGCGAATGTCCGTCGCCCACTCCGTACATTCCGCAGCATTCATCCAACAATTGTGAATAAATTGGTGTAACGAAACGCAATTTTCTTATCACTCCAAGGTCGAGATGTCTAGTGAACCCACGTGTATTAAGTAATTTTATCACATGTTATTGTGCTTAAAATATAATAGGAACATATACACATATAGTTATACAAATATATGAAACCAAATTAGCATCTGTTCATTATATGAATCCATCTTACGCACACAATAACCCAACCATTTTACACATGATATGTAATTTATAAGTAAATGTTCTTCATTCTAGTTTTGTTGCAAGTTATTACTTAATTTCTAAACATTAGCTAACAACATTTATTACAAGTAGTTTGTACTCTAAACTAACCCAGTTGAAAAAAAATCTAGTTCAATTTGAAATGTTGTCACTGTAAATACGAGTACAGTAAATTCATTTTAGTTTGTTGGTTATAATCATTATTAGCTATTACGACTTTTATTATTTTTTGTAGTAAAACTCTAAGTTTAAGAACAAACTGTACATAATTCTTGTGTACGCTTATGCTCGTATAATCCGTTTTTAATTTTATTGATCTCATAATGACACCGGTATCAATATAAAACCAGTAGAATTCAATCCGCGTTTAGGAAGAGGGCTATAAACTGTTCGATTTATGAAGCGGTTGGCCGGAAAAAATACACCTATACTTTGTTGCATACAATGTTCCTCATTTATTAAGTCATTCCGTAATTAAATATTGTAGCCATTAATGCCGCGGAAATCGCTTTTTTATCGACTTTCTTGATGAGAAAACATTCATTTCGAATAAATTATCTACTTTTATTGCTACAAAGTAAACATGCTGCCTATATGTTTTGAGATAAACATGCAGTTCTTACTGAGCAAGTGTAGTTACTATTACTAATATTACTCTTTGTGGAACCAGAAATGGAGTGAACATTTGGAAGCAAACAATGAAAATAACTAAATTCTTCCTATGGGCGTATTTCGCCGCGCGTTTCAAAATTGTAAAAGAAGTGACCGACAGACGCACTGATTGTTTAGTAATAGTGTCTAATTATCTTTTTGGCATTAATCCCCAAAAATGACACGTATACCAACAATTATGTTACGGCATATTGCAGGTAACCATTAAGACCACATCAATGATCTAGAAGCAAAAACTATCACGTAAATCACATTAACAATGCAGAAACACTGTTGACAATTGAAATTGCATTGTTAGGAGCCGATAGTCAACCAATAGATTAGCGTCATCGTAAATCTAGGACTAGCTTACTTGATAATGCAGAACCATGTATTACATGGCTCCCAACTCATGTCGTTAGACAATTAACTCGTCGAGACGAATGACTAATTGTCTAGCTCTCTGATTATGTTGGAGGCACGAATGTGCCAAGATTCTCTAAGCTTTTGAATAATGTCTACACTAGCCATGCTTTGGTTACAGAAGTGATAGTGTGTTATAAACGATATGTTCTGAGGTTATCAAAACGTTTGAAAGGATGCTGAGACACTCGGAGTAAAATTCAGCTGCTAAAATATTTAGGTAACCTTTCGCCCCATGTCTAAAATTTGGTGTAATTTTTTTACCAGAAATCCATTTCTGTTTATGATTGGCATTTCTTGTTGTCCTTTTCAAGATTCTTTATTAAAATATTATTTGTTTAAACATTGTACGCCATAACAAGCAAGAATTTTTTTTTCTCAATATAAATGGATCTAATGGATGTGTTAATAAAAGTCCTAATAAAGCACAAGAGCGGGCGTTAATCGCACATTTGTTTTCATTAAGCCCTCTCATCTGATTTCAGTCATATAAATTACATAGTTGCATTCTAGTATTCATCATCCACACTAAATATAGACGGCTGTAAGTCGGCAACACGAGAAATAAGACTCAAGGCGCTTCAATAAAACGATTGTTTGTAAGACAACTGGACATTTGAATAGGTAGTCGAGTAGTCATGCCATGTTTGTAACAAAAAGCCTTGCTGCAACGCTTGTGGACTACCCAGAGGTTATTTTTAACTCGCATTTTTCTGCTGCGCAGTCGTCGACACGGTATCTTAGTCACAATCCGGACCCTGCTTTCAGTGCGGGTCTACATTTTATCCGGACCCACTTGAGACGGTTTGAGTATTTTATTTGTGCTCATTATTTCCAATGGGACGTTTTTAGCCTTTGAATAAGTCCGTATTATCATTTAATGGTCACTGTAACGTAAGATCGGATGCACCATTTTCTCTAGCAACTTAACGATATTGTAAGTTCCATGTAACACTACATACACAACATATGGTAGTAAACTTGCTTCTATTAGAAGTTGCTCTATAAACTGCTATCCTTATTCCCAGTTTCCTTGTAAACAGGCAGCTAAGAGTATAAATTATAAGGTAATCTCACTAAATACGACCGGAAAAGGCGAAGGGAATTTATTCGGTGAATCCAGAACAACTTGGAATGCGGATTCGATATTATCTAGCTTTCCTATTAGCAATATATTTGTTTTGATTGTAGTAACAGATGTAACGCTCGCCTTCAGATCGTGTGTGCGGAGATCCTGATGTCGATATCTCGCTGCAACTGGTATAGGATTATCGGTTTATGTCCTGTGAACAGCCTCTTCATGTTTGCACGATGTACGCCTTCCGCCTCTAACGTCTTGCAGGCATCATTTCGTAGACTTTGTTGAATCAAAATTATCGTTTTATCTTCATTTGTTCGTGTTTGCGCAGTTTTATTTTGTATTCTTGTCATATTTCGATGGAACATAATATAGAAACTTAGCGATTTACTGGTGTAATAGGTATCAGCATTAATGCATAATTATCATGTATATTTTAATACTCGTTGTCATTGATTTTTTGCTGAAGACCTTATAAATAGTTTATTTCGTTTCTGTCTCTATAATTTTACGTAATTTTTTGATTATGTCATTCTTTTTAATTGACTTTCTATATCGTTCTATTGCATCTACTTAGTATTCCTATCAATAGAACTAACTGTGCGTATTTTCTTCTCTCTTTAATCGCTTCTATTGTATGAATATTAGCTTTCACTTTAATGTGTGTTAATTTATTATTGTGAATATTCAAACCTACTGTGCAGCTGAATTGCACTACTGCCCGTTCTAACTTCCTGCTCAGTGAATAAATAACTAATGAGGCGCGTAAGTGTTATGTGCAAGTAAGTTTCACGGTGCGTAGGCAATGTGCAAATGGACATTGCCTCTGCACATTGTTTATAATCGAATAATATGGAACATTGTTTATATCGATTTAGCTAGTATAAACATTTTACGGGAAATTTTATTGATATATTCACGGGCCTTTTGTTCAGTATCTTTACAAAAAAACGTCACAATCATAAATGTGGATGATTGTGACATCTATTAGTATAGTATTTTATTGCAGTCAAAAAGAAAACTGGGCAGGAAAATTGTGAAAAATAGTGACAAGTGGCTAGCTCCTCGCCTATACAATCACATACCCAAAACCCAATACATAATTAGTCGCCTTTTACTACATTCTAGGCAAGGAACACAGTTGATATATTATTTAAAAGTGACAGACATATTATGATACACGGCACTAATAGTTATTTTTAAATTTTGATTTTTTATATGTATACAGACAGAGTAAGCACACAGTTGTTTCATTTTACATAAATGTCTCTATAATACATCGTATTACATTACAAGATGTTTGATGGGATGCCTATTTTTAATATTTTTTTTTTATGAAATGAATATGCTTCATAATTTACGAAAGCCGTATATAACCTAGAGAACAAAAAAATATCGTGAATTATACTTTTAAAATTCGTACGATAACATCTAAATAGTTAAGTCTCGACATATTATTGTATGATTGTATGTAGCCTACAAAAAGTCGACTGACCACTAGAGCAACGAGTTTATTTTTAGAATAAACAACATCTTCCCACAAAGTGTCAACTTGTTCGCGGGTTATTTCTGAAATTGCCCCACATTTATCTTAAATTGCCGCCTCAATTGATTAATGACGATATTATATCTGCGCTAAGGATTCTCGATTTAGCATAAGTAACAATTTTAAGACTAGAATAACTGGTATCGGTCACTTTGAACTGGTTAAGGTACTATTTCACTGGAACACCAGGTCTGCAATATTCTTGGTAAAATATTTATGTAACTATATTTCATATTTGATGGTTCATTTTCGTGTGGTATCGACATATCTTTTACACTTTAAAGTGTCTTGTCAAAAAGTACCCATAAAATTGTAACCGAGATTTGGCGTTTCGGTTATGCCATTTCATAGGTTATTTTATTTTCGAAAACTCTTATTACCCTCATACGATGTTCTGGTACGACAACAACCCTAATTGTTCTGAAGTAGTTACACTATAATAGGCCATTTTGTTTTAAACAGACACTTAAGGTCTATTCCATGACGTTTATCACAATTAAAAGGTCCGAATGGCAATTTGCACAGTGTTACATTGAAAAATGACTGGCTCCGTATAATTTTTGCGTGATTATATTTTTGCTACATCCCCTCAAAAGAAGGGGTTTGCTCCATTGTCGAGTGCAATTAAACTGCAATTCATTTGCGATTTTATTGCGAAATTGCACGTAATTGTTGCAGCATTCAAGAATTCATTGCAGAATTATGTTCACGTAAGATATTTTTTATTGCCACTTTTTGTTTTATTATTGTTAATTGTTGTAATTATACGGAATAAATGTAGAAATTAGAGGAAATGTAAGAACGAAGTAATTTCAAAATAAAAATCAATACAATGGAAAATATATTTATAAAATAATAAAAGTTTTAATCATTTATCTAAAAAAACAAGACCATTAGAGAAAACGCCGTATAATAAGCTTTTAAGCAGCTGAGTTTTGTTTTTATGAAAATGTACATACATACATACATAACATCACGCCCATAATCCCCGAAGAAATAGGCAGAGTCAAAGGGGCAGCAGGCCCCTTTAACCAAATTTAGCCAAAAATAAAACTGGGCTGGGTTAGATGGAAAATTGTAAAAAGTAGTGATAAGTGGCTATCTTGTCACCTACACAATCACACACCTTAAACCACATCTATTAATCGCCTTTTACGACATGCCAGGCAAGAACCACAGTTGGCACATTATTTTTAAGTCCTAGACGAATATGAGATAATGAAAATGTCGGAGGCCCAAATAGTGAGGATACGCAGCTCCGGCGACGGCGTCCAGGGTTCTTATCATGCTCTTATCCCTTCAGAGGGTCAACAAAAGATAGATGAATCTAAACAGAAACGATATAAAATAGTACTCACATCATGTCTAAAGAGTGTTGGTATTAAAATTATTATATTAATGGATATAGAAACTCAGATTTTTTTGTACCATTGCCTCCCTTGTAGCACAACGAAGGAATTAAATTACCTTATCTGATGAGGCTGCACATCTGTCACTTAGAGAATATTTAAAGGCTTTTATCTTTGATTACCCGCTTCCACGTAACTAATAGCTGTTATTAGCATTCAATGAAGTCATAAAGGTAATTTAATGAGTCGCAGCACATCGCTAACACTTGCTATGTTCGGGTCAGCTGGGAAAGCGCAAGGGCTACCAGTTCATAGACTGATGGATGAGAATGCTCAAATTCAATTTCACCTTCAATGTCACGATATTAACTCAGCAAAAAAAATAGCAGATACTAATTTAGTTCAACAAGAAATGTTACTTTTAAATCCGCCAAAACAATTTCACTTGTGACGATTTGGTGATGACACTTACCAGACAAGTTGTTTGCTGCCTTATTAAAACTAAAGGGAATTTAACTTAACCAAAGATGGACTTAGCTTTACATGGTACCTATTATCGATTGGTCGAAAACCCTATCAGCGCGAATTACGATTGCTCCCCGAGCCCTGCTCGGGTCAGCTGCGCGTGCGCACCTTTCGACGGAGGAATCGCGTGCCCGCACAATTATCGGCATTTTGTTGAATCGCGTCTTTACTGCAATTAGCATTTTTTTTTTTGTGTTGCGTATATTATTTATTATACCAGCAATTTATCTTGAACTGGACAATAATTGTAGTAAGGTTATGTTTCCTATATGTAAACTGCAATTGGATATTAAATAGTAGAGACTTTTTTCCCAATCAGAACAGATTAGCCAAAGTATTGTAAGCCCAATTCGATTAAATAATATAAAATTGGAGATATATGAATCATCACATAATACATATTAAAAATACCAAAATTACCATCGATACAACACTCAGTGAAAAAGCATCTTGAAAACTTCTTAAATAAAATCGTACATCTTGTATATTTCATGACACTGATCAGTACTGGACCCAATAACATTAATGCGATCGAAAATAAAAAACATAACGAGGTCATCATAAATGAAATAATTAAACATAATAAACATCAAAAAGATACATATTACACGATCTATTTATAGTGGCCAAGTAATTCACTTTTGTGACTCACTGTAGTTGCAAAGGGCCCAAAGATCTCAATTCGCGATTGAACTTCCGAAAGTCCACCTTCTGTGTCGGTGATAAAGCGTATTTTGTTTTGAGATGAGGCTATCGTTTATAAGGTAATAAATAATAATGGATCGTCGCCGGCCTTGGTGAAATTAGTCAGCGTCTCGTGGCAGTAAATTGTGAATTAATGTTGAGGGCGATAGAGGAGACAGCCACACAAGTATTTGCTGTGTTCAACGCGGAAAAACGTAAATATGACATATTACGTAAATTTGACAATGTTTAACTGTAGACAAGCAAAAGCAGCACTTTTCGAAGGGACTAGACCAAAATTTCTTTATTACTCACCGTATGCACAACTGCAATGTATAGATTAATTAGTTATAGTTGGATGACTAGGAAAAGTAAAACCGTCTTTTGTATTTTTTAATACATGTCAACTAGGAGTCTGATGAAGTATCACTGTTAATGTGCTTACCTCCGATTTACAGATTTTTTTAGGTCTCAGTTTATTTCCGGGGAAAATTTTAATAGCATTTGTTTTTCCGCATTGCACCAAAGATGCGTCTGAGATAAGTGTAATTTTCTTTTATGAGCTTTCAATGATCAGGTTCTCTTTAGAGAAAGAGGAGAACAAAACAGGTGCAGAATTTTGTTTTTAGCTCGGATCGATAGGCATTTATTTATTCATACACTTGACTATGTGCTCGGTTTCATAGGTAGGTTCGCTTCTTATCCTATAATTTGTTTCACAAATAAAACTGGAGCAGCCGTCAATTTCGGCTGGCGCACGTCTGGCTGAGCTACGAGTACATGACAGGTACATCGACAGGTGGCGTGCCTGATGGATGGATGATGGTTTCAATTCCTTTGCGAAATACGCGCCAGTTTAATTCCGAATAAATAAATAACTTGTTGTTTTACATTTACATTCTGGCAATGGGTTGTCGGCAGCTGGTAGACAAGTGATGTTGGGTGCGGCGCTATTTAAGGAGGGTTCGAAGAGCAATCCACTCGGATTGATTTTGACATACAACTTTTGTATAATTGTCTAAGCAACATGTAAGCCATTTGACTACTTTTACACAATTTCCAGCTAACTCAATTTTATTTTGACTGTAAGTGGTTAATGAGGCTTGCTTGCTCATCCTTGGACTCTGCTTACACTTTAGAGAAGTGTGGACGTGATAGTTGCCACCAATGGATTGTATTCACTCGTAATTGTATTGAAAACCTCAGTAGAGCTGGTGTATTGTAATCCTAAAATCGAATTTGATTAATGAATATTTTAAACTAAGGACTTAGTAAATTACTATTCGTCGCATGATTGTACTCACTGAAATAAGGTATCAGAGGAATAGATAAAAATTGCAACATGTTGTTGCAATTTTTATTCAAAAAGTACTGATTTTGTATGAACACTCAGTTCTAACAACTTAAAGAATATAGGAAACAGAAATGTATCAGCATTTAAGTCGCTCGATGATTATATTAAGACGTAAATAGGTAGAAACGATTTCGTTTTACGTAGGTTGTTTATTGGGTGTCGTAGCTAAAATTATTACTGGTGCACTCAAAGGAAAAAACCACGTCGAATGTCGTATTTTATAAGGACCATAAAACTCACCGATAAAATACTAATGCGATACTTGTACTTATGTGCTCTGGTTCTATATAAATGTCAACGTGACTCATTGATAATATTGTGTTCACTGCCTTTTACTTACCCACCAGAAAAATGGTCGTAAGTTTAGTTAATGCGAAGTAGGTTTCCTTTTGTGAAAATAAGTTATTTTATCTCCAATTTATTTAAAGAATCCATATTCAATTACATTAGCTTGCGATTTGCCTTTAATTTCTATTCTTGTGTTTTAAATTGGGACATTATTTCTCAAAATTCGTCAGGATATTCCAGTGGTCAAACCTGTTTCGCATGCATGACTGGCCCGATAGTCGAGTGGTCAGAGACCCTGGCCACGAAACCGAGGGTCGCGGGTTCGTATCCCGCTAGGGGCAAATGTTTCGTGTGAGGAACATGGGCATTTGTACTCGAGTCATGGATGTTTTTAAACGTATTTAAGTATGTCTATCCGTTCACCTAGTATCCATATCACAAGCATCAGCTTAGTGTGAGACTAGGGAATTGGTGTGTCAGTCTTGAGAATTTATTTATTTATTATATTATAGAATATGTGCTAAATAGTTTAAATCTTTTTTGGGATTAGATCGTTGACAGGAGACACCCACCGCCCCCGATTTTCAACGCGGAGTAGCATGCATCATGCTTTTGTCTCTCTTTATGTTAAAAGAGGTCAGGACCCTAAGAGAGATTGAAATCATGTATACAAAGGTCGTAAAGCGTTAAAAATAAAACCCGTTTTAAAAAACTAAACTTTAAATCAAAACACGACAGAACGGATTGTAGCAATGTCAACAGACAACCCGGCGTAAAACTTTTACGAACGTCTTTTACAGCGTACAGTGTTTCTTACTTAGCTTTTTATCTAACGTATTAAGTGGGTCGCGACGCCAAACTCTTTGAGAAGCGATGGTATAGCTCAGCTTGACTGGCTTGATGATGCATTCGATAGTGACCCTGTCCTATGTGCCAGGAATTGTGGATTTAGAGGACAAACATTCGGGTTATGAATACTTGTATTTGTTCTGTGTTTGGGTGTTAATATACATACATATATAACATTACGCCTATAATCCCCGAAGGGGTAGGGAGAAACAAAGGGGCAGCAGGCCCCTTTAACGACATTTAGCCAAAAATAAAACTGGCCTGGGTTAGATGAAAAATTGTGAACAAGTGGCTAGCTTGTCGCCTACACAATCACACACCTAAAACCCGATATACCATTAGTTGCCTTTTACGACATGCTAGGCAAGAACCACAGTTGGCACATTATATTTAAGTCCCAGACCAACATAGGACTGTGGGCTGGGTTGGATGAAAAGCTGTGAAAAAGAAGTGACAAGTGGCTAGCTCGTAGACCAACAATAGATATTTGAATACCACTGTTCATTCTGATATCTGTAACATAAGTGCTTAAGCTACGTACCTCAGAGTCAGGTCAATATATATAATGTTGTCTGATATTATTGCTTGGTGTTTCCGATCTAATCCGATAGTTGCCAAGCGGATAACTGTCTGTTTACGGCCGGTGTTTATTTTGCTGGGAGTACTCCCAACTCATTGCGTTTCGTAACTTAATTAATCTATTCGTGTACATGTTCCCCTGGTACATATCTGTCTTCGGGCAGTTGTTTGTTGGCCCTAGTGTTGCGCGTCGATTGTCGATAAACATATTAGGAAGAACTGAAAATACTTTTACTGCCGCTAACTACTGACCGACTGCGTTGAACAGATCCAGTTTGTCTGTCATCGGACTGCATCTGATTATTGTGATTAAGAAGACATGCAGAGGTTAGACTGATTCAGGTAATTACCTGAACAGGTGTCTGACATTCGTATAATTTCTAGGGTAAATACTAAACGTGCGTTCTCAGTTTTCTGAACATTTATTCATTAATTGTTTATTTTCTCTAATTTTCTTAAATGAATATAATCGCTGTAAGCGACAGGTGTGTCTTAGTACATTAAACTCTTACTATAATAATTAATAGAACATAATCAGCTCATTAGATTTTTGCGGAATTTAGTCACATCACAAGATACATTTTGAAAAACAATTTCTTAGTTTTTTGTTTATATGGCTGTCAAGATGTTCTTAAGATTTTATTATTGGACCAGACAACAAGATTTCGTCTCGTTTCGTCTTTATATCATGAATGGCAACTAAACCTCTTTAGAAGGTTACTCTGTGGCAATAGTTTTATTAAGAATTTCTTGAATTACCAAACATTCTTGACTGGAGCCGCAGAAAATGCGCCATTCCATCATAACATTTATCAATACACTTTTTAATAATAATGAAATAAATTAAAATTTTATTAATAATAAAAAATATTAAATTAATAATAAAAATCGATTCTCCATCGACACTGTCAGCTCAAACTCCACCGTCGAATGTTCCATCGTTATTTATTTGCGCCGGAATAGATTTACTGAATCTCTCAACTCTGATTTACGTACGAATTAAGTTCTGTATATTTCTGTGCGAAAGTGCAAGAGTTATCGCCACTGTTGGTGTTTTTGTGAGGTTTTGTCGAGTTTAATATAAAAAAATACGATACGTTAAGTTACGATTTAAATCCTATGATTTTTGTAACGTGATAAGTGTGTTGAAAGATGCCTTATATTTTTAGTTAACTTATGGTCACACTAGCATAAAACTAAACATATCCCTATAGACGTGTGCTATGGGTACTAGTAATAGTTGAATATTTGTATGAACATGCAAGGCTTTAGTATAAAAGGCCGTCAACACGGCAAACATTTGTTTCTAGCATTATACGATATGACATTATTAATACTCTGCCTACCCCTTCGGGGATTATGGGCGTAATGTTATGTATGTATGTATGTACATTATTAATAATTTCCAAAATTCATCATAAATTGTCAGTCTGGAATAATTTTGACAAACTAAATGTTCTAACTGTTCAAAGCAGAACGCTTGTTTGCACCACACAAAGAACTTTAGCGCATACCCCATGCTGGTTTCAATGGTAAGGTCCTTCAATGTAACGAACTATGGGAGTTCCATGCAGCCCTCTATTTTATCTAGAAAGAAACAAGCGATAATTATTATTAAATAAGCGAAAATACAGACTCTGGACATCTTGTTGTTTCGTACCTTATAATTGACTTTTTTGCCACCTTCATAATAAAGTAGGAAAACTAAATAATTTTCATATAATTTCATATTAGTTGTAAAACACTTGAATTTTACAGTATCAATTGCAGTAATAATACATTTATCGTATCAGACGATATATAGAATAGTTATTGGTGCCAAAATGTCCCGATAATGACAATTACTGATGTCGCACGTTTATCGGTCATAATAATATTATTCTTGAAATTTCCTTTATTTGCACTGCGGGTAATTACTTGTAATAATACTTGTTTATCACGTTGTTAATCCAGTTATAGAATACTTATCTTTAGTAACTAATGTTCGCAAACAATTAAGACAAAATTTTAGCAGAAATGGCACTCTGCATATACCTACATAGAATAAAAATAAATCTTACCTAAACGTTGTAGTTGGAAACTATATATTTTCCAACTACAACGTTGGAAAATACATATCACCGTCGTATTACCAACGTTCACAGAATTTTCATCACATATCACCCCGATAATACATTTATTGAAATACATTATTAGAAAGTAGATTAATATTTATTAGTATAGGTATATAGATGAAGTATGTGCCTTCAGTGCAGAAATATATACAAGGATTTTTGTAGTATATGCGACCTACCTATATTTATTTAACTCATTATTCTAAGGAACCAAATTAAAGGATTTTAGAAAATTTGCAAAAAAGTTTACTCTTCATACAAAATAGCTAACCAGCTTTTAAAGGAAAGTACGAAAACTTTCCTTCCTATGAGTTCCTTAGAATAATGAGTCAAATAAGTGTGTAAGAGGTTTAGCATATACTGAAGTATACCTTGTATATCACTGAGTATTAGCAAAGCATTGAATAGGGTGCCCATATTAAAGCTGCAATTGTAACGACACCATAGGGCGGTGTACAAAGACATCAAGGGCTCTAAGGGCGCACTCGGCACGTCTCCCGCTGGGCAAAGGGCCCGAATGTGTATCACAATAGTGAGTGCTATATTGATCAAGGGACTGATTGTAAAAGGGAATGATATGAGGGCGATTGGGTCCAATTGCGTATTTTGTGAAGTTCTTTTTTGCAAGCTGCACCTGTGTCTATATAACATCACTTGAGAATTATGAACGGGTAATGGAAGTATTTAGATTATTTTGATAGTGAATACACATTTAAAAAAAAATGATTGATACACAATAACATTCACAATCAATCGGTCTATCTATTAATGTAAATATCACAAAAATATTGACAGATATTTATCGACATTAACGCGTATAGATAAACAAAAATAACGAAAATAGAATAAATTGCTAATGCAATATTATATGGTTAGTGGAAGCCACGTGGAGATTATTTCTTTATAGATAGGGTAATTTCTGATGCAGCTCGTTATATGTATTCATGCGTACATCTAAGTTAAATCCTACATTGATTATGAAACGTAATATTTATGTCTCGCAGAACCTTATTTATAGTCACTGCGCAGTCCTTTCCTGAACAAGCGTCCGTAATGCTAATAACATTCAACTAGTCGCTACTTCATATCTCAGCATCGACGGTAACATCTTTTCATCGCCGCTAATGACGTATACACACGACGTCGGTACAAAGTAGTCGTGTAACACTGCGCTAATCATTCAGTGAGTCAACCCATTCCGTGTGTATTCAATTCATTTAACTTCTTTATGAGTTGGCACTCAGACTGGTTGGATTGGAAGAATTCCAAATATGACTTCCAGAATTTCCACTCATGGCGCGTTCATTATTCGCTGTGACGCAATATTGAGTTAACTCAATGATCTGTGATTGAGTTAACACGTATATATGTTAAGTTACAAATACAAGTTACACACTTGCTTAGGGCTAAAGCCGCGCGTTCTTGCGAACTAACTGGCTCCCAACTGTGATTCCTATGCTATAAGTTTTGCTTTTTTTCTCCACCTGCTGAGCGCGGTACATGAATAACGACTGTGATATTTAGTCGCATTATTGCTTTAATTTATTTATGTGTGTGCTTCGGAATAGCTCGCCGGCTCGGGACTCGGGCTTTTTAAGTACGCAGGACTTTGTCAATGTCGGTAAAGAGAAAATAAAATGCCCTCGTAAATTGTACGGGTTAATCTCGGTTCAAATTGTAGATGCACTTTGGTAGTGATTTTATTTATTTTTGTATTTACTTTACTATGGTATTGAGTTCAGTTTAGAAGAGCGGTGGTAGCTCAATGGTAAGGACCCTCGCCTCTTAACCGAGGAGTGCGGGTTCAAACCCGGGCACGTACCTCTGGATTTTTCAAATCTATGTACGTATTTATACCACTAGCTCGACAGTGAAGGAAAACATCGTGATGAAACCTGCAAATTCAAACAACTTTGGATTTGTAACCATGATCCAAAAATTGTCTGGTTCCCCTTTCTTAGGGTTACGAAGGTCAGATCGGCAGTCGCTTCACTGTGATTACCAGACTCGCTAAATCCTGGATCATGGTCCAAGCGGACCCCGTCTAAACACGGGACATAACGCTAGGAAGATGATGATGGTATTGAGTGAGTTCACGTTAAGAATTTCGCTTGGGATGTTTTTTTAATAATCTACGTTTTTTTTGTTACAGGTAAATATACAACGAATTGCGAGGAGGATATCTGAACGGTGCTTTTTATGGTATAATTTTATTTGTTCTACATACATGGTACCATTTAATTATTCTTTACCAAATAATGTTTTTCTTATGTAGCAACAAATACACTTAGATTGTAAACAAACAAAGAATAGTTAAGTATAAGAAAACACCTGAATTATGTACATCACACCTAGAAATACTTTTTAAAGTAATGTCTATCACGTACAGAATTGTGATAGATAGGTTCCATCGAACCGTGTTTATTGTTAAAATGTGAACACAGAAAGCAACTTTATCCCCATTGAATAAATTCGTAATTCGTATAATTTCTTTATTTTTATCGTGTCTGACGTTTAGCCATAAATTATTTAGACACCTGTTATTCAGATGTAGGAGCTAACGGTCTACAGAGTTGTTATTAACTAATTATCACTTTGGGTCATCATACATTCTTAAGGTATTCATGCCACACAGATACCTACATTGCGTGTTTTTAGAAGCCATACCTTCAACAATTCATGAATTTAACATTACTTAGGATACATTTAATATCATATTGAAAAACATCATTAGCAATATTTTTTTATTTGCGGAGTTGAGTTCATGTAAGTTTCAAAGGACGCAATATTTGTCGCTTTTTACTGAATTTGATAATTAGAAAATTTACGGAAAAGAAATGGGATACGGTATTTTGACCCATTATTTGTTGGGCCTATACTTTCAATACATACATACATAACATCACGCCTATAATCCCCGAAGGGGTAGGCAGAGTCGAAGGGGCAGCAAGTGCCTTCAACCACATTCAGCCAAAAATAAAGCCGGGCTGGGTTAGATGGAAAATTGTGAAAAAGCAGTGACAAGCGGCTAACCTGTCGCCTACACAATTACACACCCAAAACCCGATATACCATTAGTCGCCTTTTACGACATGCTAGGCAAGAACCACAGTTGGCACATTCTTTTTAAGTCCCAGACCAACATGGGGCAGTGGGCTGGGTTGGATGGAAAGCTGTATACTTTCAGTCGGTGGGTAAAATTTTATTTAATACAAGCTGTGCCCGCGGTTTTACGTTTATGGTTAATGTTATATAGCTTTTAGTCTTCCTCGATAAATGGGCTATCTAATACTGAAATATTTTTTCAAATTGGACCTGTAGTTCCTAAGATTAGCGCGTTCAAGCGAACAAACAAACTCTTCAGCTTTATTATATTAGTATAGAAAGATCTCTTAGTTCATGTTAGTAATATATTCTGAGCCTTTCCCTTCTCGACGTCTCGTAATTAATGAACAACCCTTTGTGTATCCTTCACGCCAATTCACTTGTGTGTAAATCACACATCAGTTGAAAGGGTGACTAATTGAATTTGTCTTTCTCCTTGATTCAGGGTTAGAGCCCACACCATTCCCAAATTGGCCACCACGGTATTGAATGCCAGCCAATTTGTAGGATCTGCCAAAATTGGATTATAGTGTCAATTGACGTCACGCTGTAACTTAGTAAGGCTTTCAGGAAAACCTTTGTGACCTTCGTAAAGCTGATAATTACGTTAAGTTGAACCAAAATTTGCTTGATGACGTAGGTAATTATAGTATAATATAAACTTGAAATCAATAGGTCCAATAATGATTATTTCCTAAAAACATACGTATTCCACATTAGATTTATCTAGAATTTGCTGTTAAGTTTCAATAAACGAGAAACGAACCAACATCGTTATCTTAAGTTCATAGACACAAAGTTGTCTAGTCGGCCAAAGACCAAATGCGCTCGAAAGATTAATTATCATTGCTCATGAATCATGAAACAGAAAGTATGTAGCTGAAAAATATGCCACATCGTAATAGTAACGCCTTTGCGTTTCATCAAAAAAGTTACGTCATTAACGGTAACGCCAACTTTTCACGCTTCAAAACTTTTCAGACCCCGACCTGCCTCAAGCGAGTTCGTTGACCCCGGTGCGCTCCCACTTGGGCGACTCTCAGTCGCACCCCGTCGCTAAGTCTGCTTTCGAGAGCCTCCCGGAGATAAAACGGGTGCACAATAGCTCTCGAGCGCCCTCTAAAGGCTGACTCGCTGTTCTATTTTTGAAAAATCAACGTGCATTTCTATGTTGCATTGAATAAATGAAGCCAGGGGTGCAATGAGAAGTTTATGTTAATAAAGTGTATTTATGTGCATATAATGCGTGTTTATTTACTTATTTAACGATTTGATTTACTATCTCGAAACAGATTAGTATACAAAATCGTTATTAGTTTCGCACTGTTTAAGACTATTAAGTCTGCTAAATTAGTAGGTATGAAAGTGTTT
The DNA here is from genome assembly GCA_951394215.1 of Glyphodes perspectalis. Taxonomy (NCBI): domain Eukaryota; kingdom Metazoa; phylum Arthropoda; class Insecta; order Lepidoptera; family Crambidae; genus Glyphodes; species Glyphodes perspectalis. The sequence goes on from OX596203.1 coordinate 3,635,509, forward strand.
TAATTTTAAATGGACTGCGTAAAAAGTTAAATAACGGTAAATGCTTTCAAGGTTTTTACGGTTAAAAGAGCCTTTGTTTTTTGCAAGGAACGCTTCGAATTCGATGTAGTTTTATACTAACAACATGCCTAGACAAATTAAATAGATTTTATCATAATTGATTTTGTTAAGATGTTGATTTTTAACAATTCTTCAATTATATGTATGATCGAACCAGAGTTTGAGACGAGTTGGTATTAGATTCATTCCACGAATTTTATCCCAAAATGGAATTCGCATGTCGCAAATCGGCTTATAAATTTAACATCGATGTCAAGTGTATTTTTTAAATACTAATGATTTTCCGATAACAACCGGAAAGTATCTATTTAATGTTTAACTCAGTCCATTACTGCACTGGTGCTCTCTGATGCAAGGATTTTTCATGCAAAATGTAAACAAACCTAGTGCATTCACCCGGGCCCATTCTCTTGAGACTATCTGAAGTCCCGCCTGTGAGGCTGACGTCGGCTGCATTCAAGTGCTTCTTGCAGAGATAAAGCTGTGTACAGAGGCGATTCGAGTGCACTCCGACGCACAGTGTAAGGGATTACCGTGAGGTTCGGCTGCATTGTCGTTCTCGCGACCTTTAGCAGACCAAAAAGGCACAGTGTCTGCTACATTAATTAGACAGATCAATTTTAATTATATAAATGATGTTGCATATTTACAGTACGCTTAGCCCTTTGTTATGATTTACCTAGATATGAATTCCATTTTTTTTACAAAATTATGCAATAACTTTATATGTTTGAATTTGTAAATGTAACTCAGTGCCACAGTAATTGTTAATACTCTAAGCTGGATAAAAAAAGATAATTGCAAAGCGTATGTATGCACTATAGGAAAGTTGACTGGCAAGTCATTTGAGATACTTATTAAAAGCTGTCAAAACGCAATCACTTCATAGATTTTGTATTGGGTTGTGAGTTTATGACGTCACTTGTTCGTATAGGCAACTAATAAGCAGTTGTTGTAAAATTTTAAATCCTTGATCAATATAAATCTAAATCAATATAGTTTTGCAACATACTACGATACTTTGATATTTCAAAATTATATATAAATGTTGTCAACATACTTATTTTGACTATTACTTCACCGTGATTTATGCACGTGCAATACTGATGTGGGCGATCCTATTCTTAATATGTTATCGCGTTTCTGTTCTATTGCGTTTTCACGTAACGAGAGCAAACCCGGCGTACCCACTAACTACGCGTACGTTAATTGATGTTAATTAAATGCAACGGTATTATATCTGTTTGTTCATCTAATCTATACAGTTGCTTTCTCTGTATGTTTGGTAGATACGCGTGTGCGTCTGATAATCTTGTGGAGGTTTAACCAAAGCATTAACGGTATTTATAACCTTTGTTATTTAAACATAATGATACGTACTCGTCTGTGAAAATGATGAAGAAGATTTGTCTAGTAATTGAATTTAGAAATTTGAGGAAATGTGTGAAGTTTAACCAAAATAATATGAATTCATTTGGATTTACACTAAATATTTCGTGTTCTTCAATTATTTAGCAATCAGGTTAAATATCAAAAATATAGTCACTATTTTTTTATGCTTATTTAACTTAGATAGAAGGTATAATTTTCTATTTCAACCTAAGTTATGTGTGTCAAACGCATAAAAGGTATGTGTATTATCAATAAAAATTTACAGGACAAAAGTATCCTGTAAATTAAAAGTGAAAAACTAATTTTTTTTTATATTCATTGCAATATAAAAAGTTTAATAAAGTTTTTTTATCATATGTTTGCCTTAACCTAAAGTCTGATTCATTTAGTGAGCAGTAGTCTACTACATGTCACTTCTGTTATACACACAAATCGCACGCCAAGGGACACACGGTGAGATAACAAATAAATCATTACAAAGTTGACATTAGTGAGTCACGCATCTCACGTGTGGACTTGCATATGCATATGCAAACGGACAAACACGCGAACGAGACGCGAGCGCAACAAACAGTCTATTATTAACACCGCAAGGTATCACGCTGAATTATGTATTAAGCTTCCGTTCTATTTACACACATTCAGAACGCTTAATGAATTCACTGCATACACTCCGAGATCAAAAGATATGCACGTCCATGCCCCCGGCCGCAAAATGTACCTTTGTACTTCGCAAACAAATCTCACCCTTACGCCTTTGGTGAAAGAGTGCCAGAAAACTGCAAGCGGCTATGCATCTAAGATGTTATCCGGCTGTTGTAATCTGATCCTTATTTCTAAATCCATAAGAAAGTTAAACAATGCGGTGTGGACGCTGAGTTGCGAAGGAAAAACGGCAGTGTTGCCAACATTATGGTTTATGACGGTGTAAGTGATTGAAAATAGCTCCTTTCATTTGTGGGGTATTATTAGCGGACTAGAGCATGTACACACGCTACCTGCGATAACATCTGTGCCGTCGAGGAGATTGTGTTTTATCGGAATCCTGAAGATTATCAGGCCACGGTGTGATACTTGAAAATTAGGTCCTTGACAGAATAAGGTAAATATTGCATTTTGTACATTTATTGATTCTATTCATTCGTACAAGAAGATTCATAATTTTATAAATGAATATTTAAAACTCTTCACATGCAACTTATATGTTATTTTAAATTCCTATATAGAAATTAACTTGTTTCTTATATGATAATATGAATACTAAATAATTTTGAAAAAATATGTAAATTTGTGTACCTAATTTCTTGGCGATTTAGTTATCGATAAACTAGTAATTTTGCTGTCATTTTCTTGATAATTACCCGAGTTACTTTCCATATTTAATATCTTTTAATCAAACAGGAACGGAAATACAGATGTCGGTACCATATTTATGACTTAATAAACATCTTTCTTATACTTATGTATTTCCATTCATCTCTGACGTCTCAGTGCTTGCAATTACAATGTACCATGGTACATAGTAACACAGATTACAATATCCACCTCATTGTTAATAAATTGCCAACGAAATAATAACAATTCCGAACAAACTCAAACAGCAATCTTGTTTTCCCAACAAATAGACTAGAAACGGAATAGTTGTGCACTTGAAACACAAGTAACGCGGCACGTTCGCCGCTTCCGCTGCGCCGGCGCCGGCCGACACGGGCGGGAAGCGCCGCTCTTGACGAGCGTCTACACCTGCGCGTGAGTATGAACAGTACGATTCGCGGACACGTTAAGAATTATATTATATTCAACAATACAATTATATTCGCAACGCTTTTTTATGGCTAAGAAATAGCATTGCGAATTGTGTTTGGCTAACGGAACAATATGCTTTTTTTAACGATATATTTTGTTGTGAGGTACAAGATTTATATTCGCTTATTATCAGTTTTGAGCGTTAAATCATACTCGATATGCGTGGGGAAAGTTGAACGCGTCTATTGCTGTTGGAGTATCGTAACATGCGGGATTCGTACGTGCGCCTGCGTAGGTATAAACCCGGCATAAGCAATAACACGATTGTGTTTCTGTAAGACGAGCAGAGTGCCCTAGTTCATGGGTGAGCTGACGGCTATCATTGGTCAGAATGTTTTCATGTCATTACGCATGTGAGAGTGGCGTTGAATAAACAAAAAAATGTGTAAGCCAGCACACCGATACACTTGCTCGGAGTGGAGCGTTAAGTTTGTACACTTAATACTACGAACGAAATACTACGAAACGACGTAATACTACGAAACAAACAGATATATGAACAGATACATCACACATTTTCCAGCAATGTGATTCGAAATGTGAAATACTGGATGTATTTCAGAATGTGAAATCACTACTCGATACACTAAGTATGTCGAGATCCTTCGGCAATCGCTTCAATATAATATAGATCCGAATTGATGCTGACTATTGGTGACGAAGGTGACGTTGGGTTGATGGGAAAATTCTGCTAAGAATCATGTGAGAGCGATCATGCTATCTCACTTCCGTGATAATCTGTAAAGAACACTATTGTGGGTCACCGCGAGTCTCCCGCGCCGAGGGCCGGCGCCGGCGCAGGAAGCGTGCAGGACGCAAGCCGCATTTTACTGTGCCACTTCACGCGTCGTTACAAAGTCATGGTCCGAACTGATACCGACTAGGAACGAGACTTAACGCTAGGAAGGCGATTGGTCAGCTGACGTTCTAAGGTTAATCACAAACTTATCATGCGTAGTTATAAACAGCAGGCGTTTTAGCTCATTTGCCAGTTATTCTCATAAGAATTATTTGAGAGTAATCATGGTACCTATATCACTTGCAAGTTGTTTTGTAAAGAATACTGCTGTGGGTCATCGTGAGACACGTCGCATTATACTGCGTCTAGACCAGGATCGAGTCAACGCTACGATGACAACGGATCAGCTGACGTCTTATGCTAATTACAAAATTTTAATGAGTCATTTTATAAGGGCAGTCAGGGTATCTCATTTGCTAGTTGTGCCGTAAACAACACTGTTGTGGGTCACAGCGAGTCTCCCGCCGCGGGCCGGCGCCGGCGCAGGAAGCGCGCAGGACGCACGCCGCATTATGCTGCGCCACTTTGCGAGCCGTTACCTTCCTGCCGCGTCTGCGCAGTTAATGCTCGGCGTTTAATCGGCGCTGTCCGGTATTACCGATTTTTGCATTAACGATGCCGCCTATTAACAAGTTGTACCGTTTGCGGTTATTATTTTATAATGGTATCGTTATAGTTATCATAAGCCTATAGCTTCCATAAGCACTTCATATATTACAGTAACTAACTATATAACGGTTAACGGGCTTTTGGGTACTGAATAGGCGACGAGCTAGCCACTTGTCACTCCTTTTTCACAGCTTTCCATCCAACCCAACCCACTGTGCCATGTTGGTCTGGAACATAAAAAGAATATGCCAACTGTGGTACTTGCTTAGCATGTCGTAAAAGGCGACTAATGGTATATCGGGTTTGGGGTGTGTGATTGTGTAGGCGACAGGTTAGCCGCTTGTCACTGCTTTTTCACAATTTTCCATCTAACCTAGCCCGGCTTTATTTTGGGTGAATGTGGTTGAAGGGGCATGCTGTCCCTTTGACTCTGCCTACCCCTTCCTGAATTATGGGCGTGATGTATGTTATGTATGTATGTAACTAAATATTTTATGAACTGAAGTTGTTTTTTTATTGTTTGGAGTTTTAGATACTCTAGCGAAGTTGCTCACAATAGAAGTGATCGCTGTCTTATCCTCGCACAACACAATAAACACTAAGAACAACATCAAGAAACTTGTACGGTTTCTTAACGAAAGTCAATGACGATCAATAAAAGCACAGCCATACCCTAAATACCTCTTTAAAATGTCGCCAAAGTTAATAGTATAGCTTGTATGACATTCATAAACGTCCTCAAATTCAAATTATTCATACTTACTTACAATATTAGTCAGATCATGGATACTTATCTGCTAAAATTATGACGTAGGTATGTCAATCACTTCGTGACGTAAGTCTTTTTTTTATTATTTGCTATCATTCAACACTCATCTAAGGCTTACATTTTAAGTGTATTTCGTTTCAAATGCTTACAATCTAAGCATTTCAAACAAACCTCGTAATCTCATTAAGAGTCGTCGTCGACCATTCACGTTGCTCTCGTGCTCATCACGCGTGAACTTGGCGTTTGTACCATTGATAATGTTGAATTGGATTTGTTCTAATCAAATTTTTTTTTTTTGCAGGTAATGACGAGTTGCTCTTCAGTAGGTGTTGGTTAGTGAGTATTGTCAAGATCGCCTTAAAAGATGAATGAGATTGAAAAATATGGATACTAAGTTTCAATCACACAATGATTTAGTTGTTCAATAGAAAGGTCTAATATATGAGTCTAATTCGTTCAGCATTTTACAGCAATTGCGCAGTGGCGCAGAATATTTAGCCGTTTTAAGGTATCAGAATATCTTCAACATAAAAATTTTCGTACGACCGAATATTTGAGTAAACATTGCTGGAAAAAAAACAGTTGCAACAACAAAGTAACACTGCAATGTAAATCAAACAACTGTTAAGCCGAATCTGGAAAGGAACATAAAATGTGTTTCAAAATAAGAGCACCAAACGTCTCCGGTGAAAGCGGAGCGGACTTGCGGTTCTAAGAACCCAAATTAACTATATTCCGTGTCCATTGACATAAACATTCGCGCATGCGTGCTTCGGCACACTCGGGGCACCAACGATTACGGATCCATAGGATAATTCCCGAATAAAAAAAAAACAAAAATAATATCTCGTTTCATGACGTAATAAAAATATTATTCAATTATTAAACGAAAAAGTTGTTCAATTATTGTTTGTTTAAACGCACTGATAGCATAAGTTAGTATTTTGATTTTTATTGCTTTAACTACACAGACGGAACCTTTTACTTACAAATCTAATGAATTACGTATTTCAAGCCTATGCAATCTTCTACAGTATTTGTCATAGATACTCATCAAAATATATTATAATAAATAAATGCCAAAGAAAGCTATAACGACTTTTATTGGTTACATGCATATTTAATCAAAATAGTGGTCACGATATGTAGTTGATGTTTTTTGAAACTTTTCTCGTTTGCGTGAATTTCAGAACTTTTTTTGACAGTTACAAGTGTTTACTTTTTTCCTTTTGATATCCTGGACAAAATGTAATACTTGGCGACCGGACCGCGCCGCGTCGTCTGCGCGTGCGCAACTCCCAATATATAACATCTCAAGGGTTTCCTGCCTGAAATGTTTATTAATTTCTACTTGTAAACTATTTGTTTACCCGACCACGTGGCGGGGGCAACGAACTCCAAAGTTATATATACATTTTTGTTTTTCTTTCATAAACTTCTTCGAACACGATTTCTTGCATCCCAAATGGACCGGGCTATTTTTGATTAGATTTGTTGTTTGTATTAATTTGATTGCATTTTCAAGAGCATATATTATTTGTGGAACTGGATATAAGTTGGACTTTTCAAGTAAAATATACTGCTAATGTTACATATTGACCGTATGTATGCGTAGTCATATTTTTAATCAAATAGGTACGCTAATGAATATTATATATACATCTATTTTGTTTATACCAATAATGCCATCTTCTGTTATCAAAATAGCCAATCATTAATAGAATACACGCACTAATGTCGACGACAGATGAAGAGGCCTAAAATTCATAACTTTGCCACTTATGCATAAAAGTAGAACTAACTGACGGAACAAAATTATATCTGTCTGTACCTCAATAACCAATAAGATTTCGATCCGTCCCAAACGCAATCGCTCCGTGTTTATACATACATACACATACATAACATCACGCCCATAATCCTCGAAGAGGTAGGCAGAGTCAAAGAGGCAGCATGCCCTTTCAACCACATTCAGCCAAAAATAAAGCCGGGCTGGGTTAGATGGAAAATTGTGAAAAAGCAGTGACAAGCGGCTAACCTGTCGCCTACACAATCACACACCCAAAACCCGATATACCATTAGTCGCCTTTTACGACATGCTAGGCAAGAAACCGTGTTTATTCAATTTAGTAATTCACTACACGGCTAATCTATTGCCTATTTATCATTGTAGCTTCTAAAATGGCTACTGTCATTTACAATTTATTATGATTAATCGTTCGGTCGCGTCGGCTAATGATAAAATCAATTTCCAACCTGTAAATTATAATCGAGAGAAAATGGCCAGTTCCATTGAATGCTGAAGATTGGCGATTAGTATCGATTCGCGCGATCGGTTTATCGATAGAGTCGACTTGACGGCTGATTCCACCATCTTCCCGCGGGACTGAATAGGCTTTCCATTACATTAAGTGTGAGTTGTCCTGTGAATAGGTATTAATCGTAATTTAAATCGACTGGAGGTGTTTTTGAGTGTCGCTTTTTGTGATGACACATTATGGTTAGTGCTAGCTTTTCATAAGTTAATTGAGTGTCTATTGAAATTTAATATAAACAGCATACCAATAGTCAGCTGATCTATTCGCGGTTTTTAGTCTGAATAAATTGCGTAGTGATTGGCAGCTCTGTTCCGGGTTGCAAAAACGTTAATACGAGTATGTTACTTTTATCCGTATGCATGCTTAATGAAGTCGGTAGAGTATGCTTATACTCGTATGAATATAAAGATTTGTCTTCGTCAAATTACAATTGTTTAAATGACATTTTGTAAGGCATATCTCGTATCAACCAAAACCAAATGTTTCAATATAGGATTGTCACTTAATCTTCTAAGCTAAGAAGCGCCGCGACGTTTCATAACTTAGCAATGCTGAACGATTGTTACACAGTTGGATGACCAACATATAACTAATGCCGGCTATAAGTTTCCAAAAGACATGTTGAGCTGTTAGTCCCTGGTGCTCTTAATAATTATTTATGTAAAACGTCAATAGGTGTAAAAGCCTAATCCTCGCAGGTTGACGTCAAGATAACAAAGAAAGAATAATTCCAAACATCAGAACTAAGATAGTCTTATCAACAAGTGTGACTATTACAGAACCACTCGACAATCGTATTTCACGGCTAGCTCATTGCGTCACCATGACCACGTCGAGTGGTCAAAGTCGTTACTTGACGCTCCTATTGTACTCGCCCTCACACAAAACACGAAATTACTCCGACAGTCCAATCCACTATACGCACTATCGCTGACACAATACAGGCCAGTTTCACTTGTTCCCGGATAACAAAAAAATGTAATTATCCGGTGAAATTCGACGTAATTTATGGGAGTCGAATGTGTGGTGAAACAGATTTGGTAATACGGTATAGCGTCATCGGTTTCGAAATGTTTGATTGTCCTGTCTGTGTGACCGCGTAATTTTTCAAATGGTCGCGTCGAAAACAAAAGTGTTTTCACTGGCATGTTTCAATTGTGTGGTTTGATGTATTATTTCATTCATGAGGGGTCATTGTTCTTGTCCTGTAGTGAGCAATTGGATTGCCTATTTTTTACAATACAAAACTTGAGTCAAGTTCAAAAAACATCAATTAAAATCAATAATCGTAAGCATAGGTATACACTGTCATTTGCAAATACCAATACCTTAATATGTTCTATATTTCATTTTATGCAATGGATCTAGTAAATATCCATCGATATCAAGAGTAATGAGAAGATGTCCTAAAATATTTGTGAATACTCATACTGGCCCTAAGTTTTGATTTAATTATTTGACATTTCTAGCAGAATAGGTTACATACATACATAACATCAGGCCTATAATCCCCGAAGGCAAAGTTAAAGGGGCAGCAGGCCCATTCAACAAAAACAAAGCTGGGCTGGGTTAGATGGAAAATTGTGAGAAAGTAATGACAAGTGACAGAATAGGTTATATAAAAAAAATACAATTACAATATTAACAGACTCGCTTAAAAAAAGACCATCAATTGCGAAGACTGGCAAATATCAAATTACTATAGCGATGAATACTTCTCAGAATGAACACTGCCCGCATTATTTAACTATACCACTAAAAAGAAGACCATAAGCAAAAGTTAAGAGGAACAAGAAACAGCGACTTCTTATCCTTCCACTGATCCAAAGTTCCGGCTTTTACAAAAACTGCTACACACAGTCCAATTATCATAAAACAAGCGTTACTTCAATCACAGGTTCTTTCCACTAGCAAACAAAAAACCACTATCACCGTAAAAAAAAAACAAATGTAAAAACTTACCATCTCGATCAATCAAACCAAATTACATCATAGCAGTATCGTGCCAACTGCCAAGCCAGCACCGTAGTAAAAACTATTGTGGCAAGTTCATTGACGCCGAAGTGATTCATAGCTATCTACTATCACCGCTTATTTATCTGTGACCTGCACAGGTACAGAAGCTCACCTCTTTAGCAACACAGCGAAGGTACATACAAGAGGCATGTTCAGATATGAGCAAACATGTTGGATAGACGGACCATGTTAGTAAACAAACGTTAGAAAAGTAGATATCAAAGCTTATATAGTTAGGATTCCTAACAAAAATCGTTAATTATCGTAAAATCTTTTCTATTTATTAGCAGGTTTAGAAATCTATTATAAGGCAATTAATATCATAAATAAGAATAAGTTCTGTTATGGTTTGCAACGCATCTATTTAAGTAGGGTCAGAAAGATGTTTGTAATACACCTTATAGATAAGGTTACATACACTATGGTAGACTAGCAGTAATGCTGCCTTGCTCTTTGGCCTCATTTAGACAACATTTAATGTGGTCTACTCTTCAGATTGTATGTCCCAATAGAATATGAATTAGTTCAATCTTTCCCTGCACTTATTACGAAGTAGCCTTACTGTACCTCCTTATTAAACGACACCGGAATGAAAACGTGCACCAAAAAAACCTAATCAATTTTAATGATGTTTTTCGGTATGCCCTTAGCTTTTTGCGATGGGTTTTTGTACTGTTTCAAGGTTAGTTTCGTGACAATGGACGCACGGCTATGCTCTTTACCGAGCTTTGTTTTTTACCCACCAAATTAAAAGAAGCAAAACACTTTTAAAAGTGGACAGTAAAAAGGCGGCGGATGAAAAACGAAAGCTGTGCAAGAAGCTAAGAACGGAGGTTGGACGTGGTTTATTAAAAAACAAAAATAAATGGACGGTAACCAAATAAAGTTGTGCTTTTTTAGTAACTTAAGCTCTATAAACGTAATTCTTAAAGTCACTATGTTCTGATTAAAACTGAAAGATATATTAAAATAATCAAAATGGTGTATAAATAGCAAAATAATACAAAATATTGTTCGTGAAACAACATTGTTAAAATGTAAATAGATTTTTCACAAGACACTATCAACAAGATCTTCAATTTAAGTTAATTTTGCCGGAAGTAGGGCTTTTCTCACCACTTGTCCAAACCATAGTTATACTTATTGTGTCGGTAGTAGAAATTCACGATTTCTGCCGCTTAATTTATTATATTGCACTGAAAAACATTGCGACTGCAGACCGAACAAGTTGTCCAACAAGTCCGCGGACACAACAGTCAGTGTGTATCGCTCCTAACAATGGGAAGAGCGCAGTCACGACCCGCGATGTACTCCGCTGATTGCCTCTAAACATCGCCGGCAAAGTGTGAAATATCACGGTTCAGCTGCTAAACGCGCCGTGAAATTCCGGATAAATATGCAACGCTCTTGAACGAGAGCTAAAAACAAGTGCTCTTTGCAAATTGCCGCATTTGCCGGCCGTTTATGATTTGCGATGCGAAATATTCGCATCTTTATTTTGAACTACAAAGCCGTCGTATTTGATTGAAATGTTATTAGTCGTGACTGAGACACATTTGTTTTGTTTAATGCATTGCATTCGTCATTTCTTAAGTTCGATAAATGTTATTCTTTAATTTAACTATTTGTTTATCGGTCTTGTTTTGTTCCATCTAATTGGTGAGTCAACATATTGGCAACATTATAAAAGTTTATCATAAGATGATTACATCATTCACTGTTAACGTTGTGACTAACATTGTATTTGATTGTATTTCAATATTTTCCTGCTATATAGTGTAGCTCAGAAAATTTTATTTTTGTAATATTATACATAGTTCCACAGCATAGTAAACAATCTGTCTTCATAAATTCACTAACGTGTCTATAAAGTCAGAAGTTTGGAAAACCATGTTATTTTATTAGACACAGCTGTTACTGTGTAATGTTTACAACTACGATGAAGTAGACTACCTTCCACATATGGACCGGTTCCCACACGTATAATACGTTACTCCCAACACAGATTTCCTCTAGGTTGAAGTTCAGGCTTAGTAGTTGTCAACGGCGAACGTATTCCCTTGGTATTTAAATGCGCTAAGTTTGTTCTGACCTTTTAATTAAACTTTATTATGAGAGAGCCGTGGAGCATCCAGTTGTGCTGTTGCTCGTTAAACGCAAAGTACGCCATAACTACTTTGGCCTTTATTACTGACTGCTATTGTCACGCTGTTTCTCCGCCAGTATTTTTTATTTCTCTTCCCTTAATCCACGTTAAAGTTGAATTAGCGTTATAATGTTTTAATCCCTTTTTTTTTACTGTAACGTAGCGTATAAATGACACTCGACACTAGTCAACATAAATTTATTATAAGGGTTCTTAGACTGAGTCGTTACATTCGCACAATCACTCTACTCCGCAAATAGGCCAACACTTCCCTGCCAATGTCCGCGCAGCGACGACACGAAGGTGGACGGAAGGTAGGTCTCCTGGACAGTTGACGTGATGCTCAGGGTGTTCGGTGTACTGAGGGTTCGCAGGAGACGTACGCAGACTCAATTCCCGTGTAGCTAAATCTCCGCGTAGTTGAATCAGACGGCCGCATGCAGAATGAATGATCTGCAATATTGGTCGCGCAACGGGTTCATCCGACGTTCAATGTTATATAATAGCAATGGAACGCGGAGTGAAATTATGTTACACTAATTTATCTCATTTTATTAGCTCTTGAATTTGATCCTCCTGTGCATGTCCTATTTTGAAGCTTTCCTTAATTAAATTTTATAAAAGGTATTTTACGTGTCTGTTTAGATTCCATGTTATTCATATGTTTATCGAATTTGAACACGATATTGTGACAACATTTGTCGAATATTTTTAAACCATTTTTATTTTCAAGACTCAATTTTCAAATATAGTATTTTGGAATGAGATAGGTGATAAATTCATCATCTCTCTCAGATCAAATCCTAAAACCGTTTAATAATACAATGGTAATGAAGTCGTAATTGTACTAAACGTTCCATGTATAATTCAAGATAATTCTAGGAACCATAACTCTAAATGTCATGTGTGTCGCGTAGACAATGGGCGATCGCGCGCGTGCGCACCGGATTATACGCTTTGATACGTCCGACAAGCAATAGATACGAGAACTGTGTCTATGGCTGCTAGCCGTTATGATCTAGACGCGAATTTATGTCTTGTTTTGGCTAGTCACTTGGTGTCTTTGAACTTGTTTAGAGAATGTATGTATGTACCTGTGGCACTTTTTGTTTGCGGTGTTTTAGTGATATAATGAGATTTACGATAGCTATCTTGATGTGATGTCTCGTGATTGGCTTAATCTGATCGATTAGGAAACGGAAATTGAAATGATAACTTGAGCTATATGCGTGGTTCGTATTTTAAAAGTTTTTTTTTCTACAAATTCATGTTCTTAAGACTAAAGAATTTTCGTCAATTTATCAAAAAGGTTTTAATTTTTATCACAGAATAAAACTCACGTTAATCGAATTATGTTCATGGTCAATGTGCCTGATCAATTTATACGGGATGCTGGGATATTCAATCATTTAATAAGTGACGGGGGAATATGCTGCTGATAAAATTAACAATAAATATCGTGTTACTACTAGATGAGCTAACAAAGGGGCATTAAAATAACACCATTTATTGACTTGCGTCACTTAATCTTTTCAGTTCGTTTCTCATAAAAGTTTATCAAGTTCGCTTTTTTATCGATCCTATTAATGTATTAAGATATATGAAACAGAGATTATCTTGGTTTTTGTTGGCAAATCAGAATTTACCAAAAACATATGCACCTGCCCTTATATTGGTATTACAAAAACAGTTAGCAACGATGATACCGTTAAACTATAGGATGCGTTCGTTTACCGAGCCCTTCAGGCGAATTACTGGCGTCTACTCATCGTGGACCTTGCGTGGATGGCAACGGTAAAAATAATATCTTAATAAAAATATCATAGAGCCCGTGATCTTTATTGCTTCGATAATATTTATATGTTTAGACTCTAGTAGGTGCTGTAGTATTCAACAATAATGTGAGTTTCTTTATTAATTCACCTAGTTAATCTTGACTACTCATTTAATCATCAAGCTATTTGACTTTCTAAGATTTATTTACATACTTTTTTTCTTCGCATGATTTAACAACATCATGATATCTGATGTTGCACAAAAATCCTAAAATACTAAGATACAACAGAACCATAAAAAAAAATGTGATACCTACTCTTTTCTACCGTTTAGTAATAAAACTCTGCTTTGCATTACATCAGCCGTTTCACTCTTCTCTAAAAATAAATCTTTTTATACAAGGTTATGTAATTTGTTTTTTTTATTTCGGATTAAATATCGGGCACATATTTCACGGCACGTTATCACACTGCTTTTAATCCGCGGTCACTGCTTACATAATTTGAATAACTGTTGCCGTTTGTGTAAAACTTACATTAAAAACACGTTTACGAATTTTAATGTGTCCAATTCGAGGTGGGCTTAATGTTTTATCGATAAATCGGTGTCTCATTAATTGGGCTCAAGCTTGATTACAATCTTCGGTATGTCATTTATTTAATTCACGATATGGTAGAAGTGAATGCAACGCTTTTAAATGTGAAGTGTGACTTGAATTTGTCCTCTATTATAAAACTTATAACGACACTGCTGTAGTAGAGAAATTATGAGCCAAGTTAGCCCACCACACACGAAAAAATTAAGGCTGTGAGGATAAAACTACTGAGCAAGATGATGAGATGTGCTCCCTTGCTTTCAAAAATTTGAAAAAATCTGATTGATACTAGACTATTGGTAACAGACTCATGAATATAATGTCAAAGTAACATACGGAATGCTACGTCCCAGCCGCAAAAAATATAATTATGTATATAAGTACCATAGCCACTACAATCGAAACTTAATTAATCACTCAAACAAACGGTATAAGTAGTAGTCTATTGTTAATTTATACTCCGGATGGCAGACCGTTATTCGATTCTGTTAATTGCTATCATATGCAGCATAAATAAAAACATCTCTAGATGCGCTGATTGGGTTGTGTGTTAGTTTATTGTCTTCAAAGTGAAGCAATATCGCCCGGAGTATCATATGAATCAGTGATTATATAAGCAAGTGCGCCGAATAAAATAAAATAAATAGAATCACATTTAACAATGTTATTAAGGTAGGTTTATAGTAGACTATCTGTGCCAGCGGTGTCACCCGCTTTATGCTTAATGTTATATAGCCTATAGCCTTCCTTGATAAATTAGCTACCTAACACTAAAATATTTTTTTCAATTCCGACCAGTTCCTGAGTTTAGCGCGTTCAAGCAAACAAACAAATAAAGAAACTCTTCAGCTTTATAATAAGTATAAGTATAGATTAATTTATATATAACTAACGGATTTTTATAAGGCCTAGATATATGGTACGGAGTCACTGTAGTATCGGACATCTGCAACAATACAGGGTACCTGCATAACTTGTCATCCCGAACATTGCCGGTTATAGTTAAAACACACTTTGATCAGTTCTTGGCTTAGAGGTCACACCACAACAATTATTCCTAAAATTATAGTATATCCAACCGCGAATAAACGTAGTAATATCTTTCTTTTTCTAAAATTTGTACAATTGAACTCGGGTCTTCTGTAACCAAACGTCTAATCGATTGCATCTAAACTTCTAGAACGTTGGAAGTGAATCATAATTTCAAATTTCCTTTATTAAATACAAGGAAACCAGGAAATATTATTTATTGTAATGACCACGGCTACGCCCATAGATATATCAGGACACATAAATACAATAAATGCTTGCGCTAACGCAGTTAGTAATTGTAATTAAGTAAATGTCATCCAGATAAACCGACGACAACGTTAAAATTTCAACATTCCAACGACACGAGTATGTTATCAATATTTATCTTACAACAGCAATCTTAGAACAAATTCAATTTTCAAAGCAAAAGGTTAAATGTGAACCAATTAGTGGTTGCAAAATGGGCAAAACTAGACTTGGATAACGGCTTAAAATTATAGGCTACTTCAAAATTCACCAGGTTCTTTGGTCGTTAATCAAATTGTCTAACATTAATAAAGCCGATGATATACTGCGTTCGTATAGTTACGCGAAAACAAACAGATTTTGTTTGGTTACTTACAGAGTTCTAGTTGTTGCCTGTGACTTTGATTACGTGAAATTTAACAACATATATTTTACGTAATTTTATGTCAAATATTTTAACAAAAATTAGCCTAAATTACTCGCTGTTACACCAGTTAAAATGAAAATACGTTTAAAACGGTTCAGCCGTTTCGAAAATTAATCGAAATGAAGAGACAAAAAAGGTATTTAAAAAAAAATTTATTTGTATTTAGTAAGAAGCTGTTATTTTTTTATAGTTCAAACACACTTCAATTTTATACATTTTTATTGACGTTCATATCGAATATAAGGTGCGAAACAACAATATAGTCAGCAGTAAAACATCGAACATACAAATATGCAAACAAAGCTTGCTGAGAGATTTATGGTCGATTAAATTTACGGCCGCTGTCCGGAAGCTCTGCCATGAAATTGTCAGTTACTACTTGTGTCGATGAAAATATTATCGATAACTTCCTACGCGTACGAGTGCATCTCTATTTCGTGCCTGGAAATAATTTATTTTATTGCCGGGGTAACACGATCTTTTGTCTCGTTTATCACAATGGCGGAGGCGGTCCGATTCGAATAATCGAATATAGAAATGGGTATGGACAAAAATTGTGATTAAAATAAACAAGGTTGAGTAGTTAAACTAGGGTATGCTTATAAATAAATATATGCTAAATAATGAAAAATATAATGAAGTAACCACCAAGACATCTTTTTAGGAAGTTTAATTTTTTTTTCGGCAATTGCATCGATTTGCGTTGACTTAAGTGTTCGAACTTCCACCACGCTTCTGCGCTCTTCAGTGTTTAGGTATTGGGTTTAAATGAGTGGACTGTATTTTTGGGTAGAATAAATTTGTACTGTAACTATAAAATAACTGTTTACATCGGCAAGTAATTAGATGTATGGGACGCGAGTGTCTTGTAAGCCGCCCAACGGTGAAGTGGCGTCCGGTCTTGCTTGCCCCGCGCGGCCGCGCAATCGCAGCTTCTACGTCACGCACTCCGTGCGTGAACATCAGTAATCATCAAAAGGTTTGGTACAAATACGGTTAGGTATTAAAATATTCAGAAAACCTCAGTGGCAAAACTTCCAAAGATCTTACAGATAAGATTATTGTGATACTGATGTTTATAAAGTGATCAATCAATTTATTCACTATTTACCCAAGGTTTAATTAGCCTTTCAGTTTCACGGATAGCGAAAGTGAGACAAAATCTCTTTCGCATTTATAATTTTAAGGTAAATACTGGTTATATCGACACATCCATCTCCAAAGGAAATTATCCCAGCAGACAACCATTGAACGCTGAGTATCGGAAACGATCGCACCATGTATGGTAAAATACGCAGTGTATCCGACCTACTTTCCCGCTCCGGTGTCAGGCCATTAGCAAATTTTATACTTTATACCTGTAAGGAGTATAATTGTGTGCATAATGAGCTAATTAATTGCTGCAATCCTAACTTGGCAGAGAAACTACTTGGCACGTAATAATTGTTTGCCCAACGTCAAGTTTTTACAATTGTATGTTTGATCCTAATTGTATATGGAGCATTTTTGTCAAATCGTCAGGATCACCAAATTATATAATCATATTATTTGATGATCCTGACGATATAAACTTATTACGGCCTCCAGTGTCTACATACTTCCCTGATATTTGCATCTGTAATTTGTTTGTTCTCGACGACGGAAATATAAACCAACTACTACGAGAACAGCATTCTCCACAAAAACTATGAAACTACAATAAAATACATACTTAATACTACTGATTTATTGATAAACTCAATATACTACGCCACATTCCCAGAAAAAACGCATACGCTTGGTTGCCATCAACCAAAAAAAGTGCATAACCATTGAACACTTCACTGCGCGGTATTAGTAATACAATACTTACATTTGTAATCTAATATTGTCGTTTTGCTTGTAGTTCTTTGATCCAATTAGATATGCGTTTAATGTGCGCATTCTTTATCTGCCAATCAAATTTCAACCTTGAACGTGATTCGATTTTATCTTAATAGCTTGATCGATCTACAATGTACTGTATAGTATAATTGCATACGAGTACTTTAAAGACATTAACAACTTAAAGGTCAAATTATGTAAATCACATTAGTAAAGCAAATTGTTCTCGTATTATACTCGGTAATATTTCACAGCCTCGCATAGTTTCTTTAGAAACCTTTTCCGTATTTAAGAGCGCCTGGTTTCGCCTGTCAGTCTATCCATCAATCTAGGAGTAAAGTTGCTACTTGCCAATACGCAGCCACCGGATTAGCTATAATAGGCAAGAGTGTGCCTACCTCACTAACACTTGTGTTTGAACCTTTCTTCGTTGGAATTTGAGCTCTAATATTGTTCTTTTGGGTTGCTTTTGAGTTGGCGTGTGGGAACAGATGGCATTGTAATTCTCAGTGGTGATGGAACAAATCACGATTCCACGTGACAACAGTTGGTGCGGTTGCCTTACTGGTGTAGCGGTTTCAGAACCAACAGACAGATGAAGATATGAAATGTATGAAGTGCTTTATTAGTGCTTGAATGTTGTTAATTGGACATGATGGCTTTATGAAAGTTTCGAGAGGCTATTGCTTTATTATCCGGACGGGCGAGTCTGTTGTTGATCTATCAACTAACGGAACGGTGTATTTAATGT
This sequence comes from Glyphodes perspectalis, assembly GCA_951394215.1. NCBI lineage: Eukaryota > Metazoa > Arthropoda > Insecta > Lepidoptera > Crambidae > Glyphodes > Glyphodes perspectalis. The sequence continues at coordinate 3,654,115 of OX596203.1, forward strand.
GTCTATCTTTCTTGTTAATTGAAGTCAGTTTTTCTTTTGACTGTTACGACAGAGAAAATAGTTAAAAGATTCATAATTTATATTTAAAATATTGAATATTGAACACACTCTCTAAAAATAAAAACCGACTTCAAAAAACCCCGCAAAAAATGTTTATAAAAAAACACAAGTAAAAACTGCCTTAATAGCTATTTAAATGTCCAAACACTAAAAAGTATAAAATAAATTCTATCGACTGCTTCGACGAAAGTATTAATCTTTAACACGTATTTAAATATTTACAATAATCAGTTAGTTTTGGAGTCGGTGCCAGCCCGCGTAATTATATCATCATTTCGGAATTTGCAATTATTTGTTTCTTGGTGAAGGGTGGTAAAATAGGTTTTGAATATACAAAATCAATAGTAAGTTAATATACTCATATTTCAACTAATTTGTTTTATATTGTTATTAGTAAGGTAATTTGTTATTAAGTGTCTACTTTTTTTTTAGTTTGGCTGGCACCGACTCCAAAACTAACTGATTATTGTAAATATTTAAATACGTGTTAAAGATTTATACTTTCGTCGAAGCAGTCGATAGAATTTATTTTATACTTTTTAGTGTTTGGACATTTAAATAGCTATTAAGGCAGTTTTTACTTGTGTTTTTTTATAAACATTTTTTGCGGGGTTTTTTGAAGTCGGTTTTTATTTTTGTTAAAATTTAACTTATTTGTTACTTTTTAGTGAAATTTATTAATAGGTAGGTAGACCAAATCAAAACGAGCTGCTTTAATGAGACAGTGCCGGTCTTATGGGACTAAAGACAAAAAGGTATAACGAGCCTTTAATATTTAAAGAATTACTTAAAACTACTAATCTTCAAAGAGTTATACCTTTCATCATCAGCTAAGCAACATAACATGATGAGTACGAGACGCAAATACTGGAATCATTGTAGAATAAATAAATAAAATACTTAACATGTCGTTAAAATTTAAGAGTGGCCCTCGTTTTCATGGAACCCCATCACTAAACCAAGACTTGGTGAAATTGAGACTATCTCGAGAATAACACTCAATATGGCCCTATAATATTGAAAGAATTATCCACGAACTCCTAATCGTTAAGGAGTTGCACCTTCCATCATCAGCTCAGCAACATGAGATTATGAATACCAGACGTAAATACTTGAATTGTTTTAGAAAATAACTAAAATAGATTGTACGCGCCTATAATACTTGAGGGTTTCCCTCGATTTGCCTAAGATTCCTTCATCAGATCCAGATGTGGTACCAATAGGACCAACTCCATGATATACCCTTTTGAATAAAAAAACGAATTCTAAAAATCGTCTTACAATTCTCGAATATATCAATATTTAAAGAATCATAAACTAATTCCTAATCGTTAAGGATTTGTACCTTCCATCATCAGCTCACCATCATAAGATGATAAGTACCATACGTAAATACTTGAAAAATCTTAGAAAATGTCTAAAACACATTGTACGTGCCTATAAAATTTGAGGGTTGCCCTCGATTTTCCTGGGATCCCTTCATCAGATCCTGACTTGATGGCAATGGGACCAATTCGGGAGTAAACCCTTTCGATTAAAAAAAAAATTTTGGAAATCGGTTAACAATTCACAGAGATATCGAGTAACATACATACAAAAAAAAAAAAAAAAAAAAAAAAATTCAGTCGAATTGAGAACCTCCTCCTTTTTTTTGAAGTCGGTTAAAAATATGCTGACAGGCGTTGCATTCATCAGACATTATTTTGACAGTTTTTGATGAACTCGAGATTAAACACATACTCATTATTAAAATTCATGTTTCTGCAACATAAAAACTGGTCACTTCGTAGCGTTGTCTGTTGAGACCGGATTTTTGATATAAATTAAATTGACCTTACACATTTTTGCAACAAAATGAGGCTCCATTGGATATATCACGAAAGTATGAATGTACATTAAGTTCTGGTGACTGCAGATTTGATTTTACTTTAATTAATTCTGTTCACCTATTCGATAATTCATTGTGTACCTACTGCAACATTCAGACATGTCTGGCTAACACGTAAGGCTTTAACAAAAAAAATTGAGTCAGGTAAAAAATGGTGAATAAGTGGTTAGCCCATCGTCTGCACAATCACAAACCCCACCCCCAATACCCAATGCACTATTAATCGCCTTCATCGATATACTATTATCGGACCACAGTGGTACATATTTTTAGGCCCAGAATAACATTGACGTGTTCAAACTTTACTGATAGCGACACTTGCGGTGCACCGCGTGATATTTCAAACAAAAACAAGCGACGATCCAGATACATATCAGCGAGATGGCGGTTACCTAACTTTATGTAACAATTGAGCCAACAATGGCCCGTCCGCCGACTAATTGACAATATCAGCCGACAATCAACATCTGTATTGGTTTTTCTGAGTCACGGTTGCGCAATCAGCTCTAGATTTGTCAAAACATACCGTTGTTATGTTGACGATGCAGTTTATGCGTTGTTACACTCTGTTGAAGATACTTCACTCCGAGGTTTTGCTGAGATTTGAAATTGTCTCTAGTTATCTGTACCAATGTTCCGACTGTTCTTGGTATGTGTTTAATATTTTTTGCATGGATAATGAATAAACATCAATCTCTCATCTTTACACAATTATTCTTTTTAAATGAATAAATATCAGACTACATCACATACATTGATCTGACTCCGAGGTAAGTACCTTGTGTTACCGATATCAGAAACAACAGTGGTATTACAAATATTGTACTAACACCCAGACGCAGAACAAGTATTCATCACACGAATGATTGTTCTGGGTGGGGATCGAACCCACAACTATTGGCGCTTGGGGCAGGGTCATTACCCAATGCGCCATCGAGCTTGTCTATTCGCTCGTATGGTACTCCGAGAAACCATAGCCTATGTGCTATTCCAGTCTATATAATCTATTTATTTGTTTAATTTCATTTAGAACCCATCAGTAGTTTTTACATTTATTTGCTACAAACATAGCTAACAGATAAAATCTTACCAATTTATTTTAACTAAATATAATATATATTGTCTTACCAGTCACGCATAAGCAAAATATAAAAATAAGTAAGAATAGACTCAAGCGATGTTGAATTGTCAATTAGATGAGTGGGCCGATTCCGTCTCAAAGTTCAGTGATCTTTGATACTTGACCTTACGATAAATTCACACCTATATGCTAATATCGTTACGCACGCTAAGTAATTCTGACATGAATGAAACATAATTCGGCTTTAAGTACGTATTTACGTTGTTTTTTGCAATATTTACACAACTTATATTAACGTCTATAAAAAGATGTACCTATCTATCCGAGAATATACTCCATACTGTTAGTGACTCACTAACCTAGTCTGAAGTAGCTTAGATGAATGATCTCCTAAGATGTATGGGAAATAATTTAAATAAATAATTTCCATCCGACACACCATGCCTGATTGCCTTGATTTCCATAACTTTATGTAGGGTAAACGTTTTTCCGTCTATATAACAGATGACACCGACTCTAGATCAGAGTTGTTATTAGTAACTTAGTGAAGTTGACAAAGTGGGTGTAAATGGTTCATTTTTGTTCTATTATTTTCCTAACGCTTATTTCGCTCGTTGTAAAATGTTACATACCCTGAATAATAAATAAATCTTTAGATCTATAAACTAGTTGATTTATTTTGACAAATCAGGTCATATCAATCATCTAGTTTCTAAAAATACACTCTGCATGCAATGCAAATTTCTTTTCGGAGTTTTTCTTCATCTAGCGATGATTATGCTAGAATGCGCCCTAAGATTTTTAAACCTAAGCGTCGGATTTGAAGCCTCTACAAATATGCAGCGTCTTATCAATAAATTATAAATCAATAAAAACATTTCCAATATAGCACATCAAGTACATAGGCAATGCATAAAGTAAGCTGAATCTGTAACTTTATCGAAAACAAATCTTTTAATTCGATATTTGGAAACTTAATTTACTGCTTTACTTAATCCCGCTAGTTAGGCCTTAAAGTCTCCAGTATTTTAATTCAAGTAAGCACGGTTGGGTGGCGCCTTACTTTCCGTCAGCCGACCTCCCTCGTAATTTACTATAATCGATTACATAAAATACGTCAGATGTAAATATTGTCCATACATCCGAATATAGCGGGATATATCTAGAATTAATTGTACGTAGGCGTCCTACGCGGCTTTTTGTCTTGTTACGTCACACCATTCACGAATAGACGGACATAACTCTTGTTGTGTCGCAGATAAAAATCTTTGATCGTAACGAATATAAGCCATCAAAGATAATCACTTTGTGTATTAATAAATGAGCCATTATTTGGAAAGTTATGGCTATTTAAATGAGATTTACGTTTTGATGGAGTGTTTTGAATGCTTTTTAAAGTATCGAATGTCATTATTGCCGGATTATTTGTGATTTTTATTTCCATTTGTATGAATTGAGACACCTACATATTTATTAACAAAGTCGCCAAAGAGAGTATATATTTTTGAATAATAATTATGAATAAAAATTTCAAATATTTATTATTTTATATTTCTTACGAGAGACAAACGAATAAGTGGTGTGCTCATGTTTGTGATCGTTTTTTAATTTTTCCGTCCCCTGTAAATATTTTATATCGATGATTAATAAAAAAATCAATGAAGACCTTCAAAAACATCAAAATAGGTTAATCTGGTATTGCTCTGACCATCCAAATAAGCCTAATTACTGCTACGCAAACGTAACTACTGTATAACGCAGCTCTCGATACTGTGTCAAGTTTACATGAAACCTGTTTGTTGAATAAACACGTTGCAGTCAATTAAGATATTTCGCCATGCGCCGATGTTTTTGGCGGGCAACGGAAATAATTTCGGTAAACAAGCCGAATAGCTGGAGCTATAGAAAACAATCACGCGGATGTAAATAATGTTTGCTTAAATTCTTCAGACTTACACAACACACTTACTATAGACTTACCTTATACTATAGACTTACTATAGATACTGGGACTGGGTAACTGATAGACATACGTTTATAAACATGCTTGGCTCGAGTACAATTGTCCATCCGGGATTTGAACCACCTTTGCTTTAATAGCTATAGTCTCTGACTACTCGACCAACCGACCTAATTTGTTCCTATTGACCAGGATTTCTCAAACTTATGGCTCCACGTTCCCCTTTTAAAGTCTTCAGAGGGTGGCGAAACCCTAGACATTTAAAGTAAAATAGGGTTATTAATTAGAAAAAAGGAAAAACAAAAAATAAGTAGTAATTAATCCTTAAGGTATTAATGTGATTCCGGTATTTGTGGGTTTGTTTCTTTGATTTTGGACAATTTTAACCTTAATTCTGACTCGGCATCAAATTGATTTCGGTATTTTGATATAATCATGGTGAGGTGTGAAAATCCACTCTCGCATAAGTATAGACCAAATTACCTAGTCATAAAATTCTATAGTATACTGAATAACGAATTAATAATTTACATTCACCTCTGATACACAAAAGGTTTTAATCAAAAATGAGTCGTATAAGTAGGTACATATAAGAATAGAAATATTTTTATATCGTTTTATTGAAGAAAAATATATTATTATTATATCTTGTAATCTTTCCTTTTCCGATATTTTCATCTTTCCCTCTACAGATATGGTAGACAACAACTAGCAAGTGTTAGCAATATTGTCACGTTTCTAAACAAGCTTATTTATTCACTATTCACACTGCGCTCCTCGATGTCGGCTGAAGTCCGAACTAATATATAGATACCTAGATAAATAACAGTAAGACACATTAGGTAATATTGAAGTTTTCCAAATCTGCATTATGTAGTATGTATGTATATACATATATCAGTGCCATGGAAGCTATAAATTCATCTAATCTTTATCTTTAATGTTAGGCCAATGGTATAGACTCAGGCTTCATTTTCAAGGTGTGTTTGTTTAAATTCAGGCATGTTCCCTTTGTATACTCGTCAGTTAGGTAAAAAGGCCTAAGGAACGCTTAAATAAAAATGTTAGGTGTCGATATGAGCAATCGATTGAACAAATATATTGTTTATGTAGTGAAATAGGTCTCGTGTCTTCTTCAACACATACATATATTAATGTATCTAAGCATATTAAAACACAGATTTCCCATTCTTAACATTTCTTTTCTTCCATGACTTTAATATAAGGCAATCTAATGACCTCCATTATAGTACTACATAACAGTCGGTAGCAAATCTTACTAATATGTATTATAAATGCGAAAGTTTGTATGTATGGATGGATGTTTGTTACTCTTTCACAAAAAAAACTACTAAATGTATTTTAATGAAACTTTAGAATAATATTGCTCAAACACCCGAATAACATATAGGCTATGTTTCATCGATGTACCACGCGAGCGAAACCGCGGGCAAAAGCTAGTGTTGTAAATTAACATCATTTGCTACTGTCTCAATCGTTTCTCAAATCAGCTTTTGCTAATGATACAATTATTTATCAAAACCACCATCAGGCCTTCACTGGCATCCCCTACACTGTGCCCTGCTGTTTAGCCGCACCAATACCGTTCGAAAGCTGGTAACCTACCTAATAAGTACAGGCGGGTGCCGCGGCTCTTATTTACACCACCGACCAATGAAGACATTAGAATTCTTCTCCATTTTAAGGCATTGGCTCTAGGTGTCGGACATAAATATTCAATTAAGCTACGTGGGCTTTCGCGACGCCAGATGGTCTGCTGTTCTGACCTCAACATTCTTAGGCAATAGGGGTCTCTAGGAGACTTTTCCTTCTTTTTGTGTTTGTTTTAATTTGCTATTAATATCGGACTTCTCATTTTCGAATTGCAAAATGACATGAAGCTAGTCTAGTTTTTACTTTATTAAAATATTCCGGATGCCCGATTTAGTAAGTAAGTAAGTAAGTAAAAAAATATTTGCAACTAACAGGCACACAAAAATACAAATAAAAAAGAAACAAAATGAGCAAACATAAATCTAAACAATAAAATATAAAAATAACTATTTAATTTAATTTGCACAAACTGGAAAGTATAATGTGTGCCACAGTGTTGCAAATTTTGACATATAGCTTTAAGATGACAGAAATAGTATTCAAAATCGGAAGTTACAGTCAATAATTTCAACACTACACACAAGCTCTTTTGAAACAACACAGTTGTCTTCAAATCGTATATACGGTAGACAAAAAAATCATAGGTAAAAAGAAAATGAAGTAAAACATGTGACACCGACCGCGTTTCTGTTTGAAAGTGGGTCTTTTATTTTCCGCCCTCAGCCACACAAGTGGACGCGACGAGACGGGACAACAAAAAGGCCAAGCCTGAAGCGCTCGTATCAAAGGGGACGAGACAAAGGGAACCTCTCGCGACGCTGAAAGTTTAACCAAGACGGATGGCACGGATTAAATATGAAATCGCTTAGATGCGGTTGCGTTTTCGCTAGAAATAATTTGGCTTGTTTATTTTATTCACTGGTGAGTGGTGATGTGTATATAACATTTAACGGCGTGCGGTCATATTAGACTTTTTACTACTTTACTACTTTAATCCAACTTTCAAGTTTTCACATATGTACATAGACAAAAACATAAATTATAAAGTGCGTCAATTTACATATGTCATTCATGTTAATTATTTTCGCAGTATTTTATTAATATCCATTGATTGCGCCATTTGATTTAACAAACCTTTGATATTTTATTCGTTACAACGCCTCTGTATTTTGATAATTAATATATATTTTTATACTATTCATAAATTTAGTACCATTTTATTACAAAATATTACATCATTTTGATCCATGACATAGATTGCACTTTTGGTAACTCCTGGTTTCATACTAGGCGAGTCATTCTATTTACAGAATATTCTTCGCAAGTCTTGTAACGCCAGAATGTACACACATTCTCACATAGCATTCATTTAATTTAGCCAGATTTACATAGCGACGGGTGGCGTTTGCGCAGTAATTAGCAGAGGTGTGTAGGAGTGGCATCAATCAGTCCTGGCCCAAGGTCGGGATCGTTTCAATGTACCTGAGTCCCGTGGGCTCTGGCTTCAGTCCAACGCTGATTCACGGTTTTTTGTTGACTGCTGTCAGCGTGAGGCAATTAGGAACGAGAGGAAAGCTTTACAGCGTTAATTAAAGTTGCGCTAAGATACCTACGTCCAGGAAGATGCTAAAGTTAGAGCGAAATATGATGGCTGTTGCTTTGTTTAGTGAGTGAAGTTATGATAGTTGAATCGGGATATAGAGTTGCCTTAATTATTAACCTTGAGGTGATAACAAAGTTGATATTAGGATCATTTTCCCAGATCGAAAAAGTATTTATCTACCTTAGTTTAGTCTATCTCTATATCATCACGCCCGCCATCCCCGAAAGGTAGGCAGAGTCAAGTAGGCTTAGTCGTAATCTAATAAACAATGGATGATATTTTTATTATAATATTTAAATGGACAAAAGAGTTGTAATATGTCTTGTTATTATCGAATAGTATAGTAGCATCAAATAGTAATATTAAAGTATAGCGGGTCAGCAACAATCTTTCACCGTCTATCCAGCACGCATTTTACGATGTTGAAAGACTGTTGTCATATTTTATCGTCACGCGTTAGTATGACGTCACTTGGCAATAAACATTATTACATTTGAACGCGGCGTCCCATCAAAACAGTGTCTGAATTGCGTGGCCGTGACGCGACGTCTTCCTGTCCGTTATTAATCAAGTAGTCCAAGATACCAGTGCCACCAGACCTTCATCTTACTATCAAACCTACGATTATTTGTTTTTTAATGTCTAGGTATGCCGTAGTAAAGCTACAATTTAAAGGTTTACTTGCGTTTATTAAGACTAGACTTGTAAACTTATAGTAAAATATAATTCTAATGCCTTACTAAACGGAATGACCTTCAATCACTATTGATAAATGAGTGCCTACGCAAACGTCTTGATAATTTAAAGCTTGCGACAACCGCCGGTATAAAATGTATATTAACTACTGTAATGTCTCAAATTATATGTCAAAGTATTCTTATACGACACTGATCTTACAAACTCCAGGCAATATCGTGTCTTCTTCTGGCGAATTAAAAAGAACATCATAGGCAAAATCATCTTTTTGGGTCCCTTATTAATCATTACTAATTTTAAACTTAACAACATTTATCCTATTGAACTTCTTAAATATACCTTATCTAATCGCCATAGAGCGATATAAATATGCAATGTGTAATGTAAATTTGCTTTTATTTGAATGGGCCAAAACCCAATAAAGACGTAAGTTTATTACTATACCATAGATCTTGTGGCGCCGGTGTCCGGATCTAAAACTGTCTTGTTTAATACTCGCGTACAACTCCACAGCGCTCTCTAGATAAAAAAGTGACGAATCGAGCTGTCACAGGCAATTGTTTTAGGCAGGCGGGTCAACGACCCCGCTATCACGTGCTGATATTACGAGTGTTATCGGAAGCCATCTGTACCGTTGATAGCGTCTAGAACTAGAAATGTTACGAAATTTGACATTTCGTATTGGAAGTGGCTCGTTTATGTCTGTGGTTTTCTGTAGGGAGATAGAGTAAGGGGCATAAGCAATATAGCTAGAGGAGCTTTATAAGTACTATAAGTGCCTTATCATGTTTTTTTAACTATTTTAAATCTTTTTGTATAATTTAGTTTTAGCACAATTTTTTATGTTACTGTATGGTTTTACAAATCCATTCTACAACCATCCAGAATTATTCATTTCTAAGCGTATATACATCACATTATGACTGGCTCGATGGCGCATTTGATAGTGATCCTGCCCTATGCGCCAAGAGTTGTGGGTTCGATCCCGACCCAGGACAAACATTCGTGTGATGAATACGTGTGTTTGTTCTTTGTCTGGGTGTTAATATCTAATATTTAAGTATATATTTGTAATACCACTGTTGTTTCTGATATCCGTAATACAAGTGCTTAAGCTACTTAGCTCGGAGTCAGATCAATGAATGTGATGTTGTGGAATATTTATTTATTTATTAATTATATCTACACCCCGTCAATCCTGATTATTAGTTGAGAGTACTGTACACCTAGTATTTATATGAATATTTTTTTTATATTTTTGAACACATAGGACATACTGCTAATATGTAAATAAAGTTGGATAAAGTTATCCAATACAGTTACATAAATAATAAATTACATTAAACAACTTTATTATTAGGAATTTGCGTGCTATCATGTTAAACTATACATACATACATAACATCACGCCCACAATCCCAGAAGGGGTAGACAGAGTCACAGGGGCAGCAGGCCCCTTTAAACTGATGCTCCATAAAAGGAAAGACTGCTATAACTGAAGAAGAAGAAGAAATTTAAAGCTATAACTGACATCAACTATAACAAACATTATTTGAACTAGAAAAGGTTGATATACCCTGCGTAAACAATAACCGTATCAGTATAATCGCACCATATCAATTATTTACGAGGTCGATTGCATCTTAAGGGTTTAAGGACAGGCTTGTCGCCTATCAATTGTAAGATAAGACTATTATTATAGGAATTAGTCGTACAAAAAGCTGCAGTTTATTTATGTCGCTTTGTAGGGTTGCCAAATATTTTACAGAAAATAAATTATGGTTTCTTCTAAAATCTTTTATAGCTGGAACGATTTATTAAACTATGGATATGATTCTCGCAATCTGTCGTGAAATTGTATTTAATGAATCTTTTTATAAACGCACACAGTCTTTAAATAGATCTAATCTATCAATGTACGAACTAAGTTGAAAACGCAAGAAGAAATGAGAACCAAATTCATTCAAAAAAAATATTGAAACATTGGAGCCTGCTCTTCTTCGCCATTTCTCTCTGACAACCCTATTCATGACTAATAGTAAGATTTAGGGATTACACTTTGTGCTCGTAAAACGGCGATAAGTCGGAACAGTGCGCGTGAGAGCCTTGCGCAAGCGCCGTGTGAGGTAACATGAACTTTCATTACGGTCAATGTCGTTGCCACCGTGTTGCCTCAGTCCAGCAACTGTTAGTTTTACCGTATTTAGCGCAATGGCCAGTTGGCAGATTGTTCTTGTAAAAGTGACGCACATTCAGGTAAAATACTTGTATTATTATTACATATGGATGCACCCTTAGAAGATTTCGACTCAAAATAATTTGAGACGATTTAGAATAGTTTGATAATAGATACTTGATTTAACTAACTAACTAAACTTCACGTCACTTCCCTAGCGGGGTAGGTAGAGAGAACCGAACGCCATATGGCACGATCCTTACACACCTTACTCGCCTCTTCAACATTCATGATCCTTTTCGTGCAAGCTCTACGGTTCCCATGACTTCTAACTTCACTTTCTGTTAATACACGATCAATCTGGTCGTGGTAGGTGAGTCTGGGCCTTCCGGGGCTCCTACATCCTTCCACTTTCGCATTGTATATCTGTTTAGTCAATTTTTCGTCATGCATTCTTTCCACATGTCCGAACCACTGGAGCATGCCTCTTCGTACCTCCGACACTGTCTTTCAGACCGACTTCTTTCTTACATCATTAAACCGAACGCAGTCTGTCAGCGATACACCGCAGATTTTTTGCAGCGCACGCACGCGACCGCTTAACTTCTAAAAACCATATTTTATCTGCTTTTAATATGTGACATATGTAAACACTTGTATGGAAAGCTATTTTATTCATAAAAAACTGACTGAAAGTGTACGTACTAATTAGACACAATATCGTCTTCATTTTGCACTCTTGATCCATGTATTTCATGCATCTCAACAGTTTAAACAAATCTTGTAAAAACAAACATAAAGTTTTCTAAAATAAAGACATCCTTTTTGACGTTGGACCTGATCAACTCACACAGTGAGAACTTTAAACAGATTGGTAGTTGTATAGATCTGTCTCTAATATCACATCTCAATAGCACATCGTAAAACATAAATAATAAACAACTTTTATACCTATAGGGTCAAACAATGTCTGCGCATAACCATTAACTTACATCACTAGCTGTGTATGTCAATATTACTTAATAACATAAGTTTACTCGCGTACGGGTCAACGGTTAGAGCATTACCGTTATGGTTATAGTTTTTATGTCATCCGATTTCTGCACGACTTTTAATAGGTACAAAGCTCGTCGGTTTGAAAAGGAAAAAGAAATCATTGTCACTGCATCCATTGTGCGCAGTTCCAGAACTGGAGCAATTACGAAATGGCCACTTCGTAACTGGGTATCATCGCGTTGAGCCATATTTCTCTCCGGTGCTGATGCGAATCGCAGTCCCGCTTTATGAATGGTTTTGTGGTATTCAGAAATCCTATTTTTAGTGTATTTGTGTTTAGATATTTCATTTCTGAAATGGATGTTTAATTCAAAATAATAATATGTCAAACTGAATCTTGATTTGAATCCGGTTATTAGACTTGTTTTGAAGCTTCTGAGATAATAGCTATTGAAATTAAAAAAAATCACACGGCTTTTCAATGTCAGCGTTTCGTCCATTTTATAATGTTTCTCTGTCTTTTACCTAACCGCTTTGTTAGAGGTTTGTTAAAAACAATTACCGTATTTCGCCGCAAGTAGTCCTAAATTAAATTTATAAAATTCTAATTTCCATTTTTTTTATCTAGCGGCAGACTTAATAAAAAATAAGCTTTATCTTTATAGGTACTTGGATAATAAACTGACCAATAAACAATCTTAGCCATTACTTTAGTAACAATAATACAAGTATTATAGCCAAGACAGAATCTGGAGTAAAGACGGATAATGTCTACACTGAATTATTTACGTCCAATCCGTAGGGCGGCTCGAAGTTTTGCTTTCTAAGCTTAAAATTACGACCGCTGAACAATGACGTCCTCAACACCATCACAGATCATTACCACCTCTATAACATTAATAACAAGGTCCCTTTTGATGTGGCACTGCAGAATAGGAACACAGGTGTCGCTTTGTCCATGGGATAATGCGCACACGTCACTTTCTCCCGATTGCTGCATTTGCGCAACGTGGCGTCGGGGAAGAATTTATCGTTGTCCTACATTCTTTATATGTAACACACGTAATGTCTGCTCCTGCTGAGCTTCCTTGTCAATACGTATAATGGTTTTGTTCTGAATATTTTGTGCGTAATAATTGAAACAGTGAATAATTTTGTAAGATATGGCTGTTATTAAATAAAGTTAAATCTGTTTTAAATGGTAAAATATATTTGCTCCAAAGACATAACAAAACTATTGTGCTATTTGTGATTTTTTTACACGATTAGATTCTAAGTAGAGCTATACATTGCTAACCTTGTTACAAATGATGCTCATTTGTATCAAAACAGTAGTTGTTACAAGATCATTCACCCATCCTTATATATATATAATACATTTTACGGTTGTAACTTTAGCCAGATGAGTGAGTTTACCGCAATTGCGCCAATTTGCGTCAATTACATAAACGATATTTCAAGTGTAACACATCATCAGATTCGCCGTGAATTGGACGAAGCGTAAATTTTAGTGAAATGTCAGTTAACAAACGATCGGCCCACGCGCAGCTATCATTGTTAATGTATCTAATTTACAACTAGCCTTTGGTATCTTTGGGCGGGAAGGCAAAGGTCTAGATTTGGTGGTGCAATTTCTAAACGTCTGGCATTTTATTTGACCTTATAATATACTAGTAGGTATGTTATTTCTTTCTTCAGAATGAGTTACTGATGTGACGATGATTAATGCACCTCCTGTAGTTTCAAGATGTTTTGTGACATTCAGAATTGCAACATCGCATTTTATGATTATTGTGATGTTTTTTCAACATATTCATAGTTGGCTGTTAATTAATTTTTTGATTCCTTTATAAATCATTAATTATATTGTCAACTTTTTTTGGAATCAACACTTTTTTATTAACTTTCAAGCAAAATTTATGTAAACAAACTAAAGTCCAGGCATAATGTATGTATATAGATAAGATCGGAAGGAATTGATAACAATTAACTGCTATGGCCTATTAAGGACTGAAAAAACAAATTAATGGGATGTTAGTTGGTTCTCGACGAGCATCTTCCTCGGCCACTAAATCATGTGATGTTTCGTCTCGTTCACACGTGTTCAGTGCAGCCTAATGAATTAATGTCCCCACATTAATGTCAAATGGCCTATTCATGGGAGGAATGCGGAATGCCTCCTGGCAATTGACATTATCCACTTAGCAGCTTCTGTTGATCCAGTTTCGTTTGGTCTAAATGATGGGAGGAAGAGGTATTCGGAGAAAGATCGTAGGTATGATACAGCTAAGACAAATTTCAGTTATTTTGCAGGTAGAATCCCACAATTACGTAGGTATTTATATCGTATGGAAGTACGAACCGCTGAAAATGGCTAAGTACTTATTTTTAATTGAAACGAATGCAAAGATAACAATTCCATCTAATAAAATCATTTTGCAGTCATTGCCACCTTTACAACTCTACCGATACTTGGAACTTACAGATGGATCTAGAAAGTCTAAACGTAAAATGCCTTATATCTCAAATATAACTGGACATCATTCTACATATCTGTCATACAGCCTTCATTAATACACATATTAAACTATAAATTTCGATCTTAGACAGCCTAAGATTAAAAATGAATAAAACCTCTGTCATATTGGATATCAAGACAGATAAGGCAAGGATTCTTAGGACTTGGATTAAAAAGGGAATGTTAGGAACTCGCTGTCACTGTCCCCTTAGACCACACCGCGAGTTGCGTCTGCGCAGCGTATGTCGCAATACAATATTAGGGCCGTCAAATACCGGCATAATAGCGCGGTTTGCCGTATGAAAAGCGGTGCGCGGTGAATCGTGCGCATCTGATGGATATTTATGATGGACCGTGCCGAGATCGGCGCGTGATCACCGTACTGGTTGTAAAGAGGACTATCACGTGTATTTGAGTACAAAAGGACTGGCTCTTTTGTTGAGAGATTACCCTTGATAGATAAGAAGCAAAGTACTAGATACAAGCAAGGGTATATTGTAACAATGTTGTTTATGATATATCCAGCAAATAGCCTCCAGTTAATAGTGCGAATTATATGTATATTCTATAACAAAGTTTGGAAGCTGTTTTTTTTTAGTTCTTTCTGAAATAATTTTATCAGCTATTATTATTAAGAACTTGGTTCAAACGTAGTCTAAAGAAGAATTTGACGGGAGTGTTAATCAACTTATTTTTGAAAGAAGATTTATCTGGAAAAACTTTTCCGTCTATTAGATAGAACATCTCAAAGATTTAATACTAAGTCTTATTGTCCTTTTTGCGCGTCGTAATAAATAAATTCGGACCCCGCCCACTTCACACCAGTGACACAACAACTGACTCGCGTCTGACACTCAGAATGCTGCCGTCTGCTAACCCAAATACGAAATTATTACCACTAATCATATCCCCTATTTATAAACAGTGTTCACTTATATAAGTGCTCTTCGAGACGTAATTACAGACTCGGTTCTATCTAAATTCTGTAATGACTGAGTCTAGACTTTATATATTTATTGAATGATACTGACGGCTCATTATGGTGTCTATTAGCAATATATTGGCTATTACCGAAGCATGATTAGTTTTTACGAACTTTTATTTAACTTCGTTACCTCATAGACTTGTATAGGAAAAGGATTTCAATATGCTATAATGGATTTTTATTTTCACGCCTGGTTATAAAATCATTTAAATGCTAACAAGTTAACTCAATTCAAGTAAAAGAAGTTAAGAAATTGTGTCTAATTAATAAACGCAATTTGTTTATTTTATTTATTCATAATAGCTGATCCGGCGCACTTCGTAACGCCCCGTTTTTTTATTTTTTCATTCATAAGAACCTTCACCTGACAATAACAAACACAACTAAAAAGGAATTAGCGAAATCGGTTTAGTTGTTCTCGAGATTTTATACACATTCAGCGATTCATTTTTATAGTATAGATATAATCTCATTCGATATATTAACGAACTTTACAAGACGACTAATGGTTTATTAGTATAGAGCTGGTAACTCGCATATTTGACAAACAGTGTCACTATTTGTGCACAATTCTTCATCTAATTTAAATCAATGTTATTAAGTGTTAAAAGCTTAATGCTCCTTGAACTCTACCTACACTCTTGGAATTGCAGGTATTGCAACATTTGTAAAAAAATTAAAAATAATAAGGATTATGACAAATTTTTGGAATTGAATTAATTTGTTTAAACACAAAATCAATAATTTAATGAAAAATATGTAATTAAAATTAGTTTTTAGATCTCCTGCCAAAACCCTTAAAACTGTCACGTGACTATGATCATGTCACAGACCGATAAAAAATCTGGTGCTTTGTCAAAGTAACCCTGATCGACGATACTTCTAATTTGGGTATGACAGTTAAGTCAGCTTGCTTATCGGTATCGTTACGTGATAATGGGTATTAAATAACGCAATTTAAATGAATTTTCTTAATTTATGAAGAATATATATATATATATATATATTTTTATTTTTTATTTATTTAATATATTCTTAAAATGTTATTATAGGTTATTCTTCTGTCTTTAATGTATAAAACACAGCTTTACATGATTGGTAACATGTATCATCATCCCTATTATAGTCGTTATTTCTTCCACCCAAGTTGTCTTGTTATATTCCCAAGCCGGCAGTTTAGATATTTCCTGATTAAAAAGTCAGCGATAAACAGTTAACTTTAAGATTGCACTAAAACGCTGCAAGAGCGTGTAGGAGCCATAACGCTAAGTGTGTTCCCGTGTACGGAGGTGCGCGGGCGCAGGCCAAACGTTCGTTAACGACAGCCGATATTTAGTGCTTTTAATGCACTATTATGTGATGCGACTATGTTCAATAGTCTGAGAGACTGTGTTTAAATGTTACTGTTAAATAGGAAATTTAGATTTCACTAAGAAGAAATAAACATTTCTTTATTAACTAATATAAAGAGGCCTTAAAATCTGCTCTCTGTATTTAATCAGTGCGTAGTAAAGTATAATTAAAAAAAAAAATTGCTATCTTACCTAGTTTTATTGAATACTAGATGTCTGTAATCACTGCTATCTCTGTAAACCACCTTTTAGATTACACAAAAAAAGTATATACTTATGTATGTAAATATTATGTACATTTTCATTGGTCGCTCATAGATTTCTAATGTATTATGGTTTATCTATTTGCAGTAATACACGGATAGATTTATACGAGTGAAAATAATTATTACAAGTTCCCTTTCTATTTCCATCTGAGAGTCTGCAATCTACGTTACAAATTAGCCAATATTTAATAGGTCTACGCAATGATCCATTAACGATCAATGAGCCTACTGGCTGAAGTACACATCAAGTAAGTAAGTTGACTGAATGCTATGCTATTCATACATTTGACTTAAAGTTTGATCGCTAAATATCACGCTAATTTTGGTATATTTAAAACATAGCTGTCATTTTTATAAGTCATCAATGAACTGAACGATACCTAGTTTGTCAGTTGTTATTTTGTGATTTTTCGTCTATGATAATAAGAAGTAACATAAACTGAACCGAATGTTAGTTATGCTTAACATCTTTTATCACCTAAATGATTAGTTTGCATAAGATTAATGCAGATTTTTCAAGATCCAACAAGGGTCCAAGTATAAATTCCAGTCGAAAGAGTCGTTCGAAGGGTTTTTTTATTAGTTTAACTATTAGGTACAAACCAAATCTCTACGATTCTGAAGGGTATATTTTATTTTGAATAACGCACCACACTTAAAAATATCTTCTAGTAGGTAACTTTTCAACAAACTTGTCAACGAACGCCAGTGCGAAACGAAATCACCTACTTTCCGTACTTGTACTACAGTACACAAGTACAGTCTAATGCGGTGGCGCAACTACAACCTCCACAATTAACTATTAGCGGAGGGCAACGAGCCTGCCCTCCGGCGCGCCCGTGTTTGAACATACGAGACAACATATCTCAGTGGGCAATTAGCTTTTGTAACCTATATCGCTGAATTAAACATTAAGGGCTTCTAATTAAATTAGCTGACAATGGTATAATTTATTTGAGCGGTGGTAGCTCAATAGCTACCACCGCTCAAATAAATTAGACCTTACCAATGGTAAGGACACGCGCCTCTTAGCCGTGGAGTGCGGGTTAAAACCAGGGCATGTACCTCTAGCTTTTTTAAATCTACATAGATAGCACGGGACGTAACGCTAGGAAGATGATTATGGTATCTAATTTATTTATTGACGTCAGATTTTTTTTTTAATTCCGTGTTGGTCTGCCCCTGTTTCCACTGAGCCCTTGGGGCGCGTGCCCAGGATCCAAGAGGGCCTCCGCAGTCTATGGTTTCCAATGGATTACCGATACTTATTACCAAAAAACCGATTACTTCTCTGATGTGCCTAGACGCTTTAATAGGATTAAGACGGCCCTGTTGGTATGGGAATCAAAAATTATGTATCAATCTTTACATAACATACATAACATTATGCCCATAATCCCGTAGGCAAAGTCAAAGGGGCAGCAGGCCCCTTTAACCACAATCAGCCCCAAATAACACTAAATCTTTAATCCAACTTTACATAGTATAATATAGTATAGTATAAGGTCGCCTTTTCTATCTGTTCGATTTTTTAAACTATGTACGGGTTAATATGCTTTTTTACATATAGATAAATAATAATAATAATAAATTCGCCAGACTGACACACCAATTCCCTAGTTCCAAACTAAGCATATGCTTGTGCTATGGATACTAGGTGAACGGATAGACATACTTAAATACGTTTATAAACATCCATGACTTGAGTACAAATGTCCATGTTCGTCACACGAAACATTTGCCCCTAGCGGGATTCGAACGCGCGACCCTCGGTTTTGTGGCCAGGGTCTCTGACCACTCGACCAACGGGCCTGTCAATATAGATAGAACTATTCAAGAGTTTATATGAATAGTGTCATGTTGTATACTGCTCATTGTGTGCCGCAGCGAACGCTAGTATTAAACAGAGTATGCTTGTGTTTACTCATATATTTTTTTGGTGCTGATCGACGTGATTTTTGCTTAGGAATAGTTAGAGGACAAAGAGTATTATTATAGCGTAATGTTACAAAAATAGTCCTACAGGAAATGAGAAGAGAAGAAAGAACAACTCTAGTTGATCTTCCCATGGTTAATTTAAACCAGGTCGAATTTAAACCTGCGGTAGAACGCAGGTTTAAATTTTAACCTGCGGTGGACCGCAGGTTTAAATTACTTAGATAAAAACTACGCTTATCCGTTTTAATACTCTTGATATAATTTAAACAATGTGTATCCTCTTAAACCCAGGTCTTAGACCAAATCCCACAACCTGTCCATAGAAATAACACATTTTGATTTTGGGATAAGTATACATATTTTCTATATAATACGTAATCGTACACATTTTAATTAACTGATTTTTTTTTGTTTCAGGTATATACCATTTTCGATTTTCACCACGGGAAATTAAAAGCCGCGTTGCAAAAACTAGTAATTTACTTAAATATTCAATTATCTATACTAATGTTATAAAAAGGAGAGATTCGATCGTTTGAATTGAATAGGCTCCGAAACTACTGGACCGATTTGAATAATTCTTTCACCAATGGAAAGTTATTTTATCAGCGAGCAACATAGGCTATATTTTATCCTCCTGTTTCCACGGGCACGGGAGCTACGCGAGTGAAACCGCGGGGCGCTGCTAGTTAAAAGTAAAACTATAGGCTGTGTTTCATGTCACAAATATCGCTAAACATAAAACAGCAATACCTGCGATGGTATGCGTGTGATTGAAATTTTAGGGCTTATTTCCGTCAACCCTCGCAAATTCCGCACAACAGGAAACCTATAAAGTGTAAAATTATTACAAACGTTAATACGGTTGGTGAAATAGCTTTAGAAGAAGTAAAGACGACATTCCGTATTATATATTCTAGATAGTAAAGGAATATGTTAATACCAGAATATCTTCATTGTTAAATTTTGCCAGTGTAAATAATTTGGTTCTAAATATATTTCGCCACGTATATTCGTAGATTAGGCGTATATAAATGTCTATTGAATATTATGCCTCAGAAGGCAAAAAAAAAAAATAGGTATATGCCATCAAAACTTTAAGAAGTGGTCAAATTGATAGAATCATAAAAAAAAACATATACGGTCGAATTGAAAACCTCCTCCTTTTTTGAAGTCGGTTAATAAAATAAACTTGAAGTATTTTTAGTACTTACTCATTCTCTAAAGAAAAAGCTTCTTCTACACTTCAAACATAAGGCTAAGGAATCCAGATTGATCAGCCTCAAGGCACGTATATTTTTTTTAATTTTGTATTTCATAAGCTCAAGCAAAGGAATCGAAATAGGTACTACCTGAGGCGTTTGACATTTTTTTAATTCAGTGCCCCAAAGCTCAGGCAAAAGAATCGAAAGCTGTTATGCCATCACCGTTCGTCGGCGTTTCAAAACACGCGTTTCGCACACGAGCCCGCGGCAGGAACCATTGTTCGCTGCGTTACGCAGTTCGCGCGGTATTTCTAGCCAGTTTACGAGCGCAATATTGATTCGAAGTGCCGGCTACGCACCGAAAGCATTCGCTCTGCCGCCCTGTTACTAACGTCGTAGCTAAATGTTACTATTTCAACGCTCGGAGTAAAAAATAGAGAATTCCATTCAAAGTTAATGTTCTATGGCTGGTACAAGGAAGCTTTATGAAATATTTTACAGCTTCTTATGCTCTGTATGAATAGTATTTTTTTTTTACTGGGCATGAATAAGCCGTTTTCTGTCTTCCTTTTCAACCGACTTCAAAAAAAGGAGGAGGTTCTCAATTCGACCGTATATGTATATTTTACTACAGAAGAAGAATAGAGTCAGAGTACGCACTATCCCTTTAATCTTTTTTGTTGTTGTTACATAATTATCTTTATCACATGTATGTAGATGTACGTACCTACCTATATTAACATTTACAAAATCATTAGCTCAAAAAAAATATTGCAAAAATCTAATACATATGTGTAAATTTAGAAGCCCTTGAATAGCTTCTTCTGTAAAGATTAAGCACTATTTATATTTCACCCTGCTAGATCTTTTCTTATAAAAAACAAACTGTCGAAACCGTCGCACACCGTGAACATTTCAAATTTGACATCGCCGCGTCCATTTTTCACGGCACCGCTCGCCCGGGCAGCGCGTATTTATTACACTTAATGGTTTGCGGATATCGCCGGCCACTCTCGACGGCAACTATTCGCTTCGTTAAGTTTCAGAAATGCACTCACTGCCGGCCGTGAATCACCGCGGCGGCGCATCCAGTGTGCCGATTCCGAAATAGAACTAGTTGACACACATAAATAATATCGCCGTCGTAAATATGCGAGTGACGTCCGCGCTCGCTCGCGATCGATGTGGGGATGGGCCAGCAGAAGTTAACGAGCCAATTAGTCATGTTGGCTAAAAAAATTTAAACAGTGGGACCTTGGTCAGGTCGTACGGTTTCTTTTTTTTTCATTGTTTTTGGTCTCAAAATATTTTGAGATCGATTGTAGCATCATTTCAATCACGATCAAAATTGTGTTTGAAAATTCAGAGCGATACTTTATAATTTTTTTACATTACATGTCCTCTTTACCCTTTCTCTCCTATTTAGTCGAAATATACACTCATACTTTGAACTGTCATTTTTATCCATTCTGACAAAAGCACACTCCCTGAAAAAAAAATTACCAGAATGTTCAGACAGACATAAATAACATCTTAATACACTGGAAGTCAAATAAACGACGATACGAGAAGGCATACATAATACAATGTAAATAAATAATGATCTTAATTACTATATTCAGGCAATAAATATTTCCCTAAACATTTCGAGACCACTCCGCAAGTCTCCTGCAACCGCAAACTCGTATCTCCTTGGCGATTTAGAACATGTTTTAAATGAAAATCCATCATGGTGGAGTTGGCGTCCGCCGCCATCTTAATAATTGATGCGAGTAATATTTCGCATGTCTACCCGCAAATATAGCGTAGACAGTAATGCCCTGCGAGGTCGCCTGCCCAAGGACGGCCCCTAAATAAGCACTAAATTTTTTATTCGCTGGCTTGATGGTATGTTGCTTTTTGATGCCCAGACTCATGGTTTCAGATAATGGCTGTATGACTTTATGGCGTACTAAAAGTTCTGATGGTATACGCATTTTTTTACCAAAATATGTCCGCATTAGCTGGTGAAACGATGAGCCGAGAAGTTTCATAGATAGAGTTCGCTCATAGACATACAAAACAAACTACGAATTGTTAAAAGCTTATCGATCAATGTGTGTTATGCAAATGTATTACAATCAAATCAGCCTTTCATCATCCACATCAGGATATTTGCCTTTTTCGCCAGCTATCATTAGTATTCTAGACGTATTTTATAAGTAACTAACTAATTAAATTTCACGCCACTTCCCTAGCGGGGTAGGCAGAGAGAACCGAACGCCATATGGCACGATCCTTACACATCTCACTCGCCTCTTCAACATTCATGATCCTTTTCATACAAGCTCTACTGTTTTTATGACTCCTAACATCACCATCTGTTAATACACGGCCAAACTGGTCGTGGTAGGTGAGCCTGGGCCTTCCGCGGCTCCTACATCCTTCCTCTTTCGTCATCCATTCTTTCCACATGTCCGAACCGAACATGTTTTATAAGTATCTTTGCCAAATTAGACTAACGAGACCACCTCAGCTGCAAGTCACTATTATAATTAGGCGAATATGATCTAGACACTAAATAAAAGAGAAAATGGCGTTTTATATTTATAGGTATAGTCTGGCAAAACTAATTCTGCCACATTCGAAAGCACGGCACGTTCTTGTCTATTCGGGTGGCCCCAAATAATGAGGTAGATTTACATGCGCGATTATTCGCAAACTATAATAGACTCGTCCTTCGGCCATTTCGGACGCGGTTTAGAAAGTGTTTCCAATGTTCATAAATCACTGTGACTGACAGCGCCCGAAAGAAACCAAGCCTGACGTCTGGCAAGTATGTGGTCTAGCCGAAAGAGCCGTCCAAAATGACAATCATGTCCCTTGACCTAAATACTTGTTACTATAGAACAGGCTTTCATTATAATGGGGGTTTTCAAAAATACAAAAACCGCCAGATGGCGCGAGGGAGTCTTGTGGTCTTACCACTATCGCTATTGGCTCCTTGTTGACAGCATGTCAGTTTGGTCTGACAATCAACCAATGAGGAAGGTGACAAGACCGCAAGTCACAGTTACGCCATCTTTTGGATGTTTTAATTCAAAAACCCTCATTGACTCAAAATTAAATATTGATTATGATTTCACCAGTTCGGTATTAGTATATTGTAACATCATACACTATTGTAGATTAATCTTTTTTACTAAGATAATGAAACGTTTTCCAGCAAATCAAAACCATATCAAAGATTTAGAAGTTCAAAAGCGGGAACCATTTGATTCATTTGTTTTTTTTTTTTAATGGAATTGTATTGGTACCTCCATAACATGTCATCCTCCATACAGCTTCATAATGTATGCTGTTATGAAATAAAGTATAAAGGTTCTCTTAAAAAATTACTACTATTTTGCAAATTATCGCCAAGATATTGCTTAATCTAATATCAAGTATAGCATGACACAAATCACCATTCTAATGCCCCGAAATATGCTGATGTTGGGATTTGGCCGAGTACCAAAATCATGTCGTGCGTCAAAAGTGAAACCCAAAATCAAATTTCACCGCGATTAAGGACATCAAATATTCATCCGCAACATCATTGTCACGGTAATGACCCTGGTAATGACGACCGTCACACCAAGCGGTCGTTAGCGCTCCGGCAATGAACGAAAACGAAAGTTCACTTTACTGTTTACTAGGGGTGGTGCTAATCTGATATGTTTAATAGCATCGTGTCAAAAAAGTGGAGATCTAGATTCGTGATTACGTAGACGACGATGCCACTTGTCAGAAGTCATTTTTTTGTACTGAATGTGTTGTTCAAGGTGCTTATCGCCCTTCGGACTCTGCCTACCCATTCGGGAATTACGGGCGTGGTGCGTATGCATCGTGTCCAAAAAGACCATTGATGTACCACGGAAGTACCATGGCATCGTGTGAGGAAATACCACTGACGGCTGGACTATTAAGGATAATAATAGCCGAATTGTGATTCAGAATGTTTCGTTTAGAGCTTAAGCGTTTCTTCACATAATTATAAATATTGATCGTGCAATCTTAGATGTCCCAATTGAAAAGCCGTTAAAATTACAGACAAGGCACATGACATTGCATTGTAAATCGTACTGTAAAGGTACATATTAAAGACGTATCTCTCCATAAGATTAGCAGAGTAATATCTACCAAATTTCTACTTCAAAATATACATATAGCACCCATTTTCAAGTCGCCGCATGATATAGTTGCAGAATACTGGTCAAATAAATAAATGCACTTAACATCAGCCAGCTTAACTGGATCAAAAAGAAAAATCACCAGTTCCTTAAGTTCTTCCATTTATTCCCTTTTTGTTTTATGAGTCCGTAAAATAATATGGTACCGTAGACAAATCACCATTATAAAGGATAACAAAATAAATTGTAAATTAACTTATTCTATAAAGAGGCATCAAATTCTTTATTATACCCATAATTTCCACAACAGTAATTGCCGGCTAATATTACGTATCAGCTTAAAAGCCTTGCATAAATTATATACGAAACAATTATACCGTTTCACAACGCTAACTCATCTCTATAGAAACTCCTCGCTAAACTGTTATTTGCGTACAACTCCCATTATTAGTAATTACGCGCTCATACTGGACGCGACTTGCATAGAAAGTGCAAACAACATGAAACGAGTGTACAGGGCGATGTTTTAAACTAATACACCCTTTAATGTTCTGGTCTGGGACTTAAAAATAATGTGCTAACTGTGTTTCTTGCCTAGCATGACGTAAAAGGCGACTAATGGAATATCGGGTTTTGGGTATATGATTGTGTAGGCGACAAGCTAGCCACTTGTCACTACTTTTTCACAATTTTCCATCTAACCTAGCCTAGTTTTGTTTTTGGCTGAATGTAGTTAAAGGGGCCAGCTGCCCTTTTGACTTTGTCTCCCCCATCGGGGAATATGGACGTGATGTTATGTATGTATGTATGTACAGTACACCCTTTTATCTTGTATGCAATTTCCGTATCAACATGAATGCATAGGCACCTGCACTAAGAGACAAGGTCTAAAGTATTAAACATGAATTCTTCTCTATGTGTTTTTAAATCATTCATTCGATTATGATGAAGTTTAAGCGGGATGCTGTGTATGTTTTTAATGGTTGAAGGACAAGATCTTTAACCAAGAGATATAATAGATCTATCGACTTTGTTTTGTAAATTATGTTAAAAAGCCTTTGTACCCCAAACATAATATGAACTCAACACCATGTATATAAACTTGATAGACGTGTAGCGTTGAAAGACATAATAATATATTGATTATGAAGAAATTACATAGCAACTACTATTTAGATGATACATGCAGATTTTTTTGTTACATAATGAATCTTTTGTTATTAATATTTATACTTGCTTAAATGAAAGCGACAACCGGTTTATTTTGAGCAATCATATTTTTTTATTTCATTGACGTCTCAAAAGCTGGCTATCTTTATTATCTATTCCCGGATATACGCCGGACTTACTTTTGCTCCAGTAAGCCATTTTAGTTTGTTATATTACAATAAGTCCCGTATACTTAACCATAATACGAAGAAAATAATATCGTTTTTTCATTTTCTCATACATAAAATGTATTAACATTGATCCCTGCCTGTCTGCCTGGGAAAAAGGCGTGACATTATGTATGTATGATGTATTAACATTGTAGATATAGTCTGGACTACACAATATGTTAATATATGTTCCAGGAGTTGCATTTATAACATACTTTTCTTTAACCTATACATCATTATATACACTTTTCGTTTGATTAACGTCTACAACCTACAAGTCATGTCCAACAACGACATTATACTAAATGCAGCATTTTCTCTTTTACAACCTTTCTCAAACCGCACAACTCGCGCTTCAACACGAAAACCAAACACGGGGGCTTGTACCGGCGCTAAAGTATCTAATGCTGCGAGATCACTTACTTTGTAATGACACTCATTTGAGTTAAACAGAAACGCTCACAAGTACACGTAAAAATACTATTGGGATGTTGAACAACGCCATACATAAATGATTTACAGTCATAATTTATAATAACACCATTTAAGACTTGTTGTTGTTGTGATCATTGTATTTAATTTTATTTTTTTGTAGCATTCGATTTTTTATTGTTATGTAATCGTGAAATAGACAGTTGATAGTGTGGCGAACCGCGGGGTCACAGCCGCATGCTAATGTCATCCGAGTTTTTGATTGTGCATCAGTGTGAGTACGTCGAAGATTAGATGTTTATGATTAGTTAACATTTGGCGGCAAAATATAAATCACTCATGTGCACCATTAGTTTATAATGAACTAAGAAAATACATTTAAATATTTAAGCTCCTTTATTATATTTCTCATCTATACTAATATTATAAAGAGGATAGATTAGTATTTTTGTATTTGTGTGTGTGTGTGTGTGTGTGTGTATGTTTGTAATGAATAAACTCAAAAACAACTGTGCCGATTTAAAAAAATCTTTCACCATTGGAAAGCTACATTATCCGGATGTAACATAGGCTATATTTTATCCCCATATTCCTACAGCAACGGGAACTGTGCGGGTGAAACCGCGGAGCGCTGCATTATATATGCAGCATGCATATATGCACAGCATGAGTGTCATTACAAAGTAAGTGAATATATATTGTGTATATATTGCATAAAGATCTCAAATGAGCTCCTTTAGATAAAGATTGATCCGATTAAACAACTTAGTGTATACGAGTCACGCTACGGCATACCGAATTTTAAGTCCCATCAGTGCATTCAAATGTGTCTTAGAAGAATTTATGAGAGTACTTATGTGTATGTGTTGTATGTTTGCCTTGGCCAGTAGCAGCCAAATAGCTAACCTTGTATGTGTCACTTTATCACGGCAATTTAGTTTCTCGGCGGAACGAGGTGGTCTCCGCAAACAACCAGCGCGGGCCCTCGTTATACTGGACGGATATTACGGACAATTTGCGCCATGAAATTGGACTCGGACTGATGCGTGTGCTTCTATGGTGTATGCTACTGAGGTGCTATGCATCTATATGACACCTTTAGTAATATTTAGGAGACGAGTCAACATTTTGGAAAATTCAAATTTTAAATACTAATGGCACAAAATGTAATTCTCTGCCGGATAGCGTTGACAGAAAAAAAAAACTATAATAACAGTAACTATATTTGTGTAGCATGTATGAGAGAGCCAATACACTGATTAGAATGGAGATATCCAGAATTAAACGCGATTTAACAAAGAAAAAATTTTTCGTATTATGTCACAACCGCAAACATAATTGAAATTTCAAATCTACCTTGCTTTATTTGACTGAAAAATTAACTCATTTATTAGGTATTCACTCTTCATCGCGGATATCTAAAGCTTCTCAGTGTAATAGAAACGTAACATGCGACACTAATAAGATTACTTAGAAGGATTTCGCAAGATCACCCTGTAATAGTTTTGATAGTAATCGTCAATGCGATTATACGCGCCATTACATTTCTTAACTGTTCAATCTGGATTGCAATATGGGCAATTTTGGCCAATTTGTTTGGAAAATCCCTTGGAATTTGCTTGTTAAAATCTTGTTTCACGCTAGTTACGTGTAATAAGGTTATTAAGTCTTTCAATGGGTATTGAAACGCTTGTAATTTAAGGTGTGCAAGATTGAGTTAAAATTCCTATTCAGGAAAAGCATTCCATCTATGTTGGGTAAACAGCGTACCGCAACTTGCATTATTGCTTTAATATAATAGCCTTTTCACTTAGTACGGATGCCTCTAAGCTTTCCAAAACGATATCGACGAATACTTATACAATATGCAAGCCAAGAACAACTGCATCTTGAGACGAATTTGATATTAATTGACGTAGTAGTAGGTAAATAGGTATATAGCTGAACTAAAATGACGCCGAGTAACCTAGCTTTCAATTGAATAAATAAACTAATTTTTACAGTAGCATGAAAATTTTTACCTTTATAGTTAACGACAAGGAATAATCGTTTTTTTTTTTAAGTGTTCAAAATTTAAACAAAGTAAACTAACATATAAAGATAATGTTATAGGATGGCCAAAGGTTCGTACTCTAAACAATATCATAAAAGGGTTTCATAACACCTACACCTTAATCAATAAAAAACAACATCTAGAATCTAATGATATAGCTCGTAATAACATGACGAGCCTTCTGGAGAGAGCAGAATTAAGTCATTGGCACGAAAATAGTGGAAAACGAAAGGCTCTGATTAAAATCACAGATTATATTGGTTTAACGCCAATCGACAATTACGTGGAATGGCCGGTTGCTCCATAAACACTAACACGATGTTGGTTTAAGTGCGGCTTAGCGCTTAATGTTCCATTAGAAGTTTCTTCATAACTCAAGTTCTATCACATATTAAAATTTTAATATGTATTTAGAATAATTAGGGGAAATAATCACAAAAAGATTTTTCAGAAACATACATAATGATAACTTCTGTTGTATGATTCAGTGTTTTAATCCAGTGTGCGTAGCCAGTTTGTCTAAATCACTCACAGTTCCAAAGCACTTCATATCATTAGTTATTGATATAAGTTAACCCAGACAGATTTACGCAGCAAATTTATTTAAACTACATTGTTCCTTATGTATAGATTATGTATATTCATTAAAATCATTTATTTTCATCTTCACAAATTAATGAGGCGAAAGTTTCCTAAGACAACGCCTACGTCTATTCGGCTGTCAGCACTATTGTTTGATACAAAATGCATTCAAAACGTTGCATCACGCCAGCAAACACACTGAAAGGCGCGCGATCATCATTCTTACCAAATTGAGCCATTATTTTAATATTCTATTGCTTTTCTATTCATTTGAAAGTTAATTGGTCGTCGATTTATTGTTTAATATTCGGTGGAATTGGTGTGATGATGGCCGTTTGAATTCTGTTTTTCTTTTTGGTTGCATTCTAGCATTCATAGCTAATCACTATTCATAGCTGTCACTATCTACGGACATCTTCCTTCGATAATTTGGAATTCAGACTGTTATAGAAGATCCTAATATTACGTCCAATATGTTATATATAGTATTTTTACCAGTTATTAATATTAACCACCTTTCTATCAAAATGTTATTCAAAAAAAATTCAAATTCTTGATTTCCTTTCAGTTTCGACTATCTTTATCTTTTGGTCTTATGAAATTCCATCTCATTTCCAATATACAATACGAGCATATATTATATTAATACAGTAATATATGTATATTACTAACAACATCCAACGTTTCTTTATTCTGTTGTCTTACATACTAACGATGAAATAATATAACTGGGATTCGAACTTTTATTTTTATTGGACAATTTTACGAACCCTTCCTTGTTACACGTAGGATCAAATGGCACCCTTTACGCTGATTTGCGCCAGGAAATGTGCCGTTCCAACGTTTAGAGCACATAAACATTACGTTTATGACAACAGCAAGGTTACACTCTCTTAACCTGCGCAACAGCACGGTCTCACAGACCAAACTTGTTTGCAGCTTTTGTATAAAGCAAAATAATAATAAATTCTCGCATAAATATAAATAATAATAAAATCTCCGGACTGACACACCAATTTCCTAGTTCCAAACTAAGATATAAGCTTGTCCAATGGCTGCTAGGTGAACGGATAGATATACTTAAATACGGTTAAAACATCCATGACTCCAGCACAAATGTCCATGTTCTTCACATGAAACCCTATGCCCCTAGCGGGATTCGAACCCGCGATACTCGGTTTCGTAGCCAGGGTCTCTGACCACTCGACCAACGGGCCTGTCTTATATGTCATTGCTAACGTTATAAACAAATTAACCAGGAAAAAAATGTTGCTCCTAAAAAGAAAGTAGGATTGATGATGACGGGCTTACTCGTGAATATCACCTGATGATAAGTACTCGTAAGGCCAATCATGAAGCAAGGTTAATATACATAGAATATTTCAACGACTAAATCTATAGATTAATTTGGTCTCATGGACCGACTAAACCAGGACATTGTAGTACCAATAATCATATAAAAACGCCTGAAAGCCCTTACCGATTATAATGTCGCACATTCCGATAAATTAATAATCTTTTAACATCAGCAGTAAGAGGGTTAAGCCTTTATCCAATTAAGTTACTAAACGTTTCCTTTAGAATGAGACGTTGAAATGTTGCTAGTTTCCTGGCTGTAGATTATGTCAGCTCTAATTGATTAGCATTTGATAACTGCGCGGGGCATTCGGGTGGACTAAGTAGTATCGTAACTGTATTGATAAGTTTGATTAATAGCTCGAATTATCTTAATGAACGCGAATGTATTACTTAAGTGAAAATGTATCCGTTGATTGGGAGCCGTAACGTATTGATACATGGGTGCGTGTATGCGTGATTATATAAATGCATGTTTAACCGCAACCTTACTAATAAATAGGTACCTATATGTATCTCTTGTGTGTGTATAACTATCTGCTTGGATTTGGATGTACAAAAAATGTATGTGTATGGAATAAAACAGTAAAAAAAATACCAAATAAGAATATTGCTTATTAATTTTATTTAACATAAGGGGTAATTTTGCGCTAAATGGGATTAGGGGTAAACATTTATACTACTTAATATAAAAGCTTAATCAAATTAAAGCATATCATTATTGCAGAAACTAGTAAATAAATTGTATATAAAGGAATATATTTAAAATTAGATTAAAATCAAATGGTATTTATACCAAACTTTGCACGCAATGTCCAAGGACTAGTAAAACACTTAAATAATTCTTGCTATCAAGGTAATCAAAAGACTTAAATACACGTTCTTATGTTAACGCTCGCCTTTACATTAGAAACATTTCGGAATGTCAGACCGCCGTTTGCATGACATTTGGTAACCCTTTTCCGCTGAGTGCTTTTTATGATCCAGATATGACTATCCTCATAAGACACATAAGATACACGCCTTCCAGACCTGGCTTTTACGAGCGGACTTCGAACGCATAAAAACGGTAATATCGTGTGCAAAAAACAAACTGTTAAAACGGTTTTGTACTCAATATGTCATTAATCACGCACTGATAGTGAAGGCAGTGGTAATTGAGTCATTTGTAAAATTACAGTTTTGTTGCAAATGTTGTTTTACACTGACTCTTTCCGAGCTCGCACGTTTTTACAACGTTTGCGAATCGTGAATCGTGCTCGAGTCGCGTGCAAATGAGATTTGATCTGCCAGTAAAATACTAAACAACCAATAAAGACTGGTTCGCGCTGACAACAAAGGTACTTAAGAGACAAAAGTTAATAAGGTAACTAGTGACTTTGTTGGAGTAACAGGATTAATATACATTATTTTATTTACATACTTTTATGATCGACAAGACACCTAATATTTTAGAAGTTCTTTGCACCCCGTCATAGATAGCTTATAAGATATTCCACGTTAAACGCAAGCCGGACGCTCGAAGACGGCGTACGCTCGGCAGACGCTAGTGTGAAGCCAGGCTAGGCCCCACTCGCTTGCTGGACGTCACGCGGCGAGCCAGCCCGCTTGTCGCCGCGACACATATGTGCCTTTACTCTATAATAACATGGTCCACGTTAAACGCAAGCTGGACGCTCAACAGACGCCAGTGTGAAGCCAGGCCACCTAGGCCCCTCGCGTGCTGGACGTCACGCGGCGAGCCAGCCCGCTTGTCGCCGCGACACATCTGTGCCATTGCTCTATAAGGACACCGAGTTAGCCCGACGGCCTTCGGATCCGCACGATGTCTTTTAAATTAAGGCAGGGCTGGCACAATGCGACCCTGTGTGATATTCGTAAATGATTTGTAAACTTACTGTACATTCGTCAATATCGTCGCAGAATAGCCTCATGGAAATTGATGGAAAACACGAGCATGAGTCAAAATACTTTTAAACCTGTACTCATATCCTGGAAATAAAATTCAATGAAGGTTCAACAAAAATATTGACCCACGACAAATGCCTGTCTAATGTATCAAATAAAACCCAAAGCTCAAATGCAGAAACGTATACATCGTATCGTAAAACCAAGTTAACGAAATTTCTCAATCCAGAAACCGCCTGTTAGTTCTCTGACAGCTGATTCGATTGTTCCGAATCAAGGTAACTGTTGAGTTCTACAATTAGGAAACAATCCTGTCTACAACAATGTTCACATGTACATTACAAATTTGATGTTGTTCAGAACTGCAGACTACTAAATCACTTCTCATTTCGACACCTAAGCTCGCAACTGCCAAGCGCTGACAAGTGTCAGACACAATTAATATTATATTGTGTCTGTAATGCCCTCATTCTGTGGTGACAAACTGGATCTCAAACTATACTCAACTATAACTAAGTAAAACCCGTCACTAAAATTTTAATTCCACTTTAATTCTAATATTCAACATTAAAGCAGTCATATGTAGGTTACAAAACAATTGACAAAATATTTTTGGTTGCCTTCACTGAAAAATTATTGGAATACTTAATTTACCAGAATTAGGCAATGATAACCTTAATAAATTGACTTCTAGTACTAATATAACTCATTCAAAGTGTAACAAATATTTTAGTATTGATTTACCGGAAATAGGTATAACAAAAGTTTTAAATCTAAAATATCATCTTGTAGGTTTAATTTGTCATCCCGTTGCCCCCTATTTTTGGTTATAATATCTCTAATAAACCAAAATCCGAAGGCTAACCTAGCAGGTAGCCAGGTAGACCGCAGACAATAGCCAGATACTAATGAACGTACTAGATGTTTGAAACAAATTCAGTTCATTTTTCGAGCTTGCCATCTCACTTCCATTTTTGAATGATTGAATGAGTGCTCGCATTTTTATTGGTTTAGTCCGATCACCAACTGCTTATTTACGCAGCCCTGATTAAACCATGAACACATTGTTCCCTGCAACCTTCCTTAATTACCAATACTTTCAAGCGCGGATCGAGTTTAACCCGTCTCGCTAATAAGGGCCCGAGTGACCTCACAATTTCGTCCTGACTCACTTATGCGCTAATTGGGCTTTGTCTTCGTTCACTCCATTTAAATGGATTCGTTTATTAAATTTAAAAAAATAAACGATTTATCTCCGTCTTGCCACATCTAATTAGTATTTAACACCTTTCATTCACCTTTCATTAAAATGAGACGGTCACTTAATTTATGCGCATGCGTCAGTAACTGGGGTTACATGTAAATGGACCCGTTCACTTTTGCGTTTCTTTTGGCCTATTATACATACTAGCTTTAGACCGCGGCTTCGTTCATGAGGATACAGTTTTTGCAAACAATAATGTTGCAAACGATATTTCTATCTTCCTCTTTCTTTAGGTTTTTTTATTTTATGAGGGTACTTTTGACTGGGGAAATAAAGTTTTAAAAAGTGTGGTTAATTAAACAATCTCCTTTGATCCTGCCTACCCCTTCGGAAACTACGGGCCTGATGATATTTATGTAAAAATTTGCCCAACCAAGCATTTGGTAAATAGAAACGTAATTATTTTTAATACACGCACTCTTTTAAATATATAACAAACATATCTTTTAAAATTAATAGATAGACAAAATACTTTACAGGTAGGTAAAAGCTTTAAAAAATTAACGAAGTTTTTATTCGTTTATATCGCAATTAACCCTAAATGCAAAACTACAAAAGGCGAAAACCACGAATTGTTACTTCGAAGGCGACGCGATTATTAATTGTCTGATAAACAAATACGTGTGTGGCGTACTTAACGAGGGTTGTCTGACAGTTCGATATAGTTGTCGCGCAAGGAAACGATGAACTGAAAGCTGCTTTGTTGACACTGTCTCATTTCTCGGCCAATTAACTGCGTCAATAGCCTGTCGCGTTCGTCATTCGCATTACGTCTCATTTTATTTTATTACTTACTTCCGATTAAAAATTTAACGGCGGTATTTACACGATTTCATTACGACACCGACACTGCTGTCAATCAACACATCAAAGTGAGAAACGGCTGTGAATTGCGAATTTGTACGAATTAATATATTATGTGAATTTGTTTTCGAAATTCAAAGTTATGGTCTTCCTCTTCCTGATTGCATTATTTGAAGCGGTCTTTTTAATGTTACGATTATGGTAAACTGTTTTATGCTTAAATTGATTGTGCAATGCGTTTCCCGATCATTTGATAACTTATTCCGCGAACTTAAAAAATAAACCTTGTTATAAATTATAGTGATTCTGCAAATTATAGTGATATTGCAAAATATTTTTTTACAAAAAAATCTTTGTTATAATTCTGATTATATTGATTTATTGTCTTTTAAATATCTATTTATTTTAGTGCATTGGTTTAAAATGTTGATAAAAGGAAACAGCCTATGCAGATGCAGATCTTTGAATTTCTGTTAAGATGACCAAAACTACAACAATTTCGCCATAACAATGTTATTCCATTGATAAACGAGAGCCTCTATTTTTGTCCACAATGTTAAGATTAAGATGTGAGTGGTGACAAGCATCTCAAAACCCAAATCCTGCGGTCAAACAGGATATAATCCGCAATTCAAATAAAAAACTTATTAACGTAATTTGCATAGAGAAAGCTCAATTCACCGAACGTAGTACGCACTCGCTCATAGATGGAATACCTACAGCGTCGTTTTAGAAGCAAACCAGACTTTTACTCTAGATCCGCCATTATCATTATAGGGCCCTGATAAGTCGACTCGAGCTGTCAATCACAAAACCTGACCCGGTGGCTATTTTCTCCAAGATTGTTTGATTTTATCGCTGAACCGATCAAGGTTTCCACTCCCACGCATAATCGTTTCTTTTCTGGTATATGCATGCATAACTGTCTCACGTTGTGTCTTGCGTATATTGGGTAGAGATATTCTATGTATAGATGGTACGCGTGTTGTGGACCAAATAATGTGTCGACTTTTGTTCTATTAACAGAATTTATGATCCAAATTAGTTTATCGCACCGTGGAATTAAACTTTGTTTCCCTAACAAAGTTTCCCTATAAAGTATCAATATTTACAAAACAAATTGAGTACGCAATAAAAGTTATTTTAAAATGGCAGGTATAAAATATTAAATATAACTTTTTTAAGTAGCAGATCTTTCCCTTGTTAAATAAGATCGTTCAGCGTGAATAAACACAAATTTAACATCCCCTCCGAAAACAGAAGACTCTATGTTTGCCTTTAGCTTAACTTACTATCAAACTTTGAACTTGTTTGGTTAGTGAAGCGAATTGAATTTGCGAGTCTATTTATAGTTCAGCGACAGTTCGACGTTTAGACTGCATCAGGCGTCTTTGACGTCAAAGGTAATCCGAAGTTGCGGTTACTCTCGAAACTACTTATTTTTATCTTTGAGAGATTGCAATGTACTTACTCATTCGTGATATGCAGAAATGTTTTTATGAAACATTTGGCAGGATACAAGCTCACCATGTCGATGTTCATAAAACGCAGAGGATATAAATAAAACAGGGAGACATCGAAATAAATTGCATTACAGTGAAGAGTGTCAGACATTTTTATTTACTCAGAAGTTTCTTGATTCAAAACATACACATTTTTAAATGCTCTTTCCAATAATATTGTTATTTTGAAAGTATTAATAATAAATACTATAAAAATAACAATATTATTAGTCATCTTAGACCTAATATGTGTACATCTTAAGAGTGATAAAAAATTAACATCCTGCTAAAGGCAATTATAAAAACCTTTTGTCGACAAATATGCCAAATAATGTTTCGTAACATACGATTAACTCATTCTGATAATTGCTTCGTAATTAAAGCAAATACAGTCTCAACGTCAGCGGGATTATAGTAATTATCTCGCTTAATTGTAGTATCGGTACTAATTGTTCTGCTATTACCGTATCGAATGCTATGACACCCAGCAATTATTGCAGCAGCGAACAAGAGATGCAAATGGATGCAAATGCATTCAGAGCGGTCCTGCAAAAAAAGTGCGGAAAATTTCTACTTCGTTCCTAAATAAAAGAAGGCTTCCAACGCGTTCTTTAAAATGCAAAAAATAATATTAGGCGCGGACTACACTTAGTTAAATGAAAATAAAAAATTTCCGTCTAAACTTAATTAAAAAAACCCAGTCCAACAACATATGATCTCGGTGTAATTAAGTGAAGCCAGATCAACGATTTTCGAATATATTTGGGGTAATAATGGAAACAACCATATTTGATATCAGACATATTTCGATTGTCTCGGATCGTATAAAATAGAGGGATGTGACCTCTGCTGAACTAACCTGACCTTACTGACCCACGGGAAACAGGAGTACGAGTACGAAAGATCTGTGATTTCTTGCAAGCAACAACAACGACAAGATAAAATTCAATAAAATACATGTAATAAACGTCCGTTTACATATACAATCTACCGGTTGCAAGCTCTAGAGATAGCTTTACATTAATACCTTTCAATGATAACGAACGTAACGCCCACTCACTTAAAGATCAATGTATAGGAGCACATGCACTCGCTATTTATATGTGAACACGTTCTTAGATGCGCAGAAGTCGATGTTGTGTGTTGTCAGCTTTAGAACGATTCCGGATACGCCGTTTTTAATACCGGACATTTAGGAGTCGTAAATATTTACACCGCAAGTACTGACGGTGAATTTTTACGACCCACCTGGTGCCAGGATGGTGAGCATCATTTTTTGCCGGTTTTATATAAGCTTACTTATGATTGTAGTCGATAAACCGAGGAAATAATAAACATTCTTACCGTTAAATAAGTACTCGTGCAAGTTTCTATTGATAACCTTTAACACAATAGACGCAGGAAGACAAGAGGTGGGTTTGTAACTAAGATTCAATAAACTACTAACTTCCTTGAAGTTGTTAAATAAAAACAACAACAAAATTCCTGCTATTGACTTTTAGCTGCATCTGCTACAAATTAACAACACACTATTATGTAAATTCTGTAAATGGATCACTCACACGCTTACCAGTTCCATGTAAAGTCTTGAAACATTATTATTTGGTGGACTGCAAGCATAGCCAATTGAGAAATCTCTATTGATTTTGGTCTGAGCGGGAGATATGCCCAGCATGCCCAAGTATGGCGGCCATGCACCAGCTGTTTCCAGTTTTGAGACAGCACAATGATAATGTAATACCATATTACGCATTGTAATTCTGCTCGGTAACTGCATTGTTGATAACTAGAAAGCTAATGCAGTAACTTGTTACATTTTCACTAGCATCGTAATGTCAGTCTAGTATTCTATTACCACATTTGAACAATATCACGCCTCTCAGTTACATTATTTAACATAATTATCACGTATTCTACATAATTATTGTAATTCATGTAGAAAGGTGTCTGATCGAATCGTAAAACGGTATATATTGCAAGTTTATTGTACTTTCTCGTCTCGTACGTTGCTAGAGGTTTATTCTTAGCAATATCCTCTCGATTTCTTCAGGGACAATAAAGATCCAATGCCAGCGGTTACTGCCCATTCACATGCGGGAAATGTTGGCTTAAAACATTTAGAGTTGGTCACCAACATTTGCTGTTGTCAGTTGTTCGGGCTCCAAGCAACTTTCGATACTTTGAGGCACTGTTTTTCTCTTTACAATGTTGGCCCAACGAAAGTATGGGCTGACCATATTTTGAAGTGTTTATGTGAAATTTTATCTCTATAGACTGACTTTTATTGGCCGTATGACATAGACTAATATTAGTTCTACTCGCATAGCTTTCGTCATTGCTACTTAAAATAAACGAAAATGATCATTTTCATTTTGAACTTTCTCAACTTTAACCTAAGAAGTCGTTGCAGGCGAAATCCTACAAGACCAACTTTACTTAATGGAATCTGCGATTTTACTAATTTTCTCTCGAACTTACTAGAAACCATCGTGCAACTTTAGCCTTTTACTTTTCTCCTTACAAAATATAATGTTTATTATTAGCGCTGTGAACATACTGATTTCCACACGCAACTTTGTCTGTATTGCCTTAATTGTCATAGACTTTTTTTACCCAAATGGATTGCGCGGATAAATAGAAAGAGAGATGTAGGAATAGAGTTAAACAAAGAAACTGAAAATTACGACACATAATTGAAAAAAGAATCCGACCAAGCTGAGAACCTCCTCCTTTTCGAACTCCGTTGAAACGGGTATTGTTGTTTTTAGGCTTCAAAAGGGAAATTATAAAATAATTGGCATTTTATGCAAAAACCTAGAGAATCGAAACTATAGCATACATAGCTTTCGGACAAGGCACCTACAAAAAAAAACAGAATGACCGAATCGATTTGAAGTCGCTGCTTAGTTTAACAGTGTCCCTAAAGGTGAATCCGAGAAGCCTTACCGTACGCATAGCTGCAGTATCGCGTTACCGAGATTAACCCGGGAGCAGACACTCGGTAACCAGATTTTCTGTCGCGCTCTCCCCTTCCGGCTTTGTAAGGCTTTTACGACGATACTTTTACCACCTTGCTTTTTTGTTTCGTCGTTTTTGATGGTGCTATGTAAGAATGTTTGATTCACTCCGAACATTAATGTGTTGTGGAACACACAGTAATGTTCGGAGTGACAATATTACAATTAAAATATGATGAGCAAGATAACATTCGAAACAAACATATTTTGGTTTATTAGGAACTTAAATATTATGGTCGGTCAAATTATTTTTTTAGTCCGTCATTGAATTCTAACAGTTATAATAATTTAAACGGTGTAAGCTGAAGTATTTACATGATTACAATTTGTTACACTGGTCTTTATTGTTTATTTATCGTTTCTGCTAAATTACATATATAGATATAATCTATATATATCCTGTGACAGACCGTAAATATATGTTAATAGAATATCCAAGTCCTCAGAGTAACGGCTTCACTAGTATTGATAAGAAATCTAAGTCAGTATTTCTCATGAGATACTATCTCATTGAGCTACTGGTGGTTCTAGAGAGAGTGACAAATTAACCAAGATTCTTGATTAAGTCGCCAATCCGGGCGGTGAGTGATGGCGCCCCGATGTAGCGGAATCCGCTGGATATTAAAACGCATAAATTTCCTGCCGTAACTCTAAGTGAATAATGGTAATCACTACAGACTGGATTATATGCAATATGGCCAAAAGCTGGTACTAATAGTTCCAGGTCTAGATAAAAAGGTTACATATTATGAAATGAAATATATGTGAAGCGAAAGTTATCAAAATTTTAATATATCTATGATGTTCTTTCGGTAAAAAAAGTCACAATGTCAGTACGATTTTTTGAGAACCGAAACGTACTGTATCGAGAATATGAATCGTTCTGCACGACGCTGTTACAAATATGTGGTGTGCATTATTTGTTGATAAGGGGCTAAATATGCAATTGCATATCCAACATGCAAATGGCATAAATACAAATATAAAGTTATGTTATCATGCAATGAGGACACGCAAAGTATGCCACGTGGTGGACCTGACATGGGTCCAATTCACCGAGTACTATATATTATTTAAGTGGCTACCTTATTATTTACTTCATTACAAGAAATACCACTAAAATGTTTTTGCCGAAATAGTGATAATGTCGTCATAGTTTATACGAATTATTATCTAAAATAATTATAAGCGCTTTATTCCTGTTCATGTCAGAGAAGTGCAAAAAACGCATACGTAACACGCCAGTATAACTAACGCTTAGGTATTCAACAAAACTAATTGTATTTTTAAACGCAAAAACTAATACCTGAAAAACCTTACTGCTCTTAATATTTACTAAATAATGCAGGACCAAGCCAGTCCCAGGTGCTTAAATAAAAGTCCAGGTGTCCACCAGTGCACAACACACCTTACATTTCTACTGGTCAATTTTCATTGGTCATTAATCACGTATAAGCTGTTCTATCTTGTAACATAGTGTTTACTAAGGAGCAGGTAGCTGTCTGCTGACGGCGATTCAGAATTATTAATCAATTTGTCTGCCTCTTGATTATGTCATGAATAAACTACGTAATACATATTATACAATAGTGTAAGGTCATAATCGTAAATTACTATCAAAAGGGATTAGACTTTAGACGTGTACTAAAAGTTAGATAAATGTTCGTTATTAATGGTGTTACCTTAGCTACAGATTTCGTTCGTATAGTCGGTGGGGCAAGTTCTCATTAGTATTCTTCAAAGGTGCTAAAAGTTATAAGGTTAAGAGGTGTAGGCTTCAAGACAGGACTTTTAGATTTAAGTTTAAAATTATTACTGTATAATTATCGCAACTAATTTTAATGGAGTGATTTGAGTTAATTGGTAAAACGAAATTATTTCAATTTTTACGTGCAAAATGTATCCTACTAATATTATAGATGCGAAAGTCTGTATGTATGGATGGAAGTTTGTTACTCTTTCACAAAAAAACTACAGAATGGATTTTAATGAAACTTTAGAATAATATAGTTCATACACCCAAATAACATATAGGCTATGTTTCATTGATGTACCACGCGAACGAAGCCGCAGGCTGAAGCTAGTACAAAATAGTTTCACGCATGTGTCACTTCAAGCGGTTTTGCTATTCTATAGCTGGACACTGGATAAGAAATAAAAGAGCAAATTGCTAATCCCCTTCACACGCTAAGCTGACATAGGCTAACACAGGATTGTCGCAACCCCTCTACAGTCAGAGAGCTTTACGTCAGATACGCCATAATAGTAATCGTACAACTATTTAATTCCAAACTGTTCGAAAATCCATATACAGTTTAATAAGATTTTATAACACACATTGTAATATGTGAACAGTGAAATTTAATAATAAAGCATGTACATTCAAAAGTTGATGTCAAAAACTTTACGTCAATTATTAAAATATTCCACAATCAATTAACGTAATGATACTACTACGAAAAATGTTCGTACTTTGAAACATAAAACTTATATCGAAATAAAATTTTCACCCAACGAACATGATCAAGTTCACAGTTAGTAAATGGTTAGATCACTTTAGCCTTGATAAATAAATAAAATCAAATTAACTTACATAGATAGAAAAAAATCCACTTTAACATCCTTAGTATCTAGTCATGAAAAAACGTTCTTCTTAGTCGGATTAATTATTCATCTTCAACGCAACCGCAGCGTGAGCTTCGTTATCACTTAAACGGTGTTGTAAGCACAAATGTTTCTAAAAAAAACTATTATGTATTACAAATTACGATTGCGAAAATGACCATCAGCTATATATTACTGGTGGAATAATTCGCGGTGTACACGATAGTGACGTCGCAAACGAACCGTGATCGGCGACGGCTCGTGGGCGGCTCGTCGCGTAATCGCCAGCGAGTCGTGCCATTACGATTATTATGATTTATGCGACGGGCACCAGATTAAAGTACTTTATAGTCATAGATTTAGAATTTTTTGACTACGCCAAAGATACATAAAGCGTGGGAGCGAGAAATCCTGCTGAAATGCAAACCGCCCGAGAGAAAAAGAGACAGTGAATGAAGTACCTATATGTCAATGTTTTTGCGAGTAAGAGGCCATAGCGTCCCGGTCTATTCTACGTCGCAGTGAAATTCGTGAATTTATGTATTAAACCTTGGATTATAATCGAGAATATTAAATGTGCAATTAAGGTGACTTGTTCTGTACGCGATTGTGAGGTTACACGACGGAATAATTCGAATAAATACACTTTTCACAGGTAATTACGATTTTATCATTAGATTTTTTCGAACCATATTTTGTCAAATTGTTGCTAGTAATCGGTTTAGAAAAATATGTTTACAATAGTATATTGATTGTGATTGATGTTTCTAAGTATACATTGTGATTATAAACAGAATTCGGGAAAATATTGTGTAAAATAGTAAATAGTTTGGTTACGCTAGTGCTTGACAAAGCGGTGACGTCACGAGTATCGATAAAAACTTAATCGTCTTTTAGCGACATCATGACATGAATACAATGTTATTTAGCCAAGTTATGTTGAAATATAATTATATTCACATTGGGAACTCATTATCTCCGTAAATTTGTTAGTTAAGTAACTGATAATTTTTCTAGGTTTCCAAGCAACCCAGCATTGTGTAATTAGTGGATGCGGAGATATAGACAGACTAGATTGGACTCCCAATAAGAACTCCACTATCTGCAGCAAACATTTTGACGGCAAATGACAACAACAAAAAAATTTTTGCACTACATATTATTTTTAAATAACTAAATGTCACCAAATTAAAAGTTGCTAATATATTATTTGTTTCATTTCATTCCATCAGTCAAAGCAAAAGTCATGTCTTTTTGTCTTATAGGTATAAATCATAGAACATATTTCTATTTTTTTAATTTTTTACACGCTGAATATACGAGGAATACATTTTACCATCTCATTGTTTATAGAACTGTTTAGAATGCGATTTCTTACCGTCTAATTCCGATTTACCTAATATAAACAACTACTGATTTCATCAATGCCATAAATAATTTATCGAAGTATAAGAAAGTGTTTTAAATACTTATACTATTAGTAGGTATACAACTGAATCAGTCGATAATGTAAAAGTGCGTCTTTGACAACACTATTTTTAACCCACACATAGACGTCAACCAACACATGTTTAAATTTATTTTGGTCATGTCTCCGAGCCGTCATTGTGTATCTTGTACATCCTAAATCTATGTTTATAGTTGATGTTTTCTTCCTTTTTTATATCTGTATCTTCTAGTTGCTTTTTTGTTTCTTTTTTATATCCACACTTACGTGGATATAGTTATTCATGAATGATTTCACAAACGTGTATGTCAGATGTTGTTTTTTTTATAATATACATAAATTATCATACTTTTAATGAATGTTTTTGTAATTACCAGTTCGAGGAAAGTTTTTAATGTCATTTATTTTATGACTAATTTTCACTGCTTAATAACTGGAACACTTCCGGTAAATGTTTCTTAAGTAGCTTAAAGGAAAAAGTAGATTTCGTATAGTTTATATATTTAAGCTAGCGACTGGCGCCGGCTTTGCACGGTGACCACAAAACAATATGAAACTAACTAACGAACATAAGCGGCGCCTCTGTTTTATACTTAGTAAAGAAGTCAATTTACAACAAACGAGTTCGCCATTAATTAACTAGTACTAGTATAACAGTAACCTCGTATATAAAAGTATCCTTGTATATTATTCACATTACAATACTTAGCCCTGGATTATCTACGTTTACACAACTACTAATGACATAAGAGCCTCTCAATTTACTGTCCTCTTAAAGGAAGCTAGATTTCCCATAAAATAAACAGTTCCTCGTATACCCCTTTAAACGTTGAGCAATAAAATAACATTATGTACGTACGTGCCTCCTAGTGTTCCTGATTGTAAAGTTTTTATTGGAAGGAAAGTGTCCAAGCATTCGCCGTGGCCCACTGCTCCGTCCTACAAGCCGCAATTTGCACGTGCCAGCATTCACATGTGCCGCGACTTAAGGTTCAACACCTTAAGCGATTGCTTTTTTGTCATCGATCATTAGAAATTTAACAGGAAAAAGATTTAATATTTTTTGTTCGGTCGAGGTGAAGACGTTTAATGATGAATGAGATGGCTATTGATTGATAATTAGCAAGACATTTTGAATAGACTTATCGACGTAGACTCGTCGAAGTTGTATCTATTATTGTGGTATTGTATTGTATTTTTTCTGTTCGTTACGTGTAGTTACAGTGTACTCATAGAAAGAACCTGTTGAATTATCTTCCTAGCGCTATCCCATTCTTACTCGGGGTCAGCTTAAACCATGATTCTGGATTTAGCGAGTCTAGTAATTACCCTCCCACACATGGAGACCGTGTCCTTACCATTCAGCTATCACCAACCCTAAAACTCCTTTTCAACCGCCGATTTAGCTAATTATCCGTAGTTAAATCGTCAGTAACTATCAGTTCAGGTTCGTCACGAATTAGGAAGCCGAATTCAGCACATGACACGGGATCCAGCAGAACTTAAATTGTGCGGGACCCAGCTGGATTGTTTGATCCAGCATTCCAATCTTTAGTATGGATTGAAATCCAGCGAAATTTGTGATGGGTCCGTAGTCGGGAGTCAGATGCGCCCGCGCACCTCATCC
Source organism: Glyphodes perspectalis (assembly GCA_951394215.1). Taxonomy (NCBI): domain Eukaryota; kingdom Metazoa; phylum Arthropoda; class Insecta; order Lepidoptera; family Crambidae; genus Glyphodes; species Glyphodes perspectalis. The sequence continues at coordinate 3,698,579 of OX596203.1, forward strand.
GCATGTTAATTGGCGCAGGGCACGGCCCGTTACTGACGCGTAAGTAACGAGTGTTTATTGCCGCGAGCGAACTGTTTATGTTACTGATGTTCGTTACCAGGCGTCGGGAAAAATCCGGACAGGGTTAGGTTATTCCGATGCGTGTCCGGTGTTAGACGGTGTCCGGATTTTGGTAGACATTTACATTTAACTAGATACGGCATTTATGATTTTACGGTAGATGATATAAAAGCGGGAATTGAATTCATGTTCCATGTTGGTGTGGAAGTTTTTCAAAGACTTTAGAGTTGTAGTTTGAGAGTATAGTCAAGTGCGGTGTATTAGGTTTGTGATTGCGTAGGCAACGAGCTAGGCACTTGACATTACATACATAACATCACGCCCATAATCCCCGAAGGGGTAGGCAGAGTCAAAGAGGCAACAGACCCTTTAACCACATTCGCTTATTACTATTTTTCACAATTTCAAATTAGCTTCCCCTTCAGGGATTGCGGGTGCGATAGTATGTACCTACATAACCGGATTGTCCGGCTATAATGTTTGAGCCCTGGCCACCCTAGCTGTGCGGTTACAACTGATTGCTGGACGGACTGGTTGGTACCGGTGATATAGCAAGCACATGTTTCTAATGTAAAGGACGGATTCCGGTGCTTTGCTCCCCTTTCGCGAGTGAACGTGGGTTTACGTTGAAGTTAAGAAAGTCTGAGCGTCATGCCCAGAACCATTTTACTTTTTCCTATGGTGCTCGTGCCAATAGGTCAGTCAGTATATCTGAATTGTGCGATTAACATGTCAGACAATACTCATGTCACTTAATATACCTATTTTGACACATCCCACGTGACTATTGCGCAATGACGCAATTTTTAACATAACATAAAAAATTGGCGCAATATCCTGCGTCTGATTTGCTGTTAACTTATGACGCAAACAATTGATGAGTTTACCCATGTTAAGTTGTTTCTAAAGAATCTCTTCTAATGGTTTGCAGCCCCAGCAGCCCCCAGTGCACGCCCAGCCGCTAGCGTTGCCGCCCCCCACAGCCGCGCCCGCGCCGGCCCCGCACGGCGCCGCCCCGCGCACCATCGTCATCCAGCGGCCCGACGCCCGCCACGGGTTCGGCTTCACACTTCGCCACCTCGTAGTCTACCCACCGGAATCACTGCAGGTTTGTCATGTTAAAGTCATATCATGCCAATTTTATGATATAATATCTATTAAATTATATATATGTATAATTGTGGTAAAAAAAAAACTCTTGATTCGCAAGCCTTAGATCACAAAAGGGAAAGATAGTGTCAACAGGAATGAAGCTACGTATCAACTATCGGCATCAATGATAGGGAATAGGAGTCCACTTCTAAATTTTGTGAGAAAATTTTATAATATGTATTGGTTGTTAAATGTGCTGATATGGTACTCGTACGTGCAATCAACTTTCTTTGATACAGAATCAGGTAATGCCACTTGCATTAATTTGGAATCAAGCCAATATTATGATGACTGATATAATAACAAGAATAATGAATAATAAATATTAGACTACATCACATACATTGATCTGACTCCGAGGTAGTTAAGTAGCTTAAGCACTTGTATTACGGATATTAGAATCAACGGTGGTATTACAAATACATACTTAAATATTGGATATTAACACCCAGACACAGAACAAACAAGTATTCATCACACGAATGTTTTTCCTTGGTGGGAATCGAACCCACAACTCTTGGCGCATGGAGCACTACCGAATCAATGGCTTGTCAACAATATTTATTAATTTAATGGTATTAATTCCAGGAGCTATACGAGGATGCGCGGCACTTGGCCGTGGGCGCGGTGGGCGCGCCAATGGACACGATCTTCGTAAGGTCCGTGCGGCCGGGCGGGCCTGCGGCGGCGGCGGGGCTGCGCGCCGGCGATCGCGTGCTGGCCGTCAACGGCGAGCCCGTGGCGTGCGGGCGCTCCCGCGCGCCCTACGCGCGCGTCGTGCAGTTGGCGCAGAGGGAGCCGCGCACGCTGCGGCTCACCGTCGTGCCGAGGGACCACGACCTGCTGCAGCGGGTGAGTACACGACCTGCTACCAGCTAGCCCCCCACACGGGTCAATAGCTTGTTAGCCCTCAGCGTGATGGCTCTAAACAGAGAGCCTGGCTCTCGCGCTGCGCGCTCCCATTAGCAAGATGAAGATGAAACCTTAACATTCATCACAGTCACAATGCAGTGCAAGGCAAAAGATATCCAGGCAATGAGTTCTGGCCTAAAGCAAAGCAAGTAAAGAAACCCCCTGTAGTCTCTTCGTCTAACTAATTTGTCTGTGCGCTATTTAAAATATTTTGGCATTGGCATTAGGTAACAATATTACTTTGATCATGCAACTCAAACTATACAACAAAATTCAGAATCTTCTTGAAAGTTGGTTAAACATATAATGTACCTCCTCTCATTTTAGTAACCCACTCACAATCAAACCCTACTCTCTTTGTAGTATTTCAGTGAAGCAGCATACAACCCGGAGTCGAACCAGCGCGCGCTCGAGATGCCGGCGCCGGTGGCTGAGCACGAGTCGCGGCTGTTCGACGCGTACAGGCGGCCGCGGGCCGCGCTGCCGGCGCCCCAGGCGCCGCGCCGTGACGACCCCGAGTACGCGAGCGTCGCGTCTCTCGCGCCCGCCAGGTTCGACCCGCGGCTGGCTGGCACGCCGCAGTATCTACTACATGACAGGTATAAACACACCACCAGAGTGCAGGAAATTTACAGCTCGCAAAACACAGGGCAACCCACCAGAATGCGTTTTGATAAAAACAAGGGCTAGGCGGAGTCCGGGGGAAATAAACTTTGCATCCTGCCATCTAGTGGAAACGCAGCCTATAGCTCTAGCCAATACCAGCCAATAGCCAGGTCCTGGCGAGCTGCTCGTGAGACTTTAGGGTGAAGTTTAGGTTGTGAGCATGGCCGTGAACGATTCTCAATTCAGAGATTGTTTATCTGGCTTTTCGTATTCTATGTAACCCATAGAGTTACTGACTTTTAAAAAATTGCATAGCTATCTTTCATTTATGATTCATACATACATTCGTATATTGCATCATAAGACAAAGTAAATAATCAAATTCCTCACAACGTTCAATATAGAAAATTTTCCATGATCTTACTCTCTATAAAAAGCGTCAAAGATCGCATGTGACAACGTCAACGATTCGAGATTGAAGAAAATAACGTAACGATAACCGAAATATTCGCACGCAATTACGCGGGGCAAAAACTAAGCCATTAAAACAACACCGACCACTCTGTTTAACAGGCACTAGCTAGTCCGTAGACACTCGCTACGGCTCGCTAGACCCACGTGAATGCCACCACAATCAATTACACGCTTCACACTCGTCTCGCGAGTTTTTATTATCTTTGTCAATTTAATTTAATCGCAGACTAAAGCGTGAACGCTTTATTTGATTGTGATTGCGTGTTAAATGTACGTAGTAATTATTCTGGGCTCCTAATGATACCCCCTACCGCTTGGCCATCTCCACAGTTGATGCTCAGTGATCAATAAGCGACAGAAACGAGTGCCCGCTTTCTAATTTATCAATTGATCACCAAGCAATAAGCTGGTTTATGTTTATGATATACATAAATAATGATTGTTTCATAAATGAGTATGCCAGATTCTCAGATATATTTCAAATAAATGATGTTCTATTTATTGGAACCCGTAGCAAATTTAAATTAACCTCGGTGAAAAGCAGTCACAATAACGTTTCAATTTCTTATTGCAGCCGTCGCGAATCAGACACATCGCTGCCTTCGTCGGCCGCAGAAAGCAAGGACAGCCTCGGCTCCTTCGATTCAAACTCGACCCTGACTGGACGAGAACTAGACGACTCGATCATCCTCTCCCGAATACGAAAGAGCCTCGAGCAGAAAGAAGCTTTCCTCCGACGGCCGAGTCAGCCCACAGGCTGGGTCACGCCGGACGCCCCACCGCCGATAAAACAAAAGGAGTTTTACGCTCGACCCCAGAAACTACAGAAGCCGGCATGGCCACCCCCCGCTGCGTCGCCGCCCTTGGCCGCGTCGCCCCCGCCCACCCTTCAACCGCAGAATCAAGAACTGAAGAAGGAAGAGTGCTCAGCGAGCGTCGACAGTGGAACGTATAGCGGCTATGGGGAGGTGAACGGAGCACACAATGACAGGAGCAGGTTAAAGCAGGACAAGAGCCAGTTCGTGTCCACCCTGTCGAAGATCCAGGAGACGGCGCCGATCCAGAGCACGAACGTCGGCACCGTCAGCAACGGAACCGCTCCGGATAAAGATGAAATGGGTAGCAATCAAGATAACAGGTATGCTTCTGCAGTTTGAGCTTCATATTTTATCTAATTTTCTGTTTTAATATAAAAAAAAATTACACACCTGGTAAATCGCAAGATCTTAAAAAAGCTAGTCTATCCGTTTAAATTTTATATTCGATAAATAAACTATAATTATGTTATGTATGTATGTATAAACTACTTAGCTTATGTTTGATAGCAGTGTTAGTTTAGGTATATAGTATAGTTTAGGTGTACCATTATTAAGCACCATTTGCAAAATCTGCTGTTTAATTAAGCTACTTTTACACACATATATGTGCTCATTGCATAGATTTAATTTGGTTTATAGTCATCATTAGCCTACTTTCGTCCACTACTGGACATAAGCCTCTACTAATGAACGCTGGACCCTTTTGCCTGTGCTCGCCTAGTATATTTTTTTTTTACCCTGGGAAAACTCGTTCTCGAGTTCGCACCTTATCCTGGGGAGCAGGGTGGTTAAGTGGGGTTTTCGTCAAGGGAGTAACCACAAAAATCCAGGGATGTAACGTTCTCCCCTTTTTTCTTCTATAAGACATCCAAGGGATTGTTGTTACATATCCAGAATATATCTGTCATCTAGTTTAAAGTCATCCTTCCACCTACCATGGTCGAAGGATACCTTCTAACAGCTGCATACCTATATGATCAGATACCCAGCGCCCGAGCTGCAGCTGGTGACAGCGCGCACGCGGCAGCTGGAGGAGGCGCGCGGCGGCGCGCGGCGCACGGAGGTGGCGCGCAGCGAGCTGGCGCGGCTGTCCACCACGCGCCTGGAGCCCAGCGTGGCGCTGCGCCGCAAGGAGTTCGAGACGCGCACGGCCAGGCGGGAGGCCCGCTCGCTCGACGTGCAACCGCACCAAGGTGGGAATAACAGTAAAAATAATAAATTCAGACTACATCACATACATTGATCTGACTCCGTGGTAAGTAGCTTAAGCACTTGTGTTACAGATATCAGAAACAACAGTAGTATTACAAATATATACTTAAATACTGAATATTAACACCCAGACACAGAACAAATAAAAGTATTCATCACACGAATATTTGTCATGGGTGGGGATCGAACCCACAACTCTTGGCGTATGGGGCAGGATCACTACCGAATGCGCCATCGAGCCATCATGAGAGCTAGAATGTAATCTGCTTTGCAGGTTTTATATTCTTTTTGTAGTTTGTTGGTTGTATATTACTACGATTTTGACTTTTCATCTTTAAATTACACTAAACTTCACCGGTGTACAATGCGTTGTCGTCCCTAAATAACAAGTCGGGTCTACGATGTCTTCCTCTTACTCACCAATATTATTTGGAGGAAGAAATTAAGTCTATATTTGACGGATGCACTGTTTTCTTTGCCCCTCAAGAGCTATAACTTAGACGGGTTTCCGATGTCTTGCTTCCAAAGAACACCCAAGTCGACTCTAAAATGTCTACCCAAATTTAAATTAAATTGAACTGGTTCAATTTGTCCAAAAAACTTTAAGGACCACTTTGTCTACGATGTTCCCTTATAGAAAAATTAAAGTTAACACCTTCCAAACAAAGAGTATCTATACTCTAAGTCAATATAACTCAATAATGGAATGCATGGAATGTGGAATACTTATATCATTCGGAAACCGACTGTATAAAACGTTTTTTTACTAGGCGGTAAATTGAATCACTACGTTCTCAGAATTAATTAAAACAAAAATCGTTTAACAACTCGTATAGAGATAATATCTAATCCGTAGTTAATCTTATCGCGAAAGTACATCAATAAAAGTACTGAAGTATAAGTTGTAATGTAGGTATGTTCCTACACGTAACCTCTCGTAATCCTAGACAGCTTATTCTTCTTCTGCAAACCTGGAGCATGACTCACCGCTAAGCAGACCTTGTTCGGGCAACCAGCTGAAGATAAAATCTATAAATTTCTTCTTCTTTTGCAGACCTGGAGCATGACCCACCGCTAGGCGGCAGCTTGTCAGGCAACCAGCTCATGATAACCGGCAGCAAACACCTTCATTGCCCGCCTCCAGATGGATATGCACCCGGTAAGTACACTACAGACATACAAAATCCAAGGCAAAGTTTTATTATTTACATCCTATAAAATCAATAATAAGGTAGCTTACATCATCATCATAACATCACGCCCATAATCCCCGAAGGATGTAGGCAGAGTCAAAGGGACAGCAGGCCCCTTTAACCACATTCAGCCAAAAATAAAACTGGGCTGCGCTAGATGGAAAATTGTGAAAAAGTAGTTACAAGTGGCTAGCTCGTCGCCTGCACAATCACACAAAATCTCATATACCATTAGTCTCCTTTTACGACATGCTATGCAAGAAACACTTAAGTAGCTTACATCGGGTATTAAGCTACTCTTAGCTTATATATCTAGCTTTATATGTTAAAACCTAAATAGAATAAGTAGGTTTTGATCTAAAATCAGCTACTGCAATTAATTTTCATATAGCAAAGTAATATAGCGACGACAGACACAACTCGGAATTTGTCCCCAGCATACATAACATCGAGCCTTTATCTTACAGATTAGTAATATGTATAGGTGAACAAAACACATGTCAGTGATTGTACATTGTTAAAATAACAACTACTTTCAGTAATATACAATACTACCTAACATCTAGCTCTAAGGCTCTGAGTTGAATGAATGTCCTACACAGACACGCTGCTATTATCTTCAGAATGTCTAATATTAGGTCAATTAAGTTTATGTTTTAGCGCGTTATACTAAGAGTCATTATCATTTAAATAACTTAAGATGATTAGATAAAGGTTCGCCAATAATGCGAATGCGATTAGATAATCACAAATCGATCAACGCATAATTGTCAATAGTCTCTGTAGTAAACACGGACTATCAGCTTGTTTTCATCGTTATCAGATTAAAATATATTTCCGTCATTTTTAATGTAACAAGATAATTGTATTTGTAGTGTTGAGTATAATGGCGATTAACGTGTGTGGTGTTTGTTATAGAAACAGAAAAGGTTCAAATGAGAACAAGGTCAAATAGTACCGGTAGTGAAGGATTACCCATCAGAAGACAACATGCCACAGGTAATCAACTTTAACTTACTTTCCTTTAGTTGTAACTGGACTAAACAGTGTGCATTTCATATCACACATCTCTCTTGACATACATTCGTGAACGTTTTCATTACGTTTGTATTTGTATCAGGCTCGGTATTCTAATTTTCCTACCATGCTGTGCTGTCCGCACCTACAATGCAATCCTAGAAGATTTATCACTAAATCACCTAAGTCGCAAGGGGCACAGAGCTTCTGGCTTCGGAACGCTTATTGGTCAGCGTTTTATTCCAAATTCCACTTTATGACGTTAGCAAAAAGTCTCTATTTCGATTCCGTACGTTGACCAATGAAATGCCACGCGGTATCGCTAGCACGCAACACCTAATAGCACTGTTACCGCCTCAAGATGGCAGTCACGCGAAGAGAAGAATGGGACTGAACAGAGAACAAATGGAGGCGATGAATCGAGTGTCGCTGCCCGGCGCGGTGAACGGCCTCGAAGGGCCGCAGAGGCCGACGCAGCTGAGCCTGGCCCCGCCCTCGGCCTCCACGTCGGCCTCGGCCTCGGCCGCCACCTCCCCCTCGCCGACGCCGAGCACGCCCGCCGACTCAGGTCCCGCTGCGACTCGCCTCGTCTTCTTCTTGGAATGCGCTCGCTTTCTCCCTGCCTTTACGCATCGTGTGTCGAGATATTTGATCATTGACCGGAACGTAAACTTGTTACACATCGTTTCTTAACAACAATTTTTTTTTTACAATTGGGTAAAACTTATACAAAACAAACTTAATATTTCTGAGTAAAGTTTACTATAATTATCAAACTACACCATAAAAATTCCTAAGGTAAATGCTTACTTAAATCAAAGAATGCAAATTCGTTGGTGATTCGATTAGTGCTTGTGTAAATTGTGGCAAGTGTCTGTTACACCTAGCCCTAAACGGTCGGCGCGGTCATATAAAACACTATGAGCGATTTCAAAATGACCAAATATCTCGACGCGCTGTTTATATTTAAGCTCAGAGGACTTCAAACGAATGTGCAATTAACATACTAGACATTTGTTTGGAGCGCCGCAAGGGAGGAAGCGATGGATCTAACCTATCTTCTCTATCCGACCTGTATTAACGGAATGCCTGTGTGTGCTTCTAGGTGTGCTACTAATGCAGACTAACCGTCGTGATCATTCGGTGTTTAATATACTAATCATTGTGGTTCAAGGTAGATTTGGCGTTATACTAAACGATGGTATGTCTTCTCACAGGTTTTGCTGATGATTTAGTGACAAGACGACAGAAGAAAGATGCTCAACTTGGTGGTTAGTATATCACTTATCCATTCAGATACGTATTATCCCTAAGATATAATATATTCTTCATTTAAAAAATATATTGTTTTTTTTTAATTACTTTTATTTACATTTGGTTTGATTGTTTGTTTCAAGCAGAAGAAGAACGTGCAATGCGTAGGGTGTCGTATTTGAAAGCCACGTGGGGCGACCGGTTGCACCTAGACAGCGATGTGGAGCCTGAAGTCGACCATCATGCCCTTAGAAAGTACGTTGACCTCTAATTACCTACCATTTTCATACAAATTCTTTACTTGTAGTCATCAGTACCTGCTAGTTAAAGTTAATCTGAATTAGAAAACAAGATTTAAATTTCTCATTTGAAAATCGCAGGGACTACTGACTGCCTCTTTTTTTAAACTGAAACCTTTCCAGTAGACCTTAGTATTTATTGTATCCTAATCCTTTGTTGATTACCCCCACGACTGTCTGTTGAAATTTTCACTTCACATAGACTGTTGTAGTTAGTTAATCATTATAATATCGTCAATGTCCCAGTAGCTAGTGAGTAACCTTGAACATCTAGTTGTGGGTCTAACCTAACACTATACAGAAGATTGGTAATTCAAAAAAATGTGTAATTGGTACAATTTATTTACTAACCGGGTGACTAAAATTGGGTGTAAACGACAGTGCGCACCGCAAGTGGCGCCCCCCTCGGTTCACGGACGACATTACGCCGCTGCTGCGGATTTTCGACCCGCACGCAGTCCTCCCCTCGCGGTACGTCGCATGACGACGCAGTTGCGCTACTGCCCGATAGATGGCGCTTATTATGTGTGGTAGTTATATGGTTGCAACGATAGATGGCATTGGTAGCTGCAAGGTTTAGCAACAAACTTTGGTTTAACGTAGAACTCTGCAGAAATGTGTCTGCCGAGTTGAGATAGCCTTGCAATGCAGTTAATGAGAAATAATATTGTCACTTTGACTTTTTGCTTCGAAATAATAACACACGATCCTAAAGCCGACAATTATTGAAATATTAACTAGGCTAAATCAAATAAAATGAAACAAGATAATGTGTGTCTGGAAGCAGCTTTATTAAATACAAGAGAAATAATTGGTTTTATTAATATGAAATTGCGAACCTAATACACAGATGACAAAGGTTTTACAACACAAAAGTAACTTGAGTTACCAACATGGAGTGTGCATGAATCTATTTCGATGTTGCATGTAAATGAATGTACCTAAAATAAACATAGATATATTGATATATAGAATGGTTGTTCGGCATGTTTTACAGTTGTCATTGTTAGTAATGTAAGACTTAAAAGGTAAGATATAAACTACATGTAGGTCCTTCAATTTCAACAGCATTTTATTACTTTCTAGCAAATTCAATTATTTATTCAAAAACAAAAGTTATTGCCTTCAAATGAGTTCTTTTAAAATTATATCTGTGTCCCTACTCCTGCTCATTGATATAGTATCTATGTAATTTTATTATGATCAACATAGTCTAGACTTTAAATATACAAGAATCAACTTTCATAAAATTCAATATACAACTTAATGGTCTAAAATAACGCTTCTGACAAAAATTTTTTTCGTTATAACGTTCATACAAAGTTTATAATATTTATTTTTCTGTGCGTCCAGTAGCTCAGAAAAGAAGGGTGAAGGAACAACTGAGCCTGTACCAGTCGAAGGGGACGTCCAAGGGAACGTACAGGTCAAAATGGTGGTCAGCAACGGGAAGGTGAGCAAAACATGTTTGACTTTAAAGCAATGACAATCTATATATTTGACAAGCTCAATGGCGCATTCGGTAGTGACCCTGCCCCATGCGCCAAGAGTTGTGGGTTCGATCCCCACCCAGGACAAACATTCGTGTGATGAATACTTGTGTTTGTTCTGTGTCTGGGTGTTAATATCCAATATTTAAGTATATGTTTGTAATACCACTGTTGTTTCTGATATCCGTAACACAAGTGTTTAAGCTACTTACCTCGGAGTCAGACCAATGTATGTGACGTAGTCTGATATAAGTAAGTGTTACAGACCTAGAGATTAATAACATTTGCATTCGAATCAATGGATGTTTATAAAAACGTGTTTATATAATCCCTATTCGTTGCCTAATATTATATACTTATGATTAATTTGGAAATAATCTTCAAAAAGGCTTCAAGATGTTTTTCAACTGTTTTTTTTTACTATTTAATAGGTCACGCATTCTTATTTACTTGTACTACATACAAATAAGGGACGATAATCGGTTTTCTGAATTTCATAGGTCTTATATTCATTGTGATTTATTATTCCATTATATTAATAGATATTTTTTTGTCCAACAGCGAGCTAGTGACAGATCGTGGAAACAAGTCTGGGGAGTCCTCCACGGGACCAAGCTGTACCTGTACAGACACCATCCCAGTCAGGTAAGTTTTACCAACTAAGCTTTATTAGGTAATTTAAATTTGTTGGTAATAAACGGCAGATCATGAGTGTATAGCAATCGTAAATTGGTCCGAGATTACGATAAAACTTAACCGTTTGACATTTTGTCAGTGACAAATCACTGATGTATTTCGATTGTTATTGCTCGTTTGGTAATATGGTTTCTTGCTTGAAGCGCAGGCAAAGTATACTCGTATTTTATACATTGGCATAAATAATATTTTGGGGCCATGAACAGAAGTAAGTATGTAGGCATAGTATTTAAGCCTCAATAAACATAACATTTCAAGCGGATATCACGGACGTTATTTTATCTTTTCATCGCTTTTATTTTAAGATTGAGGTCAATTTGAAAACGGATTCTTTGTTTTTTGTGAACTAACCACGTCTCGGTCGTTATGCTCTTCAAAGATTAAGGCCAATTTGTATGTAAGTGACATTATTTCAGAAATTTTATCTCGACGCAAAAATAACCAACTTATTTGGGTGTAGTACTCTTCTGACCCGAATGGAAGGGTTTTAGACACAAGATATGAAGACAGGATACTTATGAACAGAAGACGAAAGGATTTACCAATCTTTTTGTATATTTTTACGGCACGAACTTGTTATTCGACATCTAAAGCTTAATATAATATAGTTAAGCATCTTATTATAATTCTCGTTCTATGAAACCTTAAACAGTTTTACTGTCTAGCAACATAAATCTCTTTGCATATATATAATATACTTACTTATCTAAAGATATAATCAAACTAACTTTCATTATCTCTTTAACCACTAAGTTCCATCATTAAACCTGCTCATGAGAAAAAGCTCCTAGGTGTGATGACATATTTTATTTATTATTTGTACATAAGTGTAATGAAAGCATAGTAGATAATAGGTAAGCTTTAATAATAGGTAAAGCCAAATGTACAACTTAATCAAGTCCAAGCTAACAATACCCCAATACATTTGTTTCAAACTAGGCCACCCCACAAGAGCCAATATAGGCACCTAGTTACAAACAATCCCCGAAAATGTCGGTCAACACAATCCCCAGGCCCAAGACAACAAATAGGACATGACAGGCAACCCTATACGACCTTCGGGAAATCCTGCCATTTATTTACCAGCCAGTGTAGTCCTTGACGCGATCAGTGGGCCGGCTAGTATGACAATGTACACTGCGGAGCAAATATTTTGCACGCGGCCGCGTAAGTAATGGAAATTTGTTTTGCGAGAAGTTCCAGGTAAATGGCGTTTTTGTTTTTGACGCTTAATGTTTACAAGCCAATGTTTACACTTGGTGGTAATAATTTTCAATTTTATATATTACTGTGTAATTTTGGTGAGAATACTGTAAATATGTGGGAAATGGGAATAACATTATATGTTTTACTTGCACTCGCGTTTCGGCAAGTCTCGTCACATGTTTGACATGTGAACAACAAACATTTAAAGTATTAAATCCTGTATTTACATTAAGTTTCTTTATAAGACTTTGGCATAGAGAATATCGTAAGGTTTTTAAAAATATTTTGAAATATAATAGTTGATATTAATAGTTAACAACATATAACGTTGTATAACAGTGTAATTCTTATTTGGGCAAAATGTTCGCTCTAATATGCGTGAGCTTAGAGAGTGGAAAAACCAAGTAATCTGACCAACGTAAATTCGGAGATTTAATTCTTACATAAATACATATCATCATGCCCACAATCCTTGAAGGGGTAAGCAGAGTCCAAGGAGCAATGAGTCCCTCAACCACATATAGGCAAAATTCGAATTGGGTTAGATGGAAAATTGCCGCCGTAGTCACAATAATACACCAATTTAATTATTGACACACAGAAAATTCGCTCTGTGTATTACAAAGCAACAATACAACTGTATGTGGATTTATGTTTTGTTGTCGCAACCCACACTTATATGATGAAAAACACTGAATTAGAGGCTAGATGTAATAAGTAGAACTATTACTTCTGTGTGTTTGTCGTATTGTCGTCGATACCCTTTAGTTCATATACTCTAATAGCCAGTGTAACGCTCCCGCGCATCGTGACATTTACGAGCGAGGCGTGTAAAGGTCGGGCCCGAAATATTTCGCGTCGCGCGGTAGGCCCAGTGACGCGCGTCGCAGCCTTCCGCGCGCTTGATGGGACGCTTGCGAGGACGGGGCTAATTGTGACCGGTGCGTAAATAGTTTCTGTTGTTTCCATGAGGCAGGTTAAGAGATAATTGTTAGAATGTTGATAGGTATAAAACTGTAAGAGAACGGGAGGGCGACTGTAAGAAATATATAGCGTTAATACTATCCCTGGAAACAAGGCAGACGGCATCATAATTCTATATACATACCATCCGACTGCGATCCCTGATGGAATAGTAGTGTCCAAGCAGTTATATGCTTCTGAAATTCATTTCCGAACCGAAGACCAACATGGGACAAACAGACATCATAATTATAACATAACATAACATCACGCCCATAATCCCCGAAAGGGTAGGCAGAGTCAGAGGGGCAGCAGGCCCTTTTAATTATGTTGTCATACATTGCAAGATTTTTTCAGAATAGATTTGTGTTACTTCTTATTTAACTAGCAACTAAACCATTTGCTTGATGCACCCCTTAAGAATGTACCATAATTAATGCATGTATGTATCTTATACAATCCATAAAGATAATGGTAACATCTCTATTAACGCCATATGAGACCACTAAATGCTAATTTACAGTCGAATTAATAAAAACGTATGTTTATAAATGAGAGATAAAGATACCAGCTGCAGTTTCGTACGTGGCCGTTGGTCACAGTCGGTTAGAGGTGCGGGCGGCGCGTGCGCAGGCCAGGTGCGCGGTGGACGCGGGAAGTACCTTGTTACCACAGATAACGAGACGCGTCTTGAATTCAAAATGCTTTTTAATTCAGCTGTCAAATACGATTGTTACTCACATGGGGGATTTTTTGTGAGACCTTGGTTTTGTCGATTGGGATTGTTCAAGTCTCTTCTTAGTCTCACATACCCGTTTAAGTATGGGATTCACAAATACTGTTCCAACTGTGGTCCTTGCCTAATGTGAGACTAATGGCAAATTGGCTATTGGTTTTGTTATTGTGTAGGCAACAAGCTAGCCACTTGTCACAACTTTTTCACAATTCTCTGTCTAAGTCAACTGGATCTTAATGCTTAAAGATGCTTAATTCTCGTTGGACTGTGCCTACGGAAATCCTTCGGGAATTGCGGACGAAATAGTATGTATGCATATTATTTCTCAGTATTTGTACGGTACACTCGAGTCAACATGAACAATAACATTATATTTAGTACCTACTGCTATAAATCTATATTTATTTCATTCACAAGTAAGTACGTCTTGTAAATTTATATTGCAATCATAAACGACAGGAATAGTTTATGTTATTTGATGACTAAACTTTCCCAGATGTACCACTTATTTATACTCTTATTTTGAAAGTCTTGTGTTAACAAAAATCCATAGTTTCTACTCCGATATGAATGCACGGTCTTAAGTTCCATTTGATTTAATCCCAACAGACATAATATAGCCATACCTATAATATTTTTTTTATAATTTCAGTATAAGTTTTTATTGTATTTTCGAGCCATTATGGCGATCGGTTCTTTCTGCCTACCCTGCTAGGGTAGTGGCGTTAAGTTTTAGTTAGTTAGTTTATTGTATTATGTGTAAAATAAAGATATTTTGAATTTTAATAATGGCCGGACCTACGTTTTACACACATTTGGCATCTAGAATGCATTTCCATTACAGCTAAGAAATAGTTTTGAGCCAGATCGTTACAAATAAACCAAATCTAGGGCTTTTAAGCCGCTATGGACATACAACGATTCCCACGGTTCCCACCACTCGAGCGATGAGGAGCGCCGCGGGGTTTAGTGGGTATTCCCGTCCCTGTATTTCTTTACCGGGCGGGTGAGTTCCACACACCACGCCGTTCCCCCGGACGGCGTGAAGGTGTGCAATGCATGCCACGCTTTAAAAAAAAAGGGCTTTTAACCAGATCGTCGGCTTGCGTTTCATACACGTAAGACATTTCTGTTCTCTTATTAAGTTCTGTAGTCTTACCACATTAACGGCACGTCACTGCGACGCAACAGCTAATTCACTCGAAATGCAGACAGTTAGATGTCCAGTTTACAGCGCAATTACTGCGGGGACAGCAGACCATCACATTTAGATGTTACGCAACACACTTCGCGAGGTTATTTTGGACGCTTAAAAGAAAAATGTGCACATGCATATGTATACAGGTTTACTCTTGAAGATGTTCCCCGACATTGCGTAGAGGGAATTTAAAAGTGCATAAGCACATACTTATATACAAGGTAAGTTTATGTGAACTAACTAACTAAACATCACGCCACTTCCCTAGCGGGGTAGGCAGAGAGAACCGAACGCCATATGGCACGATCCTTACAATCCTCACTCGCGTCTCTAATATTCATGACCTTTTCATACAAGCTCAACGGTGTTTATGACTTCTAACAACAAAACCGAAACCGTATATGCGAAACCTCTTATTCTAAGTCATTATTTATCTTATAACTCTTAGGTACAAATTTTTAAGGACTATAGAAAATTAGCAAAAAAAATTTGCTTTTCATACAAAATAGCCAGCTAAACAACTTTTGAATGGAAAGTAAAAACATATTTGCTCATTTTCTGAAATCCTTTTGATTAGTTCCATAGAATAATGTATTAAATATTTAGGTAGGTGGTTTAGCATAATCGAAAAATAGGCTTGTATAGAGTTATTTTTGAAAATGTTCACACGCATTGCGTAGAGGGAATTATCCATGAGATGAGAATGGCTATCTTGTCATAGGAATAGATCATGATTCTTTATAAAAAACTCAAACGTATTTTTGTATTATATGTATAAAATGGGTGTGTTATGCTGAATAGTCGAATAGAGTGGAAAACTGACTAATACGTTGATATATGAAAGAATGGGCGTATTCATCTATCTGATCATAAAGATACATTTCATAATAGTTCATCTTTTGAATTAGCTCGGAGCATTGATATATAAAATCAATGGCTCGGAGACAGATAAGAGCATTTTACAAAACGGTCAAGTTGCCACTTAGGTCGGCACAAGTTCTAAATCTAGCTTGAAGCACTGGTCGCTGAACACTCGATACCCAGCGCTTATTTTTAGAACGCAATAAATTCTGCATAGAGATGCATGCTATGTGATTACGATCTTATGAACGTAAATGAAATGGAAAGCGTCTAGTATGTTTATTCGACTGCCCGTTGGTCGAGTGGTCAGAGACCCTGGCCACGAAACCGAGGGTCCCGTATTCGAATCCCGCTAGGGCGCTGTTGTGTGATGAACATGGACATTTATACTCGAGTCATGGATATTTATAAACATATATATATGTCTATCCGTTGACCTGGTATCCATAGAACAAGCATAAGCTTAGTTTGGAATTAGGTAATTGGTGTTAATCTGGAGAACTTATTTATTTATTATTTATTTGTATCTGTGAGAAAATGTGAATAAGATTAGTTAAAAACTTAACTTAAATTTATTAATTCCGTGAAAATATCTACGAGAAACGCATCATATAAATCGTAATCTGATTGAATCTGATTCTATTACATATCTACTTACTTGTGCCAATGAAATAAAAATAAAATCATTGATCCGTTTCGCTTTCCAACATCCTGGCTTCCCGACCAATGACACCGTAATTTAGTATAATTTACGCTCTAATTTAGAAAAGTAAGGGACTTCATAAATTCCAATTTCCCACATAAAATAACTTGCGCTTTCACTTCACCGCTCCTACAAATTATAGGTACGACCCAATGCAATAAAACGCAGTGAACTCTAATGAGTTCCAATATCCTTTCCTAGTTTACAACCTCCTGTCATTATCCTTAAAACTGATGCAGTAAAGGTTAAATTCGTTCAGACCTTTCACTTTCACGGAAGATATTCCTCTCGCGAAATAGATTTAGACATTCCGGGAAGGGAGCCGATGATATTTCGTTGGTGTTTATTAATAATCCAGAACATGGAAAATCCGCGTTGTGTCACAAAAGTATGCATTTATATATTTACTCCCTATATATTATCTGTGAATAATGTAGGCGTAGTGTGAAATGCGTAACAACTAAATTTTCGTTAGAACCGTAAATTTTAGGAAACTGGCGTAAGTGATGTTTGGTACCAGGAAAGTCTTAAGAAAAATACCCAACATAGACGGTGATGAATGAATGATGGCTATAACTCGTAAAATTAATTAGTTAAAATGAGAGCTAAATTGGACAATTTAATGACTGAAAACAAAAAATCGTATTGCCACTTTATCTCAAACAAGTGACATTATTTTTCTTTTATACATGTGGAATCACTAGTTTAATCTCATCAACTCAACGTGGGTTTTGAATAATTTACAGTCCTAATATTGGTCTTAATTGAGACAATAAGAAAGATCGTACAATCTCGATAAACTTTTCGAACGATCATCTAAGTGTTTCGTTTTAATAAAATGTTGGGGCTTTTTGAAGTAGGCACATATTTTATTACCACATCAACGTCCAATCGGCCAAATGTATTTGACGAAACACGCATCGTGCACTTGGTACGCTTCATAGCAATGAATTACAATGTAACAACTTTTATACAGTTCAGCGAATACTAAAATTGCCTATGTTTTACGAGTGTATTCTTTGGTTCATTCAGTTCGGCGTAGTCCTCCAAAAATGTTTTATAACGTTACATACTTATTATACAAAGCATATCTGATATGTTTTTGCTATATTGCGAATAGTGCGCTATTATCGTAAAAACCATCTGCGTACAGTCGTACGCGCAGTCATGTACTCTTCAATTATGAACCTTAATTCTTTGATATTAGTGCTCAAGTGTACCCCTTTATAGAAGTTGCGGAATAATGTTTATTGCAATATGTTCGCACCGACCGCCACGGTATTCCGAATCGAGATGCATCTATAGCAATTGGCTTACCTATTGTGTTTGGAACCAGTTGTAAAATAATAAGACATAAAATGTTATGTTTATTTAATGTACTCATTATAGTAACTGCGATCGAAATTTGCATTTTTTTATTTATAGATACATTTTAAGTAGCGTCAATAAAAACGATGATTAAAACTTAATTAAAAAAATATATTTTAACTTTACTTTTATTGTAACTCATTTCCAAAATAAAATTACAGTCCAACATGAAATTACAGATTACAGCAAATTAGACGGATAAACAGATAAGGGATCACTTTACACTACACTAATTAAGCTACTGGTACAAATATTAACGTAATAGTTTTTATCAAAGAAAATGATTCAATGAAACACAATCAATCATTAACTACTCGGCATAATACCTTCTGTATACTAACTATTTGATGTGTTCATCACCAGTTTTTTACTGCCTCGTTTCCTGTAAAGACGTCGTAATTAAGCCTCAGAAGCACTTAAAGACTAAATGCTCACAGTCAATCAACATGAGGTCCGAAACGAGCTCTTAGAAGCTTCTTGTGCGTTTTAAAAGACGCGTTATGTGCCATATTCCCGGAATTTTTGCAAAAAGTCCCATGACGCAAGACGTTTGAGACAGTCGGTGTTAAATTTCTAGTATGACTATCTTGCTATTCTGGAGCTTTCAAGTTGCCATCTGGTACTGATAATGCATTGGAAAGTCCAAGATCGTGAGAACAGATGATTGATTATATCATATTATCCTTATTGGTCTAAATATATATACATATATTGATCTGATCTGATTCATCTTTGCAAAAGACGAATTTGTAATTTTGCATCTAACGGGTCAAACGGAGGTCATCTTTATAGTAAGGCAGAGAAAAGTCATCACGCGAAGTCCCATTGACCCCGAAGTCTTAGGTCATAAAAATAAGGTCACCAAATTTACCCTCCGTTCCTGGCAGCAAATTTCAAAATTCACGTTGTTCTCACACCTCTGGGCACATGCAAACGGAAACGAAATCTGCATACATACATTTGCATGCCTTTGCCTTTGATGCGATGAAACGAGAGCACCACCGCTCATCGCGAACTGTAAACCGTACAATTTTGATTATTAAATATTTACATTCGCTGTAAAACATTCTAGGATAAACATTTTTCATTTCTACGAGCTTTAGAAGTCCACGTTGCCGTCGATCAGTTTTTCAAATATTATATGCAGCTAGCGGACGCCTGTGACTTCGTTGGCGTCCTTCATAAGCGTCCATTCCTTTTCAAACTAAGGTTTTTTTATTCTGCCTTATTCCTTGTATAAAAGAAACCTTACAGCTTTCTAGGTCCAATGATTTAGCCTGAATCATAATCAGCAAATGAATGGTTGAATCTGGACATATTTTTCATACACATATGTATGTTTTATATAAATATATAGAGCTAAACTGCCAGAGGTTGATGATCCAAGCACAGTTTTCGTAAAAAGATGAGACAAATTATAATATTTTCCTACAATAGAATTTGCTTACACATGCAAATACCTGAGTAATACAATTAAAGTGTAAAGAAAAAAACTACAATTGAATTGCAGACGTATTTAGAGCTCAGCTAATAAAATACAAAGTAACAAAGATCAAGACCCAGTTCAAGCTGGCTGCGAAGCCCAAGGTCGGCCATCCCATAAGCATTTATCCCGAGGCTCACGATGTCAGTGTTAATATATGGAAATTGTTAGCGCTACGCAGCATATTTATGGCAACTTTTTGGCGTGTGCTCAAGTATTTTTCATTATGTTAACGGGCATTTCGATTACTGAGTAGTATCTATAAGCAGATGATAGTTTTAACTTGTAAAAATAGTTGTTATTGAACTTGGGCGGTCGAAGAGTAAATCAATTTTCACTTGTGATAAAAAAAATAGTGACGGGCATATTTACTATTTGTTTACTACTGTATGTTAAGTACCCACAGTAGCAATGTATGCCAAGTCGTAGATTGGGGCGATATATATAAACAGTCTGATGAGATACATATTAAACGTACGTAATCTTATGTAAAATCTTGTTTAAAAAAATAAATATAAATGAGGTGAGAGTTGATCTTAAAACGATATGATCTATACAAATACGTTTTGAAAGGAATTACGAAATAATGTTTTCAATTCTACTAAATAGTAAATACCATCAACGGTTCGACTTATGGTGTATATTGACAAAAACAGCACTACCCATCCATCTAAACCTCGTTTGTGAAGTGATTTCGTCAAAATAAATGGAATATCGCATCAATGATTGCGACAAATCTATTAGAACTGGTATTTGCTGAGCTATTTCAAACGCGTATCACGCTCAGAAACAGATATTGGTAAAGGCACATTGAATGCAAACACTCCGTGTAATGCATCGCACGCCATCCTCGCACGCAATCAGTGATCGATTAGGGCTCCCGACGATCGTCTGCGCGGGCGCATCCGATTGCGCGCGATAAACAATGAGCAGGGCTGGCCTGACGTATTTGGAACGGTTTTGAGTTTATTTGGAAGCCTCGATGGTTTGAAACGATCTCTGCTTCTAGCTATATTTCTTCCGTTTGAATTTAGGAAATTCCTTGTCTAAAAGGGTTTCGGTTTGATCAGATGAGTTCAACCTTTTTTTGGACTACTGGTGTATTAAGGTTTTGAGCAATTATATTACAGACAAAAACTGGCTCTCATGAAGTTAGATTTAGAATACAATGACTCATATACTTTAGACGCCAAAACTATGAAATAAAATTATAGCAATTCCATAGGTCGGTTATTTGATAACATGCCTTGACCGACTGAAAATGAATCCTAATTAGAAGCTTATTGTGTATTTGTTAAATCTAAAAAAAGGTATCGCCAATTATAGCTTCACCATTGAACTCATCAGCCCTGCCCACGCCCCAGCGAATTGCTATTGCGCGTATAATTGAAAACCTTTGCGCGCTGATGGATTGTGCATCCACACTCCGCTTAATTGAGCCACTCCATAAAAACTAACCAGCCTTATAACTTGCGATGAGTTTTATTCGCTATTTATTGTCGGACAACTGAACGTTTGTTTTTATAGCTTCCACAATCATCTGATGGATGGTAGCGGGCAAGTTCTTTTGCTCAATTTATGACGATCGCGCGATTAAAATCAACATATTTCATTTCGACAATCCAACATTCAGATGTCGCGATTTTTGTAAATGCGTTTTTTTATTTATTCTCGCGGGTGATTTATAGCTCGCGGTCGCGGGCACGTCATTTGTCGCGTCGCTCAGGTACGGAGAGGCACGGCGCAACTGAAGGTCCATAAGTGATTGAATGTCAGTGAAACTATATTGTTGATACTCACTGACATCTTTAGATGAAGTGGGTTAACTCTTTAAAGCCAATTCGATTTACCGAACTTTGCTTCTAAGCGGAAAATTGCACATGAATTCATGTGCAATTTTCTATCAGTTGAATCTCTAAAAATAGATTTGACGTTAATTTGTCGTTTTTACGGCTAGACCGTTGGCGACTAAAGAACATTTATTTTATTTACTAAATAAGGATCAGTGTTTTAGAAATTTGATAAATGTTGTTTAAATTCTGAGCCAAGTATCCAAACTTGCCTCGCCTTTTTTTGCTATAGTCGATTTATGCAAGTCAGAATCAGATTATAGATACAGCAAAAATACTACCAAGTCAAAACCTCACTGTCACTTACTATACAGCGAACATAGTTCCAAACTTGATTCGGTTCGTTTACGCATGCATTACGTAGGCAAGCATGTACCTGTCGCAGACTTTTAAGGCAACGTGCGCAGGCGCGCATTGAATCCTACCGAACGATAGCCAAACACACAGCCATTGTTCATCATACCTGGGCAATGCCGCAGGTGGCTGAATGCTGAATTTCGGCGTAGGTGGGTGCACGACCTCTGGCTTTTGTTATGTTATAATTGTACTGCATTGTTATTCCCGCACCGTTCCCAAAATAAGCGCCGTTGGAATAACGCTAAAGTCAATTAACCACGCCTGAAATGGTGGCTGTGATGCGTTTAGCGTGGCCGAAACTGGAGCGATCTAAACATGAGAACTAGAATAACAATAGTAATAAATATCGGTTCCACTGGCTCGACCTCTCGCCCAAGGGTCAAGAAACAGGTAGCATTTAACTGGTAGGTATCTCTTTTGGTACGAGGGCTGTGTGTCAAACATAATACGTAGACTTGGAAGTTTCCTTAACTGCTACTTTGAACGGAAAATATTGTTATACGGTAAAAATAAAGAGGCCATGTTTTCATTGCTTTGCCTCTGAGCGTTGGGGTTGGGGTTTTAGTCGGTTTGGGTTCGACACACCGCCCTCTGTTTTCTCAAGGAGAGGAAAAAAAAGCTTTAGAGCCAGCCGTCCAATTACGAGAAAAATAAACACTAACATTACAAAAACTTACGTTAGCCAAAAAACTTCAAATTAACTAACATAATATGAAGTGGTTATTTATAAACACTCGTTGCCTTGAATAAACATAATTTGGTGGATATCAAACGGACCATAAAAAGGCCCTGCGGACAACCTGTGGGCGCGCACCGCAGACAACTTGTCCGCAAACGACTTAACTTCAGTGAATACATTAATTTACTAATCAACTCTCAGGTGTACCAAACCAAAAGAGGGGTCGTTGACCCGCCGTGACGCGTGATCGTCTCGAATAGCTCGGAATCGGCGATAGTGTCGCCGTGGCGTGACGTCACGGGAAGGGCTTTCACCTTAAAAACGAGTCCGCGACAGATGCACATAAACAAAAACATTATATTATTTTCCTCGTCCTAACTAGCTGACTGCCTATTGCGGGTGATTTACCCGATTTCCGGGGACATGTTGGGAAGCGCAATTTATTGTTGTTAGGGTCCAGTCTAGAATTTTTTTGTCATATCGATAGGACTTATTGTGATTATGATAAAGAGTACTAAAGAGTTATTGGAAACATTTAAAAATACCTATATCTTTATACTAACAATTCTCAGTGAATTTTCGATTACATATATTAAAATTTAAAACAACTACAAATTATTCACCGGTCGTTAGAGTCCATCTTCGTGTGAAACATTATCTTCCATCAGTCTTCATGTACAAGCGGCGACTTCCTCTTACCCTCAATCGAGTTACATTTGATTTCATCACACTTTTTATCATGAGTGTTTCCTCGTCATCTCATACCCATACCACCTCAAACATTTTCAATCCCTTTTCAACGTTTTTGACACAGGTGCTAATTTCATACTTCCTCTTCGGCGTATAGTCATGAATGATATGAAAGAAAAATGTTCTGAGATTTTAAAAACGTGAGTCAGTTGAAAAATGACTCCTTGCTTAATGAAAGGCTTAATGCTTCATTTGCGTTTTTAGGCACGGATGAAGTAATAAAAGTGGAGATCGTGAAAAGAATAGCTCACCATATATCTGTTTATCTCGGAACACGAATTTGTTACGCAGTTCGCGGAACCTAGTCGCAAATCTTTTAACGGTTCTAATTCGGTTGACATTCAACTATGTTTTCTGATTCAACGTCATCCGATTGCCAAAATAAACGAGTTAGCAGCGAGCCCGCAACGCAATTTATTAGACGACCCCTTTAGATTAGTGGCCTAGAGTACCGGTTGACAGTGACGCGGATTCGATTCTGCCTTAAAACTAATAACTGTCGAAGGAAAAACAGAGTTAGATTATAAAAAAATATTGAACACGTATTTTTTTTTATTTGTCAAACAAACATTGACGAAGATACAATGCATTGAAGTTGCACGTGACGTCACGTTTTCGTATTTTTTTTACAAAATAGTAACGTCGCAGGCCCCCCACTCCAAATCATGCTCTTTATCTTTGCGATTTTTTGTTAATTTGATAAAGCGAAAAATATGTATCTAGTATTTTTGTGTATAATCTAGCTGACGGACTAAATAGAATTATAGTTTTTAATGCAGTCATCATCCCTATTGCTTTGGATTTAGGCATTTATGGTATTTTTATTCTTTCTTTTATTCTTATAACACATTTGACAATAAGAACTATGGAATCAGATCAATGTATGTTGTCAATAATATTTATGAGGTAAATATGTATTTGCCTCATACATACTTACGTCATATAATATGAAGATATACCTTCATATTAAAGTAATTGTTTATTCAATTACTGTCACCAGAGCGGTCCAGCCCCCCTATTCTGTCGTCTCGTTCACGAGGCACTGATTTAAGGAGAGACCGTAAGTATGCTTTATTAATTCAAGCTTTTTTATCGCATCATTTATTCAGCGTCTACAAGAGTACTGAATTATAACATAACTAGCAGCGTCCCGCGGTTTCATCCGCGTAGTTCCCGTTCTCATGGGAATACGGGCATAGAATATAGCCTATGCTACTCGCTGGTATAGTAGCTTTCCATTGGTGAAATAATTTTTCAAATCGGTCTAGTAGTTTTGGAGTCTATTCAATACAAAAAAACAAATAAACAAATATTTCCTCTTTATAATATAAGTATAGATCAATTCAAGTATAATGAATTATAATAAAGGCGACAAGCTAGCCACTTGCCACTACTTTTTCACATTTTTCCATCTGACCCAGCATTGTTTTATTTTTGGCTGAATGTGGTTAAGGGATCTTGCTGCCCCTTTGACTCTGCCTACCCCTTCAGGGACTATGGGCGTGATGTTATGAATGTGTAAGCATATTTATATTGTGAAATGTATTAGTTACCTACAATTTGACTATTTTTTACCTAAAAGGATTCCCTTAACCTTTACATTAACTTGTAAAGACAATATGCTTGGAAAAATCTACTCATTAAATTGTTCCTATACTTTCTTTTTCAACCGACTTTAAAAAAAAAGGAGGAGCTTCTCATTTATGTCATAATTACTAACATACTTAATTTGCAAGTGAAAATAACACATTTAATAGTTCCTTCAGGAGCCCCTTAATGCCGCAAACGGACTTCCTACAGTGACAATTATAAAAATAAACAATAATCACTTCCTCCGGCGGCAGGTCGTTAAGGTAATTTGAAGGCGGCGTCTGCGACTTGTGTGGCTGGCGCGGCCTTATACGGCGGAGCCTTTCGGCGCCTGCGCCGAAAAAGCTGTCACAATACGATTATTGTTAATTAGCGGCCCGCCCCGGCTTCGCACGGGTGGACATTTAATTTCTAAACTAACCTAACTTTTTTTCAATATTCTATAGCCTATGTTAATCAGGAAAAATGTAGCATTCTAATGGTGAAAGAATTTTTGAAATCGGTCCAGGAGTTTTTGAGTTTATTTGTTACATACATACAAATATTTCCTCTTTATATTAATAATGTAGATAGTGTAGATTACAAGTACTTATGACAGAGTTAAAGTGTGAATACTTATGATGGGATTAACATTCGCATACACTAGAAAATTGCAATTTGTTGATCAGTGGTTTTTGACTTTTTAAGCTACAGAACATCATGTATGATTTCTTATGAACTTCCGTTGGAATCAATTTTAGGATATACTAGCGGATATAAATGGTGAAAAAAAATCTGGTAAGTGTATTATGAAAGATACTTTACAAATCAAGGTTCTTATGTAGGCTACAAAAAAAAAATATCGAATTCGAATCTAATTTTAGTAGAAAAAATACTTTTAAAGCTAAGTTATATTTGTGTATGGAGAATAAAACTAAATACTCGCAACGATTTAAAACAGATCTAAAATTCAAGAACGCTAGTACAAAGTAATTTTAATTAGGAATGATTAATGAAAAGGTCATACTTGTCATTTCAATTAATACACATGTCAACAACTGTCAAAACACAATTAATCATAGACTTTATATGAATAAAAATGCATTGTCATGACGTCACCACGTAGTTAATCAACAGATTGGAAAATTATTAATCTTGATTGAGTAAAAGCGGTGTTTCAATTAAATCTCGTCTTTTCAGATAAGGCCTACGCCTTATTTCTCCTTCCTTAAGAAAAATATTATAAAAAATAAATTGCTAACTTGTCAAGCGAATTGATTGGGAAGGCACTTCTAGGATTGGCATTTAAATTTAACTAACAAAACGACACTGTTTCCTGGCTGTTTGAAGTTTTCCTTCCTTCGAAACTATTCAGATTTTAGTACGACGTTTCTAGTTCACGACCTCGCTTTTATCAACCTTATGGAAATTGAGGGCTAAAATAATAATACGTCCAAAATACACGCGCGCTCGTATCACCTCCCATGTTGGTCTGGGACTTAAAGAATATGCCAACTGTGTTTCTTGCCTAGCATGTCGTAAAAAGCGACTAATGGTATATGGGGTTGTGGGTATGTGATTGTGTAGGCGACGAGCTAGCCACTTGTCACTTTTTCACAATTTTCCATCAAACCCGGCCCAGTTTTGTTTTTGGCTGAATGTGGTTGGGGCCTGCTGCCCCTTTGACTCTGCCTACCCCTTCAGGGATTATAGGCGTGATGTTATGTTATGTGTTGTTATGCTCGTATCATCGATTTCCCAAAAGCCGGCGCTAACGAAGTTTTATTGTATCATTCGCGGTTATCGAAATTGCGATGAGTTTATCGAAGGAGGTTAATAGGGGCCGCTAAAACAATAGAGTTGCGTGAACGTTGGAGCCGCGACACGGTATTGCTTTTAAAATTCTTTAAATGCCACGTCACAATAAGGTGAAGATACAGTGAAGAAACGGACTGCAGTTTGACTGGCTCGATGGCGCATTCAGTGGTGCCCCTGCCCCATGCGCCAAGAGTTGTGGGTTTGATCCTCACCCAGGACAAACATTCGTGTGATTAATACTTGTGTTTGTTCTGTGTTTGGGTATATTCAATATTTAAGTATATATTTGTAATATCACTGTTGATCCCGATATCCGTAACACAAGTGCTTTAGCTACTTAGCTCAGAGTCAGGTCAATGTATGTAATGTCGTCGGATATTTATTTATTTTAATACGCTGTGCGTTGAAACGCTTATAATAAATGCAGTCCTCGGAACAAGATAAGGCCTTAACAATCCACCATTGCTTATGCCGTCTTCGTTCTAAACACTTTTACTTGAAATGAAGAAGAAAAGTTAACGAAGTATTATAATTGGAGAATGAGTATGTTTTGAAGCTTGTATGAAAAGGATTATGAATGTTGAAGAAGCGAGTGAGGTGTGTAAAGATCGTGCCATATGGCGTTCGGTTCTCTCTGCCTACCCCGCTAGGGAAGTGCCGTGAAGTTTAGTTAGTTAGTATGTTTTGATTTTTATAGGTAATAATTATTAAGATATTTATTGTTTTCAAAATAATTAATGAGTCTAATATGACGGAAATAGTTATTTCTGTAGTTACTGATTTAGGTAAACGCACGACTCTTAGACAGTGAAATAAAAAGCTCTTAAGGTTTGTTAAGAGATTTCTTACTGTTGTCCATTGTGGTGTATGCACATTGCGGCACAGAGGGCGGTAGGAAGATAAGGAGTCGGCGAAATATTTGTATGCAATAGCCACGCGGTGCAGTGAGGTAATGCGCCGGACCTGCGGTGCAACTTTTTATAGCCGAACAATTAATTAAAAACATATGACGGTATATCAAATAAGGACAAGCTTTTGCTTGTAACATCATCGGTATTTTGTGAAATATAAATAAATTTTATACACAACATAAAATCACGCCCATAATTCCCGAACGGGTAGGCAGAGTCAAAGGGGCAGCATGCCCCTTCAACCACATTCAGCCAAAAATAAATAAAAATACATTTCATCGTCTACTATTATGGTTAGATACACAAAATTGTGGGTAATTCGACCAGCTAGTATATTTTTAAATGTGCTTTTAAAAAAGCAAAGCTAATGAAAAGGTATGGGTGTCCTTTCATACCGTTTCAGTAGCTTTTATTGCCTTAAAATGGCGTGCCTTAGAGCATTATCCGACAGGTTAATGTCGACTTATTCAGTTTTAGAATTTCCACTGTATCAGCAATTTATGAACCATTCAACTAATGCTGATACCAAAAGTTCCAGTCTAGCTACAAGTTCTTCTAAAGCCAAACACATTCGCTATTCAAATCTCGCAATATATATAGTTCTCGCGAAAAGTAAAGTGCGGACCGCTTAACCACGCGACCGCAGGATTACGACGGGAACAGAACAGACATCTAACACATGCCTGGTATCCGCCCCAATAACTTTAATCGACGACGCCGATGCTAATTCATATAAATTAGGACATCTTAATACGTAATAAAGGTTAGATTACTGAACACATAATTTAAAATACTTACCACAAAAAATGGCATGTAATTGCCTTTTTTTTATTAGGATAAACAAACAGCGATAAATACAATGTGGTTGCTTAATTAAATATTGAATACTGTTACAAATAAATTTATCACCAACCAAATTTACCACAAATTAAATAATAAAGTAACCGTTGTGAGTTCATTAAGCACAATTGAAGTTAACGATATAAAAATATATTTAAGTTAAGTTTAGTTATATACTTATATATAAAAGAAAGTTAAGCTATATACAAATTGAAGTTAAAATTACAGGCTTACTTAACTAATACTTTTTCTGAAATAAAAGAAGTATTAGGGATTAGAGATCCGCGCAAAGAAGAAGACGAGAAGTTTGTCTTAGACCAAACGGAGTGAATTCTGACTAGCTATTAGCGTGTAATTTACTGAAATGGCTTTTGGTAGATTAGGTATTAATGAACACACCTAATTATGCCTGGACAGCCATCGACAGATGGAAGGTAATGTCGCTAGATAAAAATCATTTTTAATGGCCCTCTTGATTTGTACTTAATATTTACGGAAAAATCCTTAGTTAAGACCATATGACATGTCTGGTGCAGCCATAGTCTAGACAACTTTATTTTAATTTATTGTCCCATTAACAGCTGCAAACACGTCCTCTAGGTTTCGCCACACATGTACCACATTATGTCAATTCGCAACATTTATTAATCGAGTAATTTCGGCATTGTTGCTGAAGACGTCATTAAAAAACCGGGTAATTTAGTGAAAGAAAACCCGGCGTATTTGCGTATGCGATCAATACTCATCATACCTACATCAATAAACTTTTAATGGATGCATTGTTAATACCAATAAAGAGAAATCAAAAAGGCACCGCTTGTCCTCCCTTTTCGAGTACAATCACAATAAAAAATCATGTCCATTATTTTTCCATGTTGAGAGTAATTTGTATAGCTGCTACCAAGTCCTTAAATCACACCGTGACTCCGAGAGGGCAGGAAGTTGAGATCGAACCGGCGATAGTAAAATATGGTGTACCCTTTTACTTATTTAAATTGACGAAATTAAATCGTAGCCTGCGCAGGCGCAGCGCGGGCTGCAGGAAGCGCGCACGTCATCGGCTCGTTTAAAATGGTGTTCTGACATAGCAAAAGCGCTTTGTGTAAACTCCTGATTTTCGAAGATATCGAAAAAATCTTGCCCGACAAGTGCAAGCCATAAATCTTGTGAAGCGAAAGTTTCGCCTGTCCAGAGAACGTACACTCTGAACTTGGTAGAATGAATGTAGACATTAATTCTCGCTCATTTTTAATGTGGCCTCAAAACATTTCAGGTGCCGAGACAGAATTGTGTTGAAAAATATTGATCAATCGGTAAATTGATTGATTTTTAAAGGGCATAAAGTTCTGAAATCTTGTCATTGTCTGTTCTACCGGAACCCCGTACCCGTTCTAACAACGCACATACACTATTTCAAACTTTATTCTCTGCGAAGTATAACATACATAACATACAATGTCACAAGTCGTTAAACTGTGTTAACAATCCATCAACCCTTAGGCGAAAGATCCGTTTATACAAAAAAAAACTCCAAAACACACTCCATTATATCATCAATATCCTTTGTACCGCAAATATCCAAATCCGTTACGGCAATGACAAGCGGAAAGAGGTTGACCAAACGAGGCCGAACGGCTAGCTCAAACGCTCGCCGAAACAAGGGTAGCCCTACTTGCTCGATGGGCCCTGTACATAGACAAATCGGTTCTCCGACCGCAGGCCTTCGTATTCATCAACAGGGTATCTATCAGGTGACCCAGAACTGTCCGGGCCAGGCAGCGATGAGTCCTACGTAACCCAATTTATTTTACTTACTCTCGCAATCGGATTCCGTAATTAAGGGTCAGAATTACGAAGATAAGTGCTTCGGCTGATCGTTCTCGTTTTTGTTCGAATGCTCTGGCTGGAAATTAGGGCAAACTAGCTTTCTGGTCCTTTTTACCCCTCTACTTTTCCCATTTATATTCAATTAGGGTGGGACTGATGTGACACGCATACATATGATAGTGCATATACTAATATTTTTCCCAATCTTTTATCAGCTTTGATATAGCTCGGCTCTGTTGTGACCGAAAAATATTTTACGACTTTTCTCTCTTCTTTATATTAAAATTATCGGCGCATACAAAGGTTTAACTTTCCGTAATGATTAAACAATTTAATTACAGCTTTAATGGTTTTATTTTTTAATGCAACAGCTATCCATTTATGGTTTACCCCCCAGGGTGTCGAGAGCGACTCGTTAAAAACATTACCTACCTCAAATACGTCGTAGTCAACCTTTGGAGTTACAATTAAAGAAATTATAGAATTATAAACTATAGAAAAACATAAACAATAAAGAAAATACACGAGAAAAGTCAGCGGTGCACATTTGAAATTTTCAGTATCAAAATTCATCATATTAATGACATGACCATATTCGGTCCTGTATAAAGACAGTCACGAAACACGATAACACTTCATACTTCATACACGTGGCAAACAAAATCACAACTGGCTGGAAAAGTTTACAAACAAAACAGTTGGCTCGCATATAAAAACAACTGTTTAGGCCGAGTTCAACATCCACATTTATCCCCGAAAACTTTGTTATTGAAACTTCGTACCTGAACTTACATAACAGACGAAGCATACCTAAATCTGAACAACCCAAACATTAAATCATCGACCGGCTTCTAACAACAATGTTACCAAAATAAACCCGCTGGAATAGTAAGGAATAATTACGAAACGAACTATTCGTGTATCTAATAAGAGAGGATTGCCCCAAATACGTTTGTTTTGTTTGTCTGTCCGTACATGTGTTAGCGGTTAATCCGTTGGGATTGGACTGGCGAAATTATCCAGAAAACGTCAGTATTCACCGACCCACATTCCCGTCGACACGTAGATAGTAGATTTCGATGCGATGGATGTAGACGTAAATAACATGTTAATCGATAATTTAGCAACGAGGTTGTTGACAATCTTTTTGTTTTCCGCGACAAGGAGGAAGATAATAAACATCTTTGTATTGATGACTCAAAAGAACAACCTAATTAGCAACATATGAGATTTTCAATTTCAAGAATTGCTCTTGATGCAGCTTTAGTAGGTCGACAAGTCTTTACCCGGTGCACAGACAAAAGAAATTCCCCTAAGCGTCAGAAAAAACATTGTCATGCGTACAATGAAGCCTTCTACTTACTAAAATAAATATAACAAATAAACAAGAACGTATCAAATGAGATTGCGGCTCGTGTCTCCAATCAATCATCATAACATGGTTCTGTTTATAGCTCAATTAATACTAGCATTGCAACAAAGCGAATAGGCATTTGTAGCGAGGACCATCCATCATCGTTATATCATTTGCTGCATACCGCTTCAATAAGATATCGGTATGACAATTAACTACATCGAGACTTCCGATAATGATTGTAATCGTCATTATTATCAAAGGAGAAAGCTTAGTTTTGAAAAAGAGTGTTTGGTTTTGCATCCTCTAAAGGCAAGCATTTGATAATGACATAAGCTGCAGCGACAACTATTTATAATATTCATTACTTTGACAAATCTATCACAAGCTTATTACCTAATAATGTAATGAATCACGTTATCAAGTCGTAACTCGCTAAAATTCAGCGAAAGCAAGCTAATCGTGCACTTTCCAAAGCACGAACTAGATTAATTAATAAAAAATAAATATGAGCGTCAATAAAATATTAAAACATGCAATTCTAGACTAAATTGCCACTACCGACTAATGGCGTATTTAAGTATTCATGAATCGATACAGTTTGAATATCTAGGATTTTTGGCAATGCGAACGCTAACAACATTCCTATGGCGGGATCGTCTTCCGCAGAATGCGTGAAAACAGGAAAACGCCCGTAGACAGCTTCCTGAGAATCAAGAACATGAGTTTACTTCACATAAACAGTTTAAGGGAATCCAACTTTTGTTTATGGCAATATAACCGCAGATTTAGATCTGGTAGATTATAAACAATGGGTGTTTCACAAGGCACTGTTACTCATAAAAGTTCGTAGAAGCTGCTTCATAGTCTAATCACAAACTTATCATGACTTATACTTAACTAAAACATAGAAAATATACAATTCGCTAATGTCCTTAAATAAGAAAAAAAATTAATGAATAATCAACTGCTAAATCTTGGTACATATTCAGAGGAAACATATTATTTCTCTTGTCCGTCTGTTCCTCTTGACTACATTCTACTTTTAGCATAATTCTCGGGAAACTCGATAAATAAAAACGGTAGGCGGACGCGTCTATAAAAGCTGATCGATCAAATCATTTGAGTGATAGTAGCGGGAGTGCAGTTTTAAAAATATCGTTTCACGCGAAAACGTATTGAGGTGAATTTCCTATTTTGAATACATGCGTTGTAAAGGGTAGTTGACACAATGCACCATATAATTTTGGTAACGCCATATTTACGTAAGACATTCATTATTTAATCATCTTTAATTATTTGTAAGATTAAATTTCAATAGTCAATTAAGCATTGCACTGTGACGTGATATGGTCCAATTAGTATACAATACCTATGGAACCATCACGTTTTGTCTGGTCAAAAATACGTCAACGGTTAGAGATGTAAATTCCCATTTTGGGTGTCGCTAGTGCTCTGACTAAAGTGTCCCGAAAAGATTTGTGTGTCTCTTTCATTCTAGCTTTTCTAGAGTAGGATAGATAAAACTTTGGAATAAAATTCTAGTGTATCAATGAGTGGCAGAGACAGCCGCTGTTACAATGCCCTCCTTGCGAGTGTCAGTTGCAATTAGAACTGATGCCGATCTCATTTACGACCAGACATACTTATTAATAAATTTTTCATGGAGCTTACTTTCGACCGAGTTACATGGATTTTTTTTCGAAATTGTCATTGGCTCAAAATGTACCGGTACAGTTAATTTATAATTTAATTTTATTAAACACAACTCGCCAAGTCACTGCGTTGCATTTCTTCCGCAAAAGTTTGACGTGAACTCGTTCTTTGTCGTAATTGATGTGAGATAAAAATATGACATTGACGCTGAAAATGAATAGTGCTTGATCAGAATTGTGAGTTTTAAACTGTTTGAAAAAGTACTCAATAGGGTCATGTACCTTAAATCGCGGGGAACCTACTACTCTAAATACCTGTAAAGTAGAATACACATTGTAGAAGTGTAAGAAAGCAAATAGAAGGATCTACGTCTTCGAAAAGAGGCGTGAGGTAATATAATGTAATTATTACATACATAGACTGATTAAATACTATAGTTGCAATTGTAACCATTAAAATTGCTTGCTTAATACTTAGATATGATAATTCAATATAAAAATTAATTACGCTGTATTCCCGTCTATGTCCCTATATACACGTGCCATAGATGATCGGACCCAAACACGTGATCACGTGACACATCTGGCCCAGCCTCTTTCGTCGCGACATAAAGAAAATACCGAATGAGTAATTTTCCATGTAGATTTGTTTGAGGATCTCTGCCGAGCGTCGAACCGCAATTGGGGCAAATTCCTTCCGCGCCACTTCACCAACACACTCATTAACATTTTTTTTAATCAGCCCATTCGCACGACACATATCTGTCCGTGCCCTATTTACGTGACGGTTTTCCGAAAATTTTGTAACGAATTATACAATTTTGAGATTTCGCGTGTTGTTACCTAACTGAGTGACCGTATTTTTCCGT
Organism: Glyphodes perspectalis; assembly: GCA_951394215.1. NCBI lineage: Eukaryota > Metazoa > Arthropoda > Insecta > Lepidoptera > Crambidae > Glyphodes > Glyphodes perspectalis. Next base: position 3,732,759 of record OX596203.1, read on the forward strand.
ATCTTTGTCGTCTGGACGATTGCCAGTTGATATTAATCGACTTGTCCTTTTGAAGGTTAAAATACATAGATTATTCAATTTTAACGCCTATATATTCATTAGTTTTCTTAGCAACTCTTAATTAATAGTTTCAAATCATAATATATGTATAATACCGACGGTATGATTAATAACACATAACAAAAAAATCACAAACACTTAAAATACTAACTAATAAATATCATTTTTACAGTCCATATCGTGCTTGCACGATCTCAATAAAAGTCTTAAATAAATAAATTTACTTGATAACTTTAATTGCCGTTAATCGTTCTCCGCGTCATAATAAATTCGTCTGATTGCAAATTATTCGTATCGTAAACTTTAATGACGTGTGAAAACACAAAGTAATGTCGCAGACAGTTCATCGAGATTGATTTCTATTCCGTCTGGGGTCCATTTGGAGCGCTGAATGAAAAATACTCGTAGACCAGTCATCATCTTCCTAGCGTTATGTCCCCTGCTTAGACGGGGTCCGCTTAGACCATGATCCAGGATTTAGCAAGTCTGGTAATTACATTGAAGTGACTGCCGATCTGACCTTCGTAATCAGAGAAGAACCAGACAATTTTTGGATCATGGTTACAAATCCAAAATTGTCTGAATTTGCAGGTCATCACGATGTTTTCCCTCACCGCCGAGCTAGTGGTATAAAAACGTACATAGATTTGAAAAATCCAGAGGTACGCGCTCGGGTCTGAACCCGCAATGCATGGTTATGAGGCCCGTGTGCTTACCATTGAGCTACCACCTCGTAGAGCAGTCGTAGTTCTAAAAATAGACGTCGCTCGACCCTCTCTAAGGAGACAACACTCGTGCCCCGCGCCTCATTACAAAGCGATCACTTGCGGTGTGGACCCTCACATGTCCTCTGCTCATAAACTCGCCACTCCACATAGCGCTGACACATACGGACATTGAGAATCCTAGAAAGTGCACCTTTTGTAACTAAAACATATGATCACGACATATGATCGCTCATTGACATTACCAAAAGTCGCCGTTGAAATGATACAGACATATTTATTTCTGTGCAAGTCTGCACTAGCCTTTTATATATTTTTACCTATTTATACCTTTTTGTCTATGTTTTTGATAACTATTGGTTATGCTTTTTTGATTGATTTATTACACTTTTTGTTTTTCTACCAAAAGAACCAGCGCCTTTTTATTGCGGTAGTTTAATAATTTTGTTTTGTCTTGTTATAAAATCAGACGTTTTCTTGATATAGTCAAAACACATCATCGCTTCGTAATGAGATTATATTATGTCTCACTGCTTTTTAAGTATAATTATAACATTTTTAATAACGAGCCATTATTTAGGAACAAAAAAACTATCGTACACCTTTTGAGTAGTAGATTTTCATCTTTCAAATCTGCAGAACTATCGCATGTTCGCCTTTCATCAACCCTGTTTCTGCCCACGGAAACCTTGCGGGGGACAAATTTTCCGCTGGCCCCACTTCGACAGGGACATGACCTACAACCGGTATGTACTGCGAAGGTCACTAAGGGGCGAAAACGAATCGATCACGCCTATGGCCATATAAACGCCAACCGCCCAATCAGCCGAGACGAAGCCACGTGGGGAAATTAGGTCGACTGAAAGCTGTGGCATGTTGAAGGGAAAATATTCGGAGCATTTATTAAAACCTCTTTCGTTTGGCCTATGTTTATGATTAAAAAACCCTTTGTCATCATCTTCCTAGCGTTATGTCCCGTGGTTAGACGGGGTCCGCTTAGACCATGATCCACGATTTATCGAGTCTGGTAATTACATTGAAGCGACTGCCGATCTGATCGTAACCCTAAGATAGGGGAACCAGACAGTTTTTGGATCATGATAACAAATCCAAAGTTGTTTGAATTTGCAGGTTTCATCATTATGTTTTCCCTTACCGTCGAGCTAGTGGTATAAATACGTACATAGATTTGAAAAATTCAGAGGTATGTGCCCGGATTTGAACACGCACTCCTCGGTTAAGAGGCGCGTGTACTTACCATTGAGCTACCATCGCTCCAAAAGAAAAGCCCTTTGTATTGCTTGTTTTTAGCGGACGCGGTCTTGCTACCCACGGATAGAAAAAAGTGAGATAAGTTTAATTTAAAATTGTAAATTATTTTTTATAGATTTTCTGCAGTAATTTCGCACACGCGACAAAGTGTCTTAATGGATTTGTGAAAGCACTTACAATACTTATGTGCACTTGTGAAATAGTAATATTTGTTGAATTTAAACCAGCCCAGTTTTACTTTTGGCTGAATGTGGTTAAAGGAGCCCCTGCCCCTTTGACTCTGCCTACCTTTCGGGGATTATGGGCGAGATGTTATGCATGTATTTACCAAGAATTTCTTGTTTTATGATTTTATTACTAATAAACCTTAAATATGCCATATGGCGTTCGGTTCTCTCTGCCTACCCCGCTTGAAAAGTGGCGTGAAGTAAAGTTAGTTAGTTTCAACCTCAAGTACGTTTAAGGCTCTCAACGAATACTTAATTTTGTTCAGAAATCCTGTGGCAACATTTGCTATAATTATATAATACCTAATTGAAATGTAGTGACATTATGAATTCAATATAAAACAAGTGTTATTTTTTCTATTCCTTTTAATCTTGTGGCCACATATTTTATAATTAACAAATCAAAGCTGAACATTAAAGGTTGACATTTTGCAAAAGGAAAAGCTAATTAAAAAAATTAATGTTTCTTGGAGAAACATGGCAAGTAGGCGTTATGTTAACACACTTGGATGCATTTAATTTCTATCCAAAACCAATGTTATTAAGATCAACCATCAAACACATAATTATTGTACACCTTCGCGAAGTTCCATGACCTCAATTCAAATTTTGATAATATCTTAAATGTCAATTGAATAATCACTGCCGTAATTATTTCATAGGCTCAAGAGGTTCCAAGTTTTCGAATTCTCTAAAAGGTCACATTAAAATTTCGTATAATTACCTTAGCGATAAGAGATTGTTTTGGAATACTTATCTACACTTGAATGATTACAATCTCTTTTTCACTTGGTTATAGTCTTTAAACCAAGCTTACTTCATTTATTACCGCCGTTACTTCATACTCTTGTAGGAGTTCTACATACATAACATCACGCCCATAATCCCCGAAGGGGAAGGCAGAGTCAAAGGGGCAACAGCCCCCTTTAACCACATTCAGCCGCAAAAAAAACTGGGCTAGGTTAGATGGAAAATTTGTAAATTAGTGACAAGTGGCTAGCTTGTCGCCTACACAATCACTTACCCAAAACCCGATATACCATTAGTCGTTTTTTACGACATGCTAGGCAAGAACCACAGTTGGCATTCTTTTTAAGTCCCAAACCTATATAATCTTGTTGACCATGTGAACAGATATAATAACTACTAAAACATCAATATGCATGTAGATAAGTATGCGTAGGTTTCTAATGGGACTGCATATATCACTTATCCGGGTTAAAAGACCAAACGTAAACAGAGACTGCTTTGAGATACATTTCCTGCCGAAAGTGGTTCGTTGGTATATGCAATTCATCTTGCCAAACAATATTTTCTGCCCCAAAACCTAAATACTCAATTATAGCTTACAGACCAAAATAATTGAAGTCAAAATGTTTTGTTTTACAACCGCGTGCAAACCATGTTGTCAGACCTAAATAGATCGTTACATTGTCTTACGACTTGTGAAGTTGTTTTTTACGCGAATCTAACAGCGTTGACCTATTTAAGTTATTAGACAATGAGAATTCCAAGAAGTTCTAGTTAATTCTGGAAGATCAAAGTTCGGTCAACCGCAATACGGATTTTGTTTCTTGACGAGCATCAATTTATGGCGAATAAATGTGATGGATTGCTCATAAACTCCTAATATATTTAGATTAATGGGATTTATAGGAATTTTATGATGCTAATTCAGTTTTCGGCGCGTACGCATTGCCTTATGGAACATCTTGTGAAATTACTTGTGTAATAAGATATGTTTTTTGCGATTTATCAACCTGTTCACTGGCTCGATGGTTCATTCGGTAGTGACCCTGCCCCATACGCCAATTTAAGAGTTGTGGGTTCGATCCCCACCCAGGATAAACATTCGTATGATGAATACTTATATTTGTTCTGTGCCTGGATGTTAATATTGAATATTTAAGTATATATTTGTTATACCACTGTTGATTCTGATATCCGTAACACAAGTGCTTAAGCGACTTACCTCGGAGTCAGATCAATGTATGGGATGTGATCTGATATTTATTTAGTTATTTAACCCAAAAATCATACAATTTGTATATACAGTTAAGAATATGTGAGCTTTTTAAAACCTTGTTATCTAAATTCGACAGCAGACGTTACCAAAAGCAAGCAACAGAATACAAAAAAAATGAGATCAATTCTTTAATTATGAATATAAGATGTTTGATAGTAGATTGATAGTCTCATTCGCACGGTGTTTCAGACTCAAGAATATTGCGTGCGTAACTCTTATATCCATACAAACAAACATAACATCATGCCCAAAATCCCCGAAGGGGTAGGCAGAGTCAAAGGGGCAGCAGGCCCCTCAACCAAATTCTGCCAAAAACAAAACTACCCTCTAACTAACTAACTAAACCCAGCTCGGGTTAGATGGAAAATTGTGAAAAAGTAGTGACAAGTGGCTAGCTCCTCGCCTACACAATCACATACCCAAAACCCGATATACCATTAGTCGCCTTTAACGATATGCTAGGCAAGAGACACAGTTGGCACATTCTTTTTTTGTCCCCGACCAACATGGGACGACATGGGACTTATATCCATAATTTACAATGTTGGGTACTATCGAATATAGATACTTTTACGTGCAGTAACTGACTAGTCATTCGGTCATAGTCAAACAAATACAATGAAACGTTGCATCTTATAGAGTCCCGATGACGCGCAAGACAGCTATTCGTTTGCGCGAGCGGTCCTGATTTACCGCTATAGGGAACACCCACTATTAGGAAGAAATGAAAAGTGGACTATTTTTAACGCGGTCGTAAATCGAGCGGCACTCAGCTAATTATGCGGTGGCATTGGGATGTACGCTCCGTTTGCATGGGAGGAGCGGGGGCGTAGGCGGAGGAAGAAGACTAAGGCGTTACCTAATTTTATTAAAAATAATAATACAATAAATCTTTATTGCCATTAAATGTATAACGTAACACTTAATACTAGATACCGCTGCACTAAGTTTAGCTTGTATCGCGACGGCCAGGTAACATTACTAGGAAATACTATTTAAACTATGGGACATACGGTTCGTTTGTGTAAACATTTAGAAAAGAAGAACTTACGCAACTATATAATATTCTCTGTTTAGATTAAATCGTACATTTATAATAAAGTCAAAATACTCTTTATTTACATACGTTTGTAACAAACACTTATAAATCAGAATATAAACCAGTAATATGTATCTACCACCGGTTCGGACAACATAAGCCACAGTGACTGGATATCATCAGATAGATCATGTAAATTTTGGACACCTTTGACAGTTTTAAAAAATAAGTTCCTGTCCAATTGCGATTTTTTTTCTAAATCACTTAAGGAGGAATTGTATAGTTCAAAAACTTGATGTATGAAACATGAAATCACGTAAAAAATTATATAATATCCTAACAAAATATAACAAAGAAACATATAATAAACAATATACAATAATATACAATCAGACACTTCATTCTTCTGTCAAAATATTTGCACAAAATATTGAAGCAATTTCCTAAAGTCCTCAAATTGTTTTTTTTTTCATGGACAATTTCTGTAAGAAGAACCTACCAAGCAAATCGATCCCACTATCACAATCGCATCCTTAGCGTCACTATCAAAACAAACAACTCCATTAATGTTTAGAAGACTAATATAATGTACACAAAAATACGGATACAATTTATAAAAAACACGTTATCATCGCGAAAGCTTTTCGTAAGAGGAAACATTTTTAATCACTTCGGGTTTTTATCCAAACGGCTAAGTTTCACGGAAGTGTTTGTACGGTAGAGCCTTGTTGTTGTTTATATTAGAGCTTCGGAAAAATTGATACTCACACCCCGCTGCGTAAGCACGATAGAGTCCATTAATTTAACGTAGCCTCGGCACGTTTGTAAACAAACAATATGGTTAGGTTTGGGAGAGTTTAGCGAAATGTAGAGTAATAGCTGACTCTTAATTGAGTTAAAATAGCATTACGTTTTTACGCACATTGAGTTGAATAGTTTTAGCGAAAATGTAGTTTGTTCTTGATCTGAGAAATGTTTTATTACATTCGAATTAGATGCATAAATGATCGTAGGTAGGTATTGTGTGTGTGACATGTGTTATGAAGATCAGAATCAACATAGATATCACAACATCCAGACCCCAAGGTAACATCAGTTTCATAATCAATAATTTAGCTAATGGAACCAACCAGACTAGAGAACCAGAGCCTCTTGCTTTCTGCAAGGAATCTCTATCACAGCCAAAATGGCAATCAGAATATTGTCAAATAAACTCCTTTTGCGCACCGAAAAAAGCTCCTGGAACACAAATAAAACTAACAAACCCAGCAAATTGACTCAAGCTTTTTAATTGTGTTCCAAAAATAGGCGCCTAATGAACCATGCAGCGGCCGTCCTATGTAACTACAAATAGTCTATAAATAGCTCGCTCCCACAAATCTTATAATTTCGGCGGAGTTCCCGCCTGCCGTCAAATTTGATCAGGACCGTGTTTAGGGCCAATTAAGAGTTATGTACATCCCGAGCCCTTTTCTCTCGGCAATGTAATTATCTCGTGGATGTCTCTAATTCGGACGACCTTTACCCTTTCGGCCCGAAATAGGCGCGGAGTGTGTAATACTATGCGGGTACACCCCCCAGAGCACTTATGTTCAACGTTTAATTAGGTAAATATTAATTTTGTGATCTGTCGAAATAAATACTGCATGGCACCCGCGTGGAATGCGATATTGTTACAGAAACGATATATAATAATTAAAGTTTAAACTTTTAACGTAATACATCTTAACACAACGAAGTAATTTCAGCGTGAAAACGTAACACATATATTTTTCCAGGGTATATAGATAATTCAATTATTAATTTCAAAATTTTCCTCATATGCAGTACAAAATATGTAAGTACTTTAATTTTGGCAACTTTAATGGTGCCTGTTTCACACACGCTAAACGTCCATGATCAGTTTCAAATATAAAAATATTTTTTTAACAAAATGCTGCCTTTTTATTACCTATGTTATGTATGAGCAATAATAAATTATGTTTTAAAGGGGCGCTTTCAATTGTATACAAAAATTGTTAGCAATTTAGATACAGATCCTAATCAAAAGATGTTCGGTCATATATCGATCATAGATACGTAATAGGACAAAACAGACTTTATTTGTTCCAAAAATAGCAACAAATACGTAATACTACGCGCAAATCTTGAAATTACGTTAAAGACAAAAGGGCCGCCAATTGATCGAGCTTCCATTAGCGATCGGTTGACAATTAGTTCGGTGGAAAGTTGGACCGCAAACAAAACGAGACAGCCGACTTGTCACCCGGACAAAGGGGCGCGGGGGCGGTGACGTCACGCCGTGCTGATGACGCGCGCCGCTAACTAGATTGTCTCTGTACAGCCGCGGACAGGGATTGTTACAAAGAAACGTCTCTTGGTCGTTTTGTGTTCAGCCGTATTCAGTTGTCGTGGATGCGTCTAGTGTGTTCTTCGCTATTATGGCGGTCTAGATATGTCTAACTTTATCTGTGAATCTAAAGCCCCATGCAATGTGAAGTCACAGTCACAATCAGTCTTTTCCTGAGGATTGAAAAGCAACATCTGATGAAACAATGACATATGAATCACGGGCACACTTCTCAATTATTAAACGTCAATTCTCAAATATCAATTCAATTAAACTTTATTACAGATTCTGTTTTATAAGCTGTCCCTTTGACTCTGCCCATTTCAGGGATTATGGGCTGATGTTATATGTGTGTGTGTCTGTTTTATATTGGCACCTATTGAATTCAAATGGTATGTTAAACGATTGCAATCTTGCAATATCCTTGTAAATCATCTGAACTTAGATATTTTAATATATTCTCATATCACAACACAAGCGGCGTCCGTACTTACCTACTTGTAAACATTAGCTGAAGATTCCCAGTCCGCCACGCCAGTCTCCCCTTTCGCACATCGCGCCCGCGCTACCGCGTTGATAAGCTTCGCGCGACACTGTGAGACTAATAGACTAGCATTGATTGTTTTGACAGTTTGAGGTCACCATCCCGGCCCAGAGAAATGAGGCCAGGTTCGTAGCCATTGTTTTTTTAAACCCGCCCGATTGTATTTCGTCTAGTAATTATAACAATACGCTTGCATTAGAAATATCTTTGGCAACCATCCCACTTTGAACATGAAAGTAATTTATACAATAAAATCATTGCATTCACTGTTGTTATGTGCCATTCGGACCATCTTTATTTTGTCCGTCACGTATCATCAAGCCTCGTAACTTTATGATGCATTCAAAGTTATGGTTACGTTCGGATTACGTAAGTGAAAGATGTCAAAATACTTCGATTTCGAATAAAATTGTACGTGACTATAAAGAAAATGACGGAAATTGTAAATTTTATAACAATTTAATTTAAAAAAATGTATGCATTGACAAATAAACTTTTCTTTGTTACGTAGTTGCATATATTAATGATTCAGTGATTTTTAGATTATCAATTAAAACTTCATGCATTAGTAAATCTAAGTACTTTTTACTTTGAATTTAAAAACTGATGATATTTTGTTAGTTAATTGCATTATAAAATTCTAAATCGACTAATATTACTTTTACTTTCGAACGCAGTAATGACACGAATAAATTATGGGTCATAAACATTTTTCACGCTGTTCCGACAAAATGTTTCTGTCACGATTTGATCGTCCAGTTCGAACAATTTTTTTCTTATTCCACTTCCGAGTTCCTTTCAAATATTCATTACAACATGTTCCGTCTTTTTTGTAGGTACAATGTTGATATATCTCGCCGGCGACTGTCGATGGCAAATGAATTATGTATAAAAGATAAAAATCGGTGGCTTTCCATAATAACTTTGGTTAATAACTTACTTTTCCATTTATGAACGTAACTTATGCTTTTAATGCCTCAATTTCCTAGTCATTATTCGCGTTGAATAGTTTATTATATATTTATAAAGCCAGCATTTAAGTTTATGAAAAGTATTATATACTTTAATATTAAAGTAAGTACTAAATTATTCCATTCATCCTACTACAATTACCAGATAATGACAAAACAAGTAGTAAGAAAATCATAGCTTTGAATTACTATTTCAATAAAAATCTACATTACATCCTACTAATATTATAAATGCGAAAGTTTGTATGTATAGAAATAGATAGATGTTTGTTACTCTTTCACAAAAAAACTACTGAATGGATTTTAATGAAACTTTAGAATAATATAGCTCATATACCCGAATAACATATAGGCTATGTTTCATCGATGTACCACGCGAGCGAAGCCGCGCGCAGAAGCTAGTAATTTAATAAATGAGCGTTTACTAAGTCCTAATTAGAGCCTTTCCTGTACAAAAAGCGATTAACATCTATCAGTTTACTTGATACAATTACGATTTTACGACCGTATATCCTTCCGTGCATATAAGTACGTGGTTAAATCCATAAAGTAGTGCATACTACCGGCATATGGATTTATTATATGCATAGACGTTTTCTTAGTTAGCACTCTCACCATCGAAGAAATACGTAAACAATGAGCTTAACGATGGAGCCTGCAATGAGGAAGCGCACACAACGCCTGCTGAGAGGAAGATAATTGCCAATATAACCGATTTGATCAAAGGAAAATCTATTACAAACAATGACTGCTGCATAATGAAGATGTTTTAATGCTAGTTTGCTCAAGAGGTGAACTAAATAAGTTTTGCGAAAACTCCTCTCTACGATTAACAGTGCCGGAATTAACATTAATTTACGAGTATGTAAACATCATTAAGTGTTGAAGTAATAGCATTTTTTTTTAATCTTATAGAAAAATATTTTCTCATGTCATACGCCCTGTGTTCTATAAAGTGCTCCATTATGCAAGATTTGAAAGATTTTCAATTATACAAAAGTTACATACAAGCAAATCCGAGAGCTAAGGCTAGTTACATATAAAAAGAGGTCATCCGAATTAGACATTCCCGAGGAGAGCGTCTACAATTAGTAGAAAAAGATGAGAGAAGCGACAAAGTGTAATAATTATGCGTGTAATCCAAAAAGAAAGAAAAACATTGTGTGCTCATTCATTTGCTTACATTCACTCATTTGGAACATACCTATAATTTGTGTTGTAAATGACAACATATAAAAAAGCTTATCTTAAATCGATATTTAATAAATTTCTCGTCATCATTCAAACATCATTTATTTCAATTCTTTTTTCAGTTTTCAATTCACTTCTTTCCCCATACGAAACTCAAAATCTATTAATAAAGCTAAAATATTAACTCCATTTAATCGCAACTTTTATTTACCATCATAGTTGTAATAACACTATCTTCCATAGTGTTCCCAGCTTTTATTAGACAAGCTATATTTGTCTTGAAAATTATAACAGCATTAGTCGGCGCATATTTGCTCCTAAACAAACATCGCTCACGAGATAGATACTAAACTTAATTAAGGATTATTATAGAACGGCGCGCTGAAATACATCATTATGTAACAACAATACAATGCTATTGAACTCGTTGGTGGCTAAATATAGATCGTATTTAACCGGTAGAGGTAAACTGAGTGTGCAGGTGGTTTCTGGGAACGTAGTCTAGTCTATTATCTAGCTCTAATAATAAATATAATCCTAGTCCAAACATATCTGAATATAAAAAATAACTCATTGCTCAAACTTAAATGAAGGTAATAAACACATATTTTAAATGTATAATGAGCCACATCGATAAATTTATTATTGTCTGTAATAATAACTTACCCAAATAATTTGCGACTACATAAAAATTTATTGCATTTTAAGAAGCAAGTCGCGATTGCATGATTTACTTTTGATAAATAGTTTAATGTTATCAATTAACTTATTCAAGTTAATTAGTATGTTTTAATTAGTTTTTTTGTATTTATCTGAACTCTAATCGAAATTATATATGATTTAAAATGTTCTTTTTTATACTGTAGTAATATAAATGCAATCTCCAATTTCTCAAGTATAGGCCGCTTAGTTGAATATTTAGAGAACCTATCCACGAAAACAAAAGTTACTAATTCGAATTCTGTTTGGGCTAAATGTTCATGTAATCAACACGCTCATTTGTACTCGAGTAACTCAAGCTATAAGTCTTTAAAGTTATAAAAAATGTTAGATTTTATTTATAATTATTTATAAATATGATGTCCATTGTTTATCTAGTATCCTTTTCCGTAGCATAATCAGGAATGCTTAATTTGGAACTAGGGAATTGGTGAGTGAGTCTGACGAATCCGTTTATTTTTATATAACTTCCATCCTTCACTTCCTAAGCCTCGTGCACACAACATCTTAATGCACGCCCCAACAACTAACAAAGTTTGAGCAGCTCATAAAATACCTAACATTTACGAGTACAGCGCTCTGCCTACACGGCGTCATCAATTAGAAGTTTCTCATCGTTTATTAGACGTAAAACAATGTAACGATGTTAGTTTAGCTGTTATTCCAGTTATTAGGTAATGTTGAGTACATTTAGCCCGCACGTAAATAGAACACCTATTTTTAACTTATATGGTGCAGTTTAGAGGCGAAACTGCGAAGTGTGACGCGCTGTAAAAGATATCGCGTAGCGTGACCCCGACTGTTTATCGGATCGTTTACTGTCGATGTCACCTTATGTCTGATAAGATTGCTATCAGAACATCGTATGTTATATATAAAAAGAGGAATGGTCGATGAACTTAATGTACAGACTTAGGTCTTATACTTAACAAAAGATAGAACTAACAGGCATCGCTTTTAAAAACTAAAAAAGCCTAAAAAGCATCAAGTACGAAATAGAATCATATCACATTCCGAATGCTGATTTATACACAACGTTTACAGTAAATATGCTTTTAACAATCGATACCGTAAGCAAACATTTCGAAATTAATACAGTCAGTTGTTTCACTGAACACGCTTCCACTTCCAGCATATGACGTCACATCAAAATCTTTACATGCGCGCTATTTCCATCAAGTCAACTTCCCAAGCTGACGCGTGTTGGGCCACGAGCCCGCAACTACAACAGGCGCCTGACAGCCATTGTGATAGCTAAGTTTAGTCTGCCCCGAAATAGATGAACTCTGCTCCCTGCACGTTGTGACCGCAACTATGATGCGAAATGCAGGATCCGTCACGTGGGGCTTACATCGCTGGTGCATACAACTTTTAGTCATAGGACGTGGCCAGCTTTGGCTAAGGCTCTATTGCTGACTTTGACATTAAAGGCATGCACTAAATATTTGGAGTTTTATTAAAATGTCACGATTCTGTCTATTCTTCCTTTACGAGATTATAGATAGTATATATATTTTTTTGTTAACAGTTTGATAGAGCCTATTTTAATTCCATCACCCACAATTACCCATTGGCAGTTTACTGAGTCTTTTTAAATCAATTGACACCGAAAGAAATTTCTCTGAGTTATTTCGACAAGAATGAATAGGATTAAATATAACAGGGCTAATGCAGGTAATGTCAAAAATGCTTTTGATCTGCAATATTCAGGTTAGTCTCCAACTCCACCAAAGGTTAGTGCATCCCTCACGAAGTTGTTCTATCCTTCGTGTTGTTAATTTCACATCCAGAGAATACACTTCTATGTTCGTTGTATAATTAGTTTCATGTCATTCATAGTGACATTTAGGGATTTGCGTCGAGCATGAGGGAGAAACATGAAAGGACCAAGGAAGTTGAACTTTGGTGGTTTATTATGACAGACTGCGGTAACAGTGGACACTCAAGCATGACAGTGGTGACGCTTATGATATAAATGTTATCGTAATTTATAATGCTCACGCTAGCTTGTCGAGTAGATAAAACGTCTTAGCTGGTCAATTTCTAAACTCCAGCTTTTCTATTTTAGAGCAATAAACGATGACTGGTCTCTCACTCATTATTTATTGTTAAAACGGAATAATTTCTAAACAAGCCCTTCTTAGACGTTTTTGGAAAAACGTTTCAAAACCTCTTTGTTTTTAAGTGAATAATAAAATTCAAACTGCAAGCTCTTGATTAAAACATAATATAGTTATGACTGGCTCGATGGCGCATTCGGTAATGAGCCTGCCCCATGCGCCAAGAGTTGTGGGTTCGATCCCCACCCAGGACAAACATTGGTGTGATGAATACTTGTGTTTGTTCCGTGTCTAGGTGTTAATATTTAATATTTAAGTATATTTTTGTAATACCACTGTTGATTCTGATTTTTGTAATACACAAGTGTTTAAGCTACCTGGGAATTAAGATCAATGTATGTGACGTAGTCAAATATGTATTTATTTAACTATTGGATTAAAAACTTTTGTAAGTAGAAAAAGTTGTACTTTGCGAACGCTCTAATGTAACATCATATCACGTGTTTCCAAGACATCTAAGTTGAGTTCAAGGACCTTTTGGCACCAATGAAGTTCAAAATCGAGTGTAAATATTAACAAAATGTAATTTTAAATCTGTTTGCCAACATATCCGAGAGTTTCGGGAGAGCTTTTTAAGCTCTGGTGTAGAGTCGTTTATGACACGCTGACGCTTTCCGATATCGTAGAGTCGCGAGTGACGTCAATGTGCTTTAACCTTGCTTTGGGACTTTTATTTATTTGCAAAAGCTTTTGCCGATTTGGCGACTGTACGGTTACAGGTTTCTGTCCATCAGAAATTGTGCTTTGTCATTTTAAACGACACAATACTTTTTTTAATGTAAGCAGAAAGACAAATGATGATAACGAAATAAATTATAGCATTAACATAAGTGCAAAATATAGGTAAATGTCTTAACTTTGCTTGGAAGAAACGAACGGGCCTCTATCAAATACCGCAAATGCGAAATTTTTATTTAAATATATATCATATACATATATATTTATATATCATTTATACGGGTTTTGTCAAATAACCTAAACAATGGGGTATTTATTATACTCAAAAAAAAAATTATAGTCCGTAAGTTAAATTATCAAAAAATATTGAAAAATGATTAAGTTACAGCGCTTCAAAGATCCGAAATTGGGCGCTTTACGTCACACATACTGTAAAATTTTACACACCTAGTGACGTCTAGTGAGTTTAACACGCTGTGTCTTCATAATTTTTAGTTCGCTGAGCAAAATAAAAATTACGTAAGCAATATTTTTTCATCTCAATAGTGGACTATAAAAAAATTTGAGTAAAATAAATTTCACATACATTTGTTTTATACGACTTATTATAGAAATTAAGCATAAACAACTTCTAAATGTAAACAAACCTAAAAAAGGTCCTAAATCAGACTAAAAAATCTTCTTATCTAGTAGTGAACCCTTTTACAAACTGTTCCTATGTAAAGTTCAACGACCTTACACTTTCAATGTATATAGTTTGTAAATCGTCCTTTTTGTATATATTACGGACAGACTGTTTGTTCAGTAACATTTGCTGGGTAAACTGTGCCCAAAACTCGTAATATATCATAACTACAATGCCTACCCCTTCTTCCTTACAACATTACAAGATCTAAGCAAAGTACAGAACAAATACCGAATACATTACAACACAAATACACGATCACATCAAATTATTTGTTAAATGATGAATACACCACCACTATGTTTCTTTTGTTGCAAGCACGATGTTGTAATTTCAGTATTTAAAAAAATTGTTTGAGGGTTAGACAATTCTATTGCAAAGCGAACAAATGTGCAGGAAATAACTAGTTTCTAATATATTACTCAAACAGTCACAGTCATTAACCTTATTATTGCCTGGAAGTACTAAAATTTTACTAAAATGGATGTCGAACAATACAACTAAATTGTTATTGCGTTATAATCTACTAGACTGTGTAGGTTCTCTTTATCTATACAATAGTATTCTGTTATGGGTATCAAGGATTAGAATTCTTCTTATTTAGTATTTATGGTATTTGTATAATTCGAGCATTATGGAATCCGCCCACGACATTTGTATTAAAATGGTTTCTTGTCAAATAAACTTGATTGCTTAAACCTGCTTAAACTGTCTAAAAATTTTAGATATTTAATGTCGGGAAGTATCAAAATGTTCAATATTAAATGGTCTGGATACTTTTTCAATATATTATCCCAATATTTACTTACAAAATTATGTTATCTAAATGTTTTCTTATTTAATTCATACAAAATAGTTCCTGCATTCCAACATCAACAATTTTCCAACTAACCCACTCAACATATTTTGGCTAAACGTTTAAGGAGCTTCAATGCTCCTTGGTCTCTACCTATTCGAGGATTGCACGCGTTATGATATGTATGTATGTATGTATGTAAGTTCCTGGTTGGTCTTCCATGCATTAACCCCAAACTGCACAGAAATGTACTTAAAATTCTTTTCAAACTCTCAAGTAAAGAGTGAGTGAAATGAAATAACATTCCTGCGCACATCAAGGCGTTACACTTCCTGGTATTGTGTTTTGTTGTTTTTTGGAGCCCGTCAGATGCGCTAATGCGATTCTGTATCCTTTACGGAACAAAAGATTGTTTTGGTATGTTTAATTCACTGGAAAGTAACGTAATACATTTATTGACTAGGAGAACTTGATATACAAGTTAAAATTTAAATAGCCACGCCTAATCATTTACATGAAAAAGGGCTTCAAAGAATATAATGACTAATTGGTTTTTTATTTTAATGCAAAAATTTACTAAACGACGGACCCGTCTTGCTCCTCATGAATCATTAAGTTCATTGGTAAAAGTAAAAACTGCGTGAAAATTAGTTCAGTAGGTTTTAAGTTTATCGAGTTGGGGATTTTTTTTTATAAAATAAAGCGATTATCAGATTTTGACCCTTAGGAGAATCAAATAGTTCTCCTCTATCTACACTTATAGAGGAAATTACAAAACTTTTACAATTAATAAAAGCGGGATACGCAGTTTCTTCACTTCCCATGTATTGGTATACTTTTATTTTACGCTACGATATAATTTATGTTTTTTTCATTAATTGTAAAGTTATTGTATTTTAGTTCCAAATAAACGTTAAATCATTCATTCATTCATTCATATGGTTTAAATTAAAAGTTCGATTGAAGTTTGAAATTTTAATAAACTGCTACTTATAGACGCCATTACGTGTATGTAATACATTACAATACAATTTCCCTTCTTTCCACATACAGCCTTAAAATCTTTATATGCAGTGTGCAATAATCAAAGTTACAGTTTTATGATTTAGTATCAAACTGTTACTCAAATAATTTATGTAGCCCTTCATACTAAGTAACGGGGAGTTCCTTATCCACATCTGAGGATTAACTATGTAGATATTTACTACCAATACAGATGTATCTAAAGGAGATATTCGCGGCGAAGTGTTAGATTTATTACTCAATTAGATTATTTAATTAGGCCGGTGGACGCGTGGTCGGAAGGAATTAATTATATTCGTAGCGGATTTACTGAGACTGTGGTGTAGTAGAACAGTTGACAGTGTGCAACCTCCGCAGTGATGTGAAACTACGTCAGCCATAGTTCATCTTTCACCGCTTGTACATGAGTACATGATGATTGCAAGACAAGTTTAAGTAAATGTTTCTGAAACATAGGCATTGTACAGATTTTATGTCGAAAGACGCACCGCAGAAGAAAGGTAATAGGGAATAAGAAAATATGTACGTTGATAAAACAGGCATTAGTCTCGGGTCTTGATATTTGTGGTACCTCCATTAATGTCGATATCCTGTATACGACATACCTAATACATATTTAATAAAAAACATGTTTCATTATCCGTATATAAATCCTGACGTTTAGGAAGTTGTTCACACTATTGGTAATCGTAGACAAACTTCATACACTGCATATAAAAGTTACGCATAGCAATAACGTAGGCTTTACTATTCTGATTATACTGTGGCAGAGGTGTGCAGTGATCCTTTAAAGCCGGTAATCCATTCGCAAGCCGCGGCGAAAATGTTAAATTGCCGTGCCGTGCAATTAATTCAAACTGTAGTTAAAGCAGTGTCTTCACTGACGGGTTGAACTGATTGATATGAAACGGCGACTCAGGACTAGAACATAAATCCTAGCCTAATACTACGGTCTATATACTGCGGTAATTAATACCACAATATGTGATTGTGTAAGCGACGAGCTAGCCACTTGTCACTACTTTTTCACGATTTTCCATCTTTATTTTTGGGTGAATGTGGTTAAAGAGGCCTTCTGGCACTTGGACTCTGCCTACCCCTTCGGGGATTATGTACGTGATGTTACATGTGTTTGTGGTAATTAACACCCACTTTCATTCGCTTGAGGATTGGGTACCACCGGTTCGTATTTTACAAGCTTATCTTCACTCCTTTTAGTGCAAGTCAATTTGTGGTTTAATAAGATTTTAGATAAGGCACGGAAACGCTTGCACTCAGAGTTATCCTAAATGCATGCTCGAACATAATTTAAGATTACGGTGGAGATGTCTAGCATAATACAAATATAAAGTATTAATCAAAACAGCTATAATAAAAGGAAATACATCATGTATTCCGACTTTAGCTATTAACAGCTGTCATTAGCTATAATAATTACTGTTTTCACAGCATGATTGATTGTTTTAAAATCATCATGTGCCAATGAATACATCTCCGTAATAAGCATATCTAATTATGCATATATCTATTCTCACCTGATTCAGACTGTTAAACATTTTCTACTGATAATCGTTTTTCTATTACAATGACGAACAAGTGTTACACAATTGTGAGCCTTGCGCTATTGTCTTAAGAAATAGTGTGCATACTTATCGAAGGCTATTCTGCATGTGCTGTTTGATTTCGCAGTGAGCGCCTCAACACGCGAATGTTCACGCGAGGCGAACATAGGATATTTTTATTGCGACGCCGAGACAAGGCGATCGCGATACCATACCTCACAGCACGCGGTTACGTCACAAGCGTAATTAGTGCGTAACTTGTTTGTTTAGTTCAACCGCCGCTCTCATCATACGGGCGGGCAAGGAAATACATTTTGCACTTACTTTAAGTATGCAGTTGCTCGATGCAGCCATACTGTGTACATAGTAGAGACATGCTATAAGTATTGGATGTTTCGATGGCCGGCTCTTAGGATTATTGAATATTAAGTGCCATTGGTAATATATTTTTGATAAGTTGAGTTTCGATAAGTAATATTAAATACTACGGAGGATACAACAGAGCACACCCTCTCAGTTTGGCCGTCGTGGTCCGCACGGCGCGCATAACTCACTCCCTTGAATATCTTGAGCTTATTTAGTACCGCGAAAGTAAGAACAAATAAATTAGTACATCTTACGTATTTATAATTTCATGTGACCGAAACCAAATCAAATTCTATACGTGATTGTCGTTCGTCACTGGTTAATACTTGAACTTTTTAAAATCATAATTTGTACAGGATTTGAAATAATAATAAAAGTTTCCGTGCAGTTATTTCGCAAGTGGAGTATAAACTTAAACAGAATCAGCCCGCCCACACTCTGCCATTGAGTTCGTTCGCTACACTGCATTCTAATAAAATAAATAGATGCAACGCGAACCAGCGGATCAACGAACTTTGAATGCCAAAATGGAATTCACGAATTCTATATTTGAAATGCTCAATTATTTTCCCGTCACTTTTTATGTAATTAAAAATAAATTCTATTTTTACCGATAAATCTTGACAGCCAATTAGAGAAAAATGAGCCAACATCTTAAAGGATATTTTGGCAATCGCTATGCATAATACAAGTGCGACTCACGCGCATAAATAAAAGAAGCGAAACCAGGTCAGACAGTCTCGTTTTGGGAATGTAAAAAGGGCTCGAAAACACTGAATGTCCAAATAAGCGCGCTGTAAAAACGCGAAAATACTCTGATTAGGCGCGAATACGTCATAGCAAGCCTGCACCGCTCGCTCGCACGTCGTTCGTCGAAATTTACTGCATTCGATGCGTACGGCCTCGTTACAACGATCATCTTCTTCAGATCAACACTGAGCTTTGCGCTCAGATTGGGAGTATGCAAACATGACAGGGTGTGGTTTTGTTTTGATTGAGAAAGCATGTTTTTACAAAATGTTACATATGATTACAAGGACTACCCACTGGAAGTTGTTACTCATGCGTATTACAGCGGTTCTGTAAGGCTATGTGTTATACGTATGTATTATACCGTGCTTATCCTCGATTTTTTCACGAATTCGTGCAACACATCAAAAGCAATTTAAATTAGCAACTGACAAACTTGTATATTTTATATGTAACCGAAATAGCCTTGTAACTCAGCCCAATTTTATTTTTTTGCTGAATGTGGTTGAAGGGGCTAGTTGCCTCTTTGGCTCTGCCGACCCATTCGGGGATTATAGGCGTGATGATATGTATGTATATATGTAAATAACCACCTGAGACTATTTTATGACATGGTATTACTTTGTGCAATCATTCTGAAACTCATAAGTTGTGCATAATGACTGAACAAGACATACGAAGGACGTAATAACAAAGATGCTTAGATAACCTCTGTTAAAATCGACCTCAATCTTGTATTACTCAAATACACCAGTAATCCTGCAAACTCGGTATGCAGAACGCCTCGTAAACCTTTACCGGCGCCCGCGCACATAATACGCGTATATTCAGTTAAGCCGTCATAAATGTTGACCTGTTTCCGCCGTATTCTTTAGTTGCACATTTTTGTACTTCAGATGCAGTCAAGTGCTCTAATTAGTTCAATGACTTAACTAAGCCTAAGTTTTTCTTTTCTTTTCTTTTTCTTTCGAAATGTTGGGCGTCACTTTTAGTTTTTTACCCCATGAGGTAAAACGAAAGGTTCTACAAGTTTGATTGACATCTGTAGCAGTATTTTGCATAGTAAGAATACTTAATTATAAATAAATAAATTAAAAAGGTTCTTCAGACTGACACACCAAATCCCTAGTCCCAAACTAAGCTTATAAGCATGTGCTATGGATACTAGGTAAACGGATAGACATACTATTAAATACGGTTATTAACATCCATGACTCGAGTATGTTCATCACACGAAGTATTTGCCCCCAGCGGGATTCGAACCCACGACCCTTGGTTTCGTGGCCAGGGTCTCTCACCACTCGACAGGCCAGTAATTAAAAAGATCCTGTTAAGATATCAATACAAATGGCAGATTGGAAACTGATCCATAGATCATTGATCATAATTACAAAAAAGCAATTGAATCCCAAGGTTTTCTGACAATGTAGTAGTATCTTATGTAGTGCTATAAATAATGTGACACCTGATCACCCTACAAAATAATTCTACATCAAATAAGACGAAACCGACTATATTACTATTTTGGTTAGATACACTATCTACTATTTTCTAATCAAAAGAATTGTTGAAGTCACGTTTTTTTCTTAACATTATGCAAACACGGAAGGAAGATAATAGCGAATCTAGTCATTGCGACCGTCGCGTGTCTGGACTCATGCTCAACACCTTGCAGTTGACGTTTCCGATACCAGCTAGCCTTTGAGAGCCCTCGCACGATATTCATTGCGCAACAGGTCACGAGGCAATCCCAATTGTAGATATACTGCACGCCTTTACAGTTTTATGAATACTAAAAATTATCTCTGAATAAAACATCCGTAAAAACATTTAAAGAAGCATGTGTTATTGCACTACTTTAATTTAACAAAACATAACACGGAATACTCTTTTAAATAATTCCATCACTATATGACTACTTTCCTGTAATTTAAATTACACACATACATACATAACATCACGCCCATAATCCCCGCAGTGGTAGGCAGAGTCAAAGGGGCAGCATGCCCCTTCAACCACATAAGCCAAGATAAAGGGAGGCTGGGTTAGAAGGAAAATTGTGAAAAAGCAGTGACAAGCGGCTAACCTGTCGCCTACAAAAACACACACCCAAAATCCGATACACCATTGACTAATGGTGTATCGGATTTTCTTGCCTAGCCTTTTACGACAGGCTAGGCAAGAACCAAAAAAAGAATAATTTTAATTTTTATGTGTACATGCAGCTGACGTTATGGTTAGATCCGATATGTAAAATATTCGCACTTGCTTCACAATAAAAATGCCCATAGTCGCAAACGCATTGCAAATATGCGAAGAGATACAGATACACTGACATAGATTTGATATCTTGGGAAATGAAACGAACGTACTAAACTTATCACCGTCTACTGAACGAATGAAATTAACCACACGAGCTCTTTAGAAGCACTTGAATACCTAAGTCATATTAATTTCTCTCTTTACGATGTGTCCAAAAAGTAATCATGCGCAGTTCTCCGAGCCAAGTACTACATGTACAAGAAGCTAGTATATCATGCAAGTTACTGCGCCTGGGATAGATGCAATTATATTTAAGTTCTATTCTAATTTAGTCTAGGTTGGTCTAATTTTCTTCTGTAAAATTAAACTTTGGCTAATTTTAAACCCCGACCCGGGAGCGAGACTGTTCTGTTATTATTTGTGTATGTTTTGTTCATTATTTTCGGTCAAACAGAAGCTGAGTTTCTCTAGTAATAATCTGTCTACAATTATCATAAATTATTTATTAGGTTTTGGTTAACTTATTAACCAACACCCACCCTTCGTATTTTAGAAGGTTCTTGGAAGTCTATGCCCTAGTATACAAACGGATTCTAGCTACTATGAAATCAATATTATGCGTAATTCGGTCATTCATCCAGGTATTGAAGCCAACAATCTTTGCTTGGCTATGCAAACGTAATTCGCCTATATAGAGCCCTGAACTCCTTAATCCCTATAATTTATTAACTTAATCTCAGTTGATGTTTTGTTGTTACAAGAAAGCAGTGTAAACACATGCCGAATTATTTATTATTACGCCTAGATTCGGTAATAAAGTGAAGAAATCCCGGTAACCGGGGCGCGGGGGCGCGTGGGCGCCTGTTTGCCGACTTGGGCATGAGGCGCCCACGACGCCCCGGGGTACACTTGTCGCCGTACTTCGCCTAACACTTCGCATACAGATTTCCTCTGAAGTTTGTGTTGTAACTCTCTTTTACTCGGAAATGCGTACTACGCAGCGCGTAGTATTCGCACACCTTGCATCGTAGTTACGTGCTGAAATCTAGTTGTGTGTTTTCAACCTTCGGTTTTTATTTCTTTTTCCTTCCATTACATATAATGACAAAGGTTGATAGAGTCGGAAGATTTTTAACAAGGCGGTTTAAAAAGGGTAGTGATTTAATATATTGTTTTATTTTGCAAAAAAATTAAGAGATTTTTATTACGATGACTATCGAGTCCATTAAGAATGTACCCATCTTTGGTCCAAACCCAGATTAAAGCCGTGATAACTCATCAAACATAACGTTAATTGCTTAAGGTATTTAATACAAAAGAATTATAACTGTATATATAATTCTTGAGACTGCCTAATGTGTACTGCGTATAAGCTTGTCCTTCTTTTTTTTATAAACACAAACACATACCATCCCTCAAACGGACCGTAAAAGGGCGACAGTTCGTATCTCACGTAACCGAGCGTGACTGTACAGGCGAATGCCGAACACGGCAAAAATAGAGCGAATCACGCGGTGACCCATTTGCGAATCAGGTGCAAATTAAACCGGCGATTAGGCGTAACTTTTTGCGCGTGCCCGAAATCCGATCATGCCGGTCCGCCGGTCCGCCGGTCCTTGCGCTCCGGTAGTTCCGGTCTAATGTGACCGCGGGCCAGACCGGCCCTGCCTGGCAACGCGAGAAGCGTGTTAGGTTGCAAATTAAAAATTCGCTCGCTCGTTTAGTAAACCCAATTCTGAGCCACTTAAGTAGCAGTTAGAGAGCCACGAAAATAAAAGCTGCGAATCTCGCTACGGTCAAATAATCATGCTTCTTGCACGTTACACTCAAGTTATGATGTTTATAAAGGTATTCAAGTATGTTTACCTCGATAGGCTTAGTACGAGCATAAACCATATCCCTGTGCTTTGGAGTTTGGATGTCTTGTTTGCTTGGTTGGAGTCTTGAATGCGGGTTTTTTGAGGAGTTATGAGGGCTTCTGAATTTCGTTGATACCCACAACATTCAACCAGATATTCTCATAGGAAGACAAAGGATTTCAATCATTCCTAAACAAAAATTCTCCATTTATTTTTTCTATGGGCCGCTTACGACTTACTTTATGAAAAATGAAATGAAATGTAATGAAAAAGTAAGTCGTAAGTTTCGTAAAGTCTAGACTTTGAAAGATAACATGACTTAATTTTTCTAATAAACTTGTACACCCAAACATTCGGCCACATTTCATACGTCACCACGAAGACAGTTCTAATTCCTAACGCGCGCCTGCGCAGCTGCGCATGCGCTTGGGCCCGCTGACATAACTCGGCCATGTATTTTGCAACGCCATCTATTTATACATTCTTCTATTTGCTCACCCAAAATTAACACTGTTTATTTTAACACTCTATAATTACCACGGTGTCTTTAACCGCCAATTGGGTCTATTTTCACGTAACTCGATCTTCTTAGAATACGGATCGCCCTATATACAGAGGAGGCGACGTAATGAATCAAGGACGCGTCATATATTTCGCAAGAAAACAGAGTGGCTTTCGAGAAAATTGCAAATAAAAAGAAAAGGTAAGCCGGCAGTCCTAGTAACATAAATTTCGAGGCGCGACAAAAGACATTAGAAATTGGAGCGAAGTGAAAAATGTTAAGCAAAAACAATGCCAAAACACATGGCTCCATAATAAGATGTTTCCTGCTCGGGAAGATGAAAGCGGTAAATATCTCGACGAGCCGACGATTCCGGTGATTTGATGCGACAACGAGTTATGTTAACTTTCTCGGAACGATTCTACCCTGTCACATTTACAACTTAAAAATTCTCGTAACTTTTAAAATAAATTAAGGCAGAGAGCCGAAATAGTATTTCCAGCCGTTATACCCGGAGACACAGTTGGCCCCATAACAAAAACGTTATAGTCCCGACAACCCAATTAATTACGGACGATCAAAACGAATAGACATTCTGGCGTGTTACATTCCGCTTTCTGTGCGGAAACTGAAGTTTATGCTTCCAGGGATTGGGCTCTGTGTACCGGTGCAGTGAGTTTCTTAAAAACCGTAAACCCACATCTGGAACCTCTTAAAGTTCTAGATATATGATAGCACGATTGATGTACTGATAAATTTGACAGCCCCGTTAGTGCAATGATTCCGAATTCGCGAACGATTCATTCCATCACTGGGATACAAATTGTTATTGAAATAGGTATGTATCTCGAATGGTGGTAGCTTCGTCTTTTTTTCTTTATTGTCCAGACTGACACACCAATTCCCTAGTCCCAAACGAAACTTATGCTTGTGCTATGGATACTAAATGAACGGATAGACATACTTAAATACGTTTATAAACATCCATAACTCAAGTACAAATATCCATGTTCATCACAGGAAACATTTTCCCCTAGGAGGATTCTAACCCGCGACCCCTGGTTTCGTGGCCAGGGTCTCTGACCACTCGACCAACGGGCCAGTCAAGATTCGTTGATTGTGATTTCCATAACGCAAGTTCTTAAGATTACTTTGGAATCAGATCAATATTATGTGACGTTTTTTAATTGTGTATATATATATATATATATATATATATATAGTTTTTAAAAACATGTGCCTTTTTAAATATGTGTAATGAGAAAGTAAGGGCAAATTTCCACTTACGTTTGTTTAGTGTCTCCCAAGGAAGCAATTCAGTTTAGTTTGATTGACATTCGAGGTGATATCGATGAATTACTCCCTTGTTGAAAATTATAAAAGTATTGCGAATAATTCGATAAAACTAACTTCTGGATAATTCCATTTTTTTTCCAAATTTAACGAATGGCATTCATTCGTTAAATGTTCACTTATATTAAGCATTAGTTGATACCGAACTATATAGACGCTTAATTTACATATGGCCACCTAGAAAATTACAAGTCACTGAATCACAATTACATATTGCTTCTAACTTTTTCGTGTAACTAAAATATATATATACCTACATATCTAATTCGGCAATTTCCCGACGTTTCTTTGATTCTCATATTTTACAACATAATTGGCTCCTTTGAGCGCACTTTCGTAATTTTCCCAAAATTCTCTTCTCGTGAATATAGGCCACCGCTTGATAGATGTAAAGAGTATATTAATCACCGCTAAATCCAATTAAGGAGTCGTTTTACGTCATTCGTCAGCTGTTCGATTAGTCGCCCTGGAATTAGGTCTAATTTCAAGGCTGCGCGAGGTCCCCACTGACCTACATCAGCTTTATTAATTTTCCCAGAGTAATTAATCAAGTGATGTTTTTAATCTCGATTGACAGTTCCACGTAACAGATTCATAAAAGCAAAAGTTAATGAATTCGCTATAAGAAATTATAGGCTGACCTTTGTACTATTTTTATAAACCGTCAACAACGAATTTGGATCACAGTAAATCCATGGTAGCTAAATATACCTAATTCGTGTGTGCAAAGAGCAATTACGTGACAATAGTCATGCCATCATTCACGGTGAGTACACAAAATACGAACAAGTTTCTTACAATTAAATGTAAAATTAATTAAACCTTTGTGTTTTATGTTTATCTTAAGAGTTTTTCGTTACTCGCGAGGGATACGCTTAATGAACAATAATATATAACCAAAGTATACAACAAGAACATGGTCATGGAATACTTATAGTATTAAAGTAATTGTAAGTGTCCGTCATATTGAGTTTCATATTAATTCGTACTATTGAACATAACAATACTAAAAGCAATAACAATAACATAATTATGTAAATATAAAAAAAAAATACCAAGTTTGACATATAATGGCTTTATATGTCAAACATTAATTTTTTTTTTATTTTTATTTATCGCTTCCTCTTCATTGTTCTTTTGTCAATACAATTCGTATTGGTTGAAGCGAAATCTTCAAAAGTCATAATTAAACTGATCACTACGCGTATAGCGTATCTCAATAAACTTGTTCAATGTACTTGTACCGGGAAGCGGTGTACGAAGTTGTTTTGCTTTTAGACAAAGAAGTGCCGAATCTGTTTTTATGGTTGTCTCGGCGTGGCGCGCTGGTCCGGTGCAATCGTAAACCTGGGCTGGTTTAGTGCGTGTTGCGCTAAGTGCATTCGCTTTTTGTTTTTATGCACTGCAGCGCGTTGAGTTTCCGAGTGTTCAGTTAATGAATGCTAAAACTTCGTAAGACTCAACAAGCTTCTTAAGAAACGTTAAGTCTCTCATTACACGTACCTTTTCACTATAAGTTGAGGTAATTGTTGCCATGTTAATTTTCAAAGAAACGTGTTCAGCTCATCATTGAGTTAATTTCTGTGACTTTGAAATTACGTTTGATGACAAATGTGCGATAGGTTTAATTCGATATTAGATCTGTTAAGTTTTTTGTAGTAATCAGCTGTGAAGCACTAAACACTTTCACACATTCGTTTGAAATCTAAACGAGTGTATTAATTGTGCGTTTCCGGGACAGATGCCTGTTTTCCCAGACGCCTGTATAAATAGTGGCCGTCCTCAAATGTTTTATTGTATACCGTAACCTAAATTCGCAAAGAAAGAACTTATGCGATTCCGCTCCAATGGTCTAACGTTACATGTGTTACGAATGGTCGGGCCGGATCAAGGGGGCCGATAGACGCAGTTTTGTGGAAATGGGGCGAAACCATGGCCGCCTTGTCGCTAGCAGATGTCGCCCGACGGCCCGAATGGAGTTTAATGAGCAATTACATTTGGGTCATTGTTACATCTGACGTTGGAAGCGTCTTGGAGGGTAATGCAAATGATTTTAAAAGTTCATTAAGATTACGTTAACATACTTATACTAAATAAAAGTTCCTATCCTATTTATATTATAAATGCGAAAGTTTGTTTGGATTTGTGAATGTTTGTTACTCTTTCACGCAAAAACTACTGAATAGATTTAAATGACATATAGGCAATGTTTCATCGATGTACCACGCCAGCGAAGCCGCGGACAGAAGCTAGTAAAATATAAGTAGTAAAAAATATTGTCTCCATCGTAGACAATATTTTTTATCGTACATTATTCTTACATTAACTTTAGAAGGATTTCCAAATTCATTCAGTTTTAATGTCTAAAACCATCAGACTAAGTAATTCAAATTACTTAGGGGTTTAGATAATTGGAAGCAAACTTCAGACTTAAGCTGGCAATGTAATTATGTTTTCAGTTTTCAAAATAGTTTTATATTTAATAGATAACCTTTACATGATATTTCGACATTTAAGCGGGCTCAGACCAAATCTACGCTTAACGAGTAAAATGCACAGTGAGATACGTATGTGGTCAAAGGTAAATCCTCTGGGAGCGAGCTCGGTTCGGGATTAATAGAAATGTCAATCGTGATTGGATCCCGCCCCCGGCCGAGTTTTGGCGGCGGCCTTCATACGTCGTATGTTGGTTCATGACGGAACGGGAACTGAGATAGCTCGGGCACGTGGTTCCAAGCACATTTCAGACTTGACTACGTCATCAAACATTACGTACTACAAGTTCGGTACGCATATCTCTAAAATACTGCAATTGGATAACGTACGAAGCTAATATGAAACGTGATCGGTTTGTATAAAGCGCTCTTCTGATATGAGAAAAAAACATATTTAAAATGAATTTAGGTACACTCTAAAATCAATAAAGTCAACAACACAAGAAAATCGATACAATAAATGAAGAATCTGTGGGATAGAACTATTACATTTAACTCAAACCTTGTGTTTCCAATAGACCAAACTAAACAATCATAGTATTACTAGTATTTTTTAAATCCATAGACAAGCCCTTATATGTACACAATTTTCATGTATCTACATCTTGTGTTAACTATAAATTATATTTTGTTACAGGTATGTCCAAAGCAGGCGAACGCAGCGATCTGTAATCGTACGTACTTAGATCAACTTTACAACATTGTAACTAAAATGATAAAGTATAATGGAAGCCAATAACAAATTCCGGAGCACGCAACACTTGAGATATATCTTCGCTACACGCTCAAAGGTCTTTTGAGAGTGTGATTTTACGATTTGAAGTCACGGATCAGGGTTGACAAACCTAATAGGCAAATAATATTTAGCTTGTACGTTTTAAGTGAAATAATATAACATTACACACATAACATAAGACACGCCCATAATCCCCGAAGGGGTAGGCCAAAAGTAAAACAGGGCTGGGTTAGATGGAAAATTGTGAAAAAGTAGTGACAAGTGGCTAGCTCGTCGTCTACACAATCACATACCCAAAACCCCATATACCATTAGTCGCCTTTTACGACATGCTAAGCAATTATATGAAATAATATATTCTCTTATTAATCTAATGTCTTAATAATAACCTTATCGTTGTTGGCGTAAATTACCGATGCAAAAGTAGCAGACATAAGGAAATGGTTATGATGTGTAGTTTAAGCCACTGTCTTATTTAATTTACAAATATGATACATGATTATAGCTAACTTCGTCTTTTAATGGGTAGGCAGGCTGTGCTTACCTTAAAAAGTAGAAGCGTTTTCAATATATCGTCTTCGAAATACTTTATCGTCGTTCTGTCAGAAGAAATTGGATAGTGAATACCTCGTAAATACTTTTGAATACATTTTACAGAAGGAAGAAAAAACTGCCTCCTGAAACAAAAATATGGATCGGAATAGTACTGTTTATTGTTTTTTTTAATAATAATTGTAATCAATGGTACATAATCGTAAGAATTTAAATATCTCATGGCTAAATAAGTATGTGACTTACAAAACAAATTAAAAAAAAATAAGCAAATACGACTTTCGTGTTTTTCACTACCGAACGACGATATATAATAGATTAAGCATCTTATCACCACGCAACCAAACCCCCGTAAACCAAAAAAGCATTCCTTTTGGCAACACCGTTTTACCTGCGCAGGCCGAGGCGTCACTCGCCGCAAATAGAGTGCCTCTATTAATAAGAGCGCGACGTCAGCCAGTCTGAGGCTGTATCTGCCGACGGCTTTGATTGCGCCCTTGTACGCGTAATTACGGGTACGCATACTATTCAACGTCATTGATTTCGTGCGTAGAGGTAAAACGAACGTTCCGTTTCACCTTATTTCTTTAAATAACTGTCAAACGGGAATAGATTAACTAACTAACTAAACTTCACGCCACTTCCCTAGCGGGGTAGGCAGAGAGAACCGAACATAGAATAGATTAGACATGTACATATTGATACCCAGTGTTGTTTCCGCTCTTATGTTAATATTAAAGAACAATTACGTATTTGACAAAAAGGTGTAGATTAGTTTCATATTTAAAAATTACAATTTACAATCACTTAATTTTTTGGATTGCTCTCACAAATTCCTACTCGATTACCGATTACGATTTATATTTTTAGAAGCCATTGTTTCTTTCATGTCAAATTGAACGTAGTATATGAAGACAAAACCCTAACATTTTGAATCTAAAAGTTTATTCGTTCTCTAAAAAAAAAGAAATTTGTTACCTTTACCCTACTTTGAATACCTTAAAAACCATTCCATTGTTCGATTATTGAACCCTACAAATTACATAATCGAAAATATGGTAAAAGTAAAATGTAGATTTATGACTGCATATTAGTAACCGCTAATGATAAAAAAAATAATGATGTCGCTATAGCTGTCCACTTAGAGCGTACGAGGTGATTTATAATGCCATTTTGTCATAAACTTTGCTGGGGAATACCGTTTTAATGTTCGTTCATTTGTCATGATAAATAATAAAATGAAGAACCAAATCTATTTGAATAACTTTTCTATGAATTTGACTCGTTATATAATGTCTAGGTGTTGAAATAATAGTTTGGGGAATTTTCAAAATGTATCTTTCGCATTCATTCTTTATTTAAAAACGAGCAAGTCTTGTGTCTCATGCAATACATAGACAAAATATGTATAGAAGAAGAGTATCTAATTTAAAAGTCAGTTCATGATATTAAAATACCTCTTGTTCTAAGCTACCGCAAATATAGAAGAAAATGTTTTTAATATTGCACGATTCGTCTGAAGTGTATATACGACCGTTGGCGTAATATGGATACAAAACTCGTAAATACGTATATTACAGCCTTTATTTACAACAAACATGTTAAAATCAAGGCACACTCATGTTTCTGGGCGAATCACAATCAAAAGAAGCTTTCCACAAATCCGATTGTGTTATACTAAATGAATTACGCACCGACCGGCCTTCAGTATCAATCAAAACAATTCAACTGTTTTGTTTGAAACTCGCTTCTTCTATTAATAACTTACTTTGTTTCGTATGAAATTATAATGGTGTGACTTAAATATATACGCTACGATATAATTACGGGCGAGACAAAAGCTTCAGGTGCGTATACTCGTTCAATTTACGATATTGTTCGTGAGAGGCTCACGCGAATGATGTACGCATAATTTCAGTTACTGGGAAATGAATCATAATTACAATACGGGAGCAGTTATATGAGTTCCCTTTTACAACCCTTTAGACCGCAAAGATTTCTTTATTTCATATCATATATGTGTACTCCTTTTTCACAGCTTTCCATCTAAGCCAGCCCACTGTCCCATATTGGTCTGGGACTTAAAAAGAATATGCCAACTGTGGTTCTTGCCTAGCATGTCGTAAAAGGAGACTAATGGTATATGGGGTTTTGTGTGATTGTGTAGGCGACAGGTTAGCCGCTTGTCACTGCTTTTTCACAATTTACCATCTAACCCAGACCGGCTTTATTTTTTGCTGAATGTGGTTGAAGGGGCTTGCTGCCCCTTCGACT
Source organism: Glyphodes perspectalis (assembly GCA_951394215.1). NCBI lineage: Eukaryota > Metazoa > Arthropoda > Insecta > Lepidoptera > Crambidae > Glyphodes > Glyphodes perspectalis. The sequence continues at coordinate 3,763,897 of OX596203.1, forward strand.
CTGTCTACCCCTTCGGGGATTATGGGCGTGATGTTATGTATGTATATATGTGTAGAAGTAAAACATTTAATGTGTGAATAAGGCAAATCTCTGAACTAGGTATATCTACATAACTCATAGATGTTGCTTTTATTAATTGTATACTTCGAACAATAGCGGTGGTAACTCAATGGTAAGGACACGCGCCTCTTAACCGAGGAGTGCGGGTTCAAACTCGGCACGTACCTCTGGATTTTTAAAATCTATGTACGTATTTATACCACTAGCTCGGCGGTGATGAAACCTGCAAATTCAAACAACTTTGGATTTGTAACCATGATCCAAAAATTGTCTGGTTCCCCTATCTTAGGGTTGCGAAGGTCAGATCGGCAGTCGCTTCAATGTAATTACTAGACTCGCTAAATCCTGGATCATGGTCTAAGCGGACCCCGTCCTAACACGGGACATAACGCTAGGAAGATGAAGATGATGACTTCGAACAATCATACCAATATTTTTAATGTGAGTGTGTAGTGGTCACTAAATCTCGCTGATCTTATGTATAAAATATGTATAACGGCCATGTAGACTTTAGTCTAACTTACCATTTTATGTTAATACCATTTTTGCTTTACCCTTGGTAAAGTATCTGGGAGTATTCACTTTGAAAATTATGCGAAATAGTGGACGAATTGCAATAAAGCAAAAACCAATTTTGTGCCAATAAATAAACAATCTTTGGCAATAGAAATACAGGAACAATTTCATACATTATGATCGGAACGAAAGACTCCATCTAAAGTTACAAAAAAGTGCCAAATAAATATATTGTTAGATAGGGGACCTCCCAAAAGCAGCCCACCTGTTCTGCCTAGTAACTATTACCATATTGACATTCGGCTGCATTACCGCTGATGCCTGTTGGACAATTAATCAGCAAGAAATAAAACAAAGGACAGTTAGGCGGAGTGATATTTATGCGGTTGAGCGCGGGATTATTTATACCTCGCGAATAGGGCTGCCTCAAATAAAAGCACATGAATCTACGCAAACGTGTAAATATTATCAATTATAATTTAATAAAAAAAAAAAAAAATGCGAATAAATTTACTTCAGTGGAAATTTATAAATTTGTATCTACGTAATACCTTACGTGGTATGTATGGTACCCCACGCATGATAAATTTACGAAATTAGTCTATAGAAGTGTAAATGCCTATTTTTAAAACAGGTAGATTAAAAAAAACTATTTTATATATATTCCAAAGAATAATAATCGATTTGTCTCTCACTTCCTCACTTCTTTGGCAAAATTCAAAAGGCGTTAAGCATTTTTCACCTCTATTATCCGAAATATAAATTGACGACGGAAAATTACGAAAAAGTAGTGACATGTGGCTTGCTCTTCGTCTACACAATCACGTACTTAAAATTCTCACATTAATCTATTAAAAACCAACAAAAGTGCAAGTGTCAGCCCTACCCGTAGTGGATGTTTAGCGCAAGTCTGATTTACAGCCCTCGTAACGCACGCCACCGTTTGACAAAATACACGACATACACCGATCCTCGTCTTTAATGATACTTTAACTACCCACAGTAATATATTCGGCTTCTGAAATCTCAAGAACATCGTGCAACCACACTCATTCGTGATTGCTTCATTTACAGATTTCTACTACAAGATCTTTATTCTTTACTAGCTTCTGCCTGCGGCTTAACTCGGGCGGTACGTCGATAAAACATAGCCTATATGAATATTCGGATATATGAGCTATTCTATTTTCATTAAAATCCATTCATTAGTTTTTCCGTGAAAGAGTAACAAACATCCATCCATACATACATAGTTTCGCAATTATAATATTGGTAGGATGAATTTCTCTGCGATATGTACTCGTACTTAAAAGTAGATAGGTTATTAACCGATGTATTATATGCGTTTTATTATATATACATACATTCCGTCACGCACGAAATCCTAGAGGGGGTAGGCAGAATCAAAAGAGCAACAGGCGCCTTTAACCACTTACAGTCAAAAATATAACTGGGTTGGGTGAGATGGAAAATTATGAAAAAGCGGCGACTAGTGGCTAGCTCGCTACATACAAGCATTTAAAGTATTCTCTAACATATAAAATTTCCATACCTCACAATTTAACGTTTGGTTTGCACATTACACGCATTTCGTGACGTCATAAATTCATAAGTGAATGATCTTTAATAAAAACGCACTTTATATTGTACTTAAATTGTGCGAATATAGCGGAAGCCATTTGTAGCAAAAATTTGTAATTGATATCTAAATCACTACCATTAATTACGCACACAAGACGGCTTCCTTATTCTACGCTTCAATTACAATTCGCTATCCAAAAAAAAGGGCAAAGTATTGAAGAGCCAATGAGTATTTTATATTCAAATCATTTAACGAACAAAGACCATTAATTTCAATCTTTTTAGCTAACACCGCGTTAAAAACAGCTGTAGGCTATAAATTTCAGGATGTTCTAGCATGATGAATGAAGCCTTTGAATAGATTAATCGGCTATTGAACAGGCAAGGTGCTTGTGTCCTCGTCCCAAGTAAGAGGACAGCAGTAAGGAGTCTTCAGAATTAGCTTACAAATTACTTATCGTCTCTAGCATGTCACCGTAAGATTTGTCATAAGAACTCCCAGAGTTGCGATCGAAATGTTTTTATAGTTAAAAAGCATTCGACTTTATTTATATAAAAAAAAATCAGTCAAATTGAGAACCTCCTTAATTTTTTTAAGTCCGTTAAAAATGAGACAAAGAGTATGCCAAGCAGATGATAACCAACGATTTTAGAATGTATATCACCATTGTTTTATTAGGAATTACAGTTTTAACATTCCGTATTATTCGAGTATTATTTTTTAACTTGTGATTGATGACTGAATTAAAAGCACTAAGATTTACTGTAATGATTCAAAATCATTAGCAAAGTCTGTTACTTCACTCACCACAGCTAGACTGTGCGCGTGTGGGCCGGTGACCTAGGTTCCTTTAAAACCTACGCCCAGCCTGTCTGCTTAATCTACACCACGATCAGTCTGGAAGTGTAGGCTCGCGATTAGAAACCCAACATTTCTGTTTACTTATCTCAACAGTATCCTTAAGCTGTATTATAAATTTAACATTGCAAATATATTTAGTTGTTTGTTGTTTCTGTATATACAGACTATTGAAGCATACTTCGAATGACTTTAGATAAGGAAGATTTTTTGGAATGGAAACACAACTTCTGACATATGCGTTCTTGTCAAAGCAAGCTTCCCAAAGTAGTTTGGTTTTTAATGTAAATCGGTGAAAAAGTCCGGGACTCTAACGCTTGAACGTTTAATTAAACAGGTTCTAATTTGAGATTTCGAAAAAAAGAAAGCAAGGCACAACAATCATACGAGGTGTGTTCAAAAAGTATCGCGAATTTTGAATTTTCGCGGCTTACGTATATTCGAATTTCGAATTTTTTGTGGCGTTATGTTGGTACTCATGTCTCTCACTTATGCCGACAAGCTCGGCCATTTTGAATGTTCATTTAATTGTTGACAGCTGCTTTGCTTGCACGTGTTTTGGATCGTCTTCGATTTTTACCTATTCAAAAAAATGGATCAAAGAACCTGTATCAAATTTTGTGTAAAAAACGAAATTAAGTGCGCGGATGCATTCCGAATGTTGACTGTGGCATACGGAGAAGCTACCTAGGACCGAAGCAACGTTTATCAGTGGTACAAAATGTTCTCAGAAGGCCGAGAAGATGTGAACGACGAAGAGCGTGCCGGACGCCCGAGCACTTCAACAACATACGAAAAAATTAATGAAGTGGAGAAAATGGTATTGGCCAATCGTCGAATCACCGTTAGAGAAGTTGCTGAGGACCTAAACATATCGTTTGGCTCGTCCCATTCAATTTTTATCAATGATTTGGGCATGAGACGGGTCGCCGCGAAATTCGTACCAAAATTGCTCAATTGTGACCAAAAACAGCATCGCATGAACATTGCTAATGAGATGTTAAACTCTGTCCGCGACGACCCAAATTTGCTCCAGAGGGTCATAACTGGTGACGAATCGTGGGTTTATGGTTATGACGTGGAAACCAAAGCTCAATCATCTCAATGGAAGCTGCCGCACGAACCAAGATCGAAATCGAAGGAGGAGCTGAACAAGATAAAAAAAAATGATTTTTTGAAGTGCTTCGAAGATTGGAAAAACCGTTGGCACAAGTGTATAATATCTCATGGGGATTACTTTGAAGGGGACAAAATAGATATTCATGAATAAATAAATAATTTTTGAAAAAACACAAAATTCGCGATACTTTTTGAACACACCTCGTATATTTTAGTCTATGTAACTAACAATAACAAGACCAATGCAATTAGTCCGATAATATTGATTTCGCCAATAAAACGAACCTGCAATGGAATTGATAACACAAAGCATTACAAAACGCAATGGACCGAACGACCGTAGCAAATTCAAAGCGGGCGCATTTAGTTTTTAATCTAATTAGCGGAATATCAGATTAAGTTAGTTTGGCTAATTACTGGCACCGCATTATACGAAGTGGCGCGAGGCCGCGGCGATTCGCCTTGCGATAGCACGTAGACGAAATTTATCTTTTTTTTTCCATTAATCTTACAAATCTTTAAGCGGAGTAGGGGATTGTATAGTTGTGTTGGATTGCAAGATATGCTTGGTGTGATCAGAAATCAAATACTATGATGTATGTCTTTCGGATTGTTGGAAACTTGAGAGAACTTTTCCGTGTTTGGGTAATTTCTGCTGTGCCTTGCTCGATAAATAAGAATTACGGATACCTAAATCCCCTCAGCAGATCGGCAATACTTTAGTAGTGCCTCAGATACAAATGATCATAGGGTGACTGTTTTCCACTTTTAATGGTATAGAAGGAAATAAAAAGATAATTTAACACTGTATTATTACTATGCATATGTTGGAAATAATATATTTAATAAAAAACTTTTTTTTTATAATATTACTTAAATTGGCAACAAAGTATGAGTTTTGAAGAAACGGGCCTTTCCCAGTCGTTATAGCCGCTCGCTTCCCGGCAAGACCGTTTCGAAACCTGTGACATCGATTCGTTCCGATTCGTTATGGTAATCGAGTCGATTCACCTGTACCGATTTTATTTACTTCAATTGGACGGCCTACTCCGCCAGTGGTGTGGTAAAATGCTGCCACTCTGCATGGGGAGATCATATTTTAAACTGGTCTTGTATTATAAACCGTTTACACATACATTGCATTTATGATACTTTGTCTATTGAGCGCAATAGTGTTTAGTTGTAAACACACTATTTCGCTTTTATAATATTCTAGTCTTATTTACTATTCAATGTACTAAACTTAATGATTAACATTTATTTTTGACAAAAATCGGATTGTGGTATATCTGACACAGATATCATTTAATAATATTTAGGCGGTATTTTATTACAACACAGTGTTATTTTTGTTTAATTTATTCATAACTAATTTTTACAAGCGTTAACCAACCGACATTAGGAACCTAATTTCAAACTTGATTCCAATTAGTCCCATTGGGCAAGCATCGCCTGCGGCGAAGTTACTGTGACGCATCCGCGATTAAAAACGCACAAGTCGATATACTCTCGTCGGTTACCAAAAACGTTACAGCATAGTGCCCAGACAGCTGCACTTGAACATGGATCATGCGAGTGATGGGTGTGGCCGGTATCGCTCCACTCGATGTCATCACAATATCCGATGTCATCGCATTGCCGATGTACCTGTGCCCGTGGGCTGGACGCACGCCCAGCGCACGCCTCGCGCCTAATGTGAACATGGGGCCTTATCTATCTAATATACGCTTGTTGCCCGCTAATATATGCTTGTACTAAGTCACGCCATGGGAACGTAATGTTGCATAGTGATTAGCGCATGGCGACAGGTCTGCTGTTCATTAGTTTGGTAAAGTTTGGATTGGTCTGCGTGGTCAGATAAACTATCAAGCAATTAACTCTTACGTCATAGCTTCTTTTGTTCTAAAAGTTCAATATATTATTTCGAAATAGTATTTTTTCAGTATAATGTTTCCAGTCAGATTTTAACACGAAGACGAAACTACACAGCCGTACAAATGATTATAATAATCAAATAATATTTGTACATAATACTGAAATGCTGACAAGCAAACAAGTTATAAATCAAAATAAAAACATTGGCGTGTACACTGTACACAAACAGCCGTAAAAAATTAACCCCAATTTTTTGACGCACCTAACATTTTACGTGAGATTACGATACAAGTAAGTTTCGAGGTACTTAACTCGAAACAGAAGAGAGCGTTTCATCACCGCGGCAGGAAGAGGCCAAGGTCCGCAGAAAGCGGCGGAGATGGCTTCGGATACGGTTATATCCGAAGCTAAGGTGCCACTACTTCGTTTCCTGCCCTTCGAGCTATTTTGCTCCACGACGAAGGGCTAATAGATGCAAATATTCTGCAAAGAATTCTCGTTGAAATTCCAAAACAGCATCTTCCTATTTTAATTTGCTATTTACCTACCAATAATTTCCGCTCATTTCATTATAAAAATTGCCGCTATTGATAAACAAAGCCGCAACGATTTGCGTGCCGCTAAATGGATTGGAACATGATTGGTATCCGAAAACGAAATCAAAGAAAACAACAACTATAATTTAGTTTTGTCTTCAGGCGTCGTTCGACCTTACCGCATTTTTTGCGCTTTTTTGTCAATCAGATGCACGTAGGTACATGATAGATGTCTCGTAATTTCGAACACGGAAGCCACATAAAATTATGAATCGCCTCTCATTGTTATTGCGGAAATTCATATCAACGTAACGTGTACAAACGGAATTCATTGAAAACGTTAGGATTCCTCAAGTATTTCGTAAGGCGAAGGTCCTCGCGCACCGTGGCGGTTAGAAAGGATCCGTTCTATCTGATCGTATTAATTACTCGCCGCTTCTGGTAATTAGCCGAGCTCGTTTCGGCTATTGCAATCACGAATGTTTGTAAACATCACCGGTCTATATATATTTTGGGACCCAGTTCGCGTCTCCGTCGAGGCGTTAAAAATCGACGATATGGGACTCTTATGAAAATATTTTTTGTTGCGTTACGATGCGGTGCGGTGAATTTTAAATAAATATCAGACTACATCACATACATTGATCTGACTCCGAGGTAAGTAGCTTAAGCACTTGTGTTACGGATATCAGAAACAACAGTGGTATTACAAATATATACTTAAATATTCAATATTAACACCCAGACACAGAACAAACACAAGTATTCATCATACAAATATTTGTCCTGGGTGGGGATCGAACCCACAACTCTTGGCGCATGGGGCAGGGTCACTACCGAATACGCCAACGAGCTTGTTAAATATAAGTAGTTTAAAGAATTGGACACATGTCCTTATTGTTTGTGCTTTGACTAAAACTTATTTGTATACAATTCTTTATGTAGATATATTCTTAATATCATGATTAATTTCATAATAAGTAAAGAAGTGAACGTGAACAGAATTTATATTGCAAGGGAAAAATATCATCCAAAGATCAAACAAGTGATCCAAATATAAAAGACAGGTCGCTGGAGATATTAATAGAAGTCAAGAATATATTACTCCAACCAGACTGCTTGGGGAATAGAGCATACAAAAATCGTCGTAATGATGCTGACGTAAAGAAATGTTTATAACATACTAATATGACAAATATACCTAAGACAGTCAAGTCATATGTGAGAATATGCATGCGTTTAGGCATTATAAATCATAAGTTAACCACAAAGATCTTACGAGTGAATTTCTAAGAAGCTCCAAATTGTAACGCGTGTCATAAATAAAACGCTTGTTAATGTCAGCATGTATAACATTTCGAATCATTAAATTGGATCGCACATAATCTATTTTAATATCAAATAAAACATTTTCCTGAAAAATATTTAGTTTTTATATTAACTTTTATAGAATTGCAAGAATTTCCAGGTAAAACCCATTACGCACTTCTTACATTAACCGCGTTCTGCCGTAAATTTCTTTTAAGATGCTTTCAAATGTAAAGTTTTTCAACCTCAGCTCAACAGATTTAGGAATGGTACGGTCTTGACACGGATTTGAAGAGGCTACTGTTACGTCTATGTTTTCATTCTGGGAAAAATAATGGAACAGTTCCAATCAATAACTTTATGTGGCTAACCGAATACTAGGCACGGGATACTGCGGTCAGAAACTGTACTGGATTATTAATCCTAACTAATATTATAATTATTGCAATCGTGTTTCTTTGTGTAGTACCTTTTGACCCTTTACTTCTCATCATGAATGTACAGAACAGAAAAAGTTAGTTTTGGCGAGAAAAAAGTTTATTGGCTTTACCAAAGTATCAAGTGAATTATTTTGACTTACATGCTATTTTTCTATAGATGACTAGATATTCGAAATAGCAAATTCATATTATCTTTTTTACTTAGAAATAATTTACCCTATCTAACAATAGACAAAAGAAAAAGTCTACGGTCAGACTTAGACCGGAATTCCAGAAGAGATTAACGTAACATTATTACGGCATACCGCAAATAAATAAAATAAGTTACCGGGTTTTTCCCGGCCGACCTTGGGGGTCGAAAGCGGGCTAGCAACGGCGGCCATTAGGGCCGGATGTAAATATGGCCACGGGGCTATTTCCTGCAGCGTGGGCGCGGCCAACCCCACAACCCTGCGGGCAAATACAACCACGGCGATTACTGACTCTAACACATCTGTATCATTACAAATGATATGTTTTCTATTTCCATTCTTTAACACTTTTTTGCATATACAACCGTACCTGTCGGCCTGATCGAAAGGCTTTAAGCTTTAACTCGCATTTGTCTTTTTTAAGGTTATATTGAAGACTAGCTGTACCCGTGTTTATGGTTAGTGTTATATAGCCTATAGCCTTCCTCGATAAATGGGTTATCTAACACTGTTTTTTTTTTTAATCGGACCACTACTTTCTGAGATAAGCGCATTCAAACAAACTCTTCCGCTTTGAAATATTAAGTACACAATAAGCACCTTGGATCACAGTTGTCGGCCCAGCATCCAGTATTTGGGCCTCCGGTACTCAACGCAGTAGCTTAAAAGCCGGTACTTTACGCAGGGTCTCTTTGAGAAGGCGGTCCTTCCCCGGTCCAGCCGGCCTAGTTTAGCATACAAACTAGCTTTGTCTCTCACTATAGAACGCTTTCTTTTCCGAGCTACTTATTAGATTCAACCTTTATCAGCGGAATATACTTAGTTCGAAATATTTCGTACAGTTTTGTCCACACAATCGTCCAACCTTGACAATGCATGGCACATACCATAAATCGCAGAGCATCATAAAACCTTATCATATTTATGTCCTCAATCTAGGAATTGGAGCCGTGCCAAATCGCCTAACCACTTCCATCGAATTGTCAATGGCTTTATAACATTGCAGCAATTTGTATGGAAATGTGTAACTAACATAAATTCAGATGTATGGTTGGATGTGTTAGGTAAGAGTGGCGTATTGCATCGCTGGGCGGAAACAACTTACGCGGTTCTTTCGACACCAGTATCAACTTAGTTCCATGAATGTGGCGAGGTGGAAATGTAATTAAATCTTTAGGCTGCCACTATGAATATGAAATTCGACTTCTATTAGGAAGAATCGTGCCATTATTGGGCAACTTTCAATCGTATGGCGAACCTTAATGGCGCAGTGGGTTGAATGATTGCCTGAAGCGCGGAGATTATCTGAATGAGGGATTATGAATGAGATTTGAAAATGATCTCAAGCTAGGTTTTTTTGGAGAGTCGTTAACTGGTATTAATAATATTAGTTTAATTGCAAAACAAATACTTGGTGTTATGATCGGAGTCTTACTTTTCAAGTCTGCAAGGTAACAATAATACATTTAACTCTTAATAAATATGTATGCCTGACATTATTTCGTTATTAAAAATATTTGCATAGGCTAGATTAATAATATATGTTCAAACATGTCTGTTAGAAATTAAGTCTGGTATCGTATCGTATACCTATTTATGTTGCCTTTTATATATAAAATATATACTTACATACAAGATAGGATAAAAAAAGAAGACGTAAAATCCTAATTTTATAATAGTGCGAAAATCCAATTACGAAACTAGGATCACCCAAACCAAAGAATTTATTCACGCAACTTCGGCGAAACGAGACGTCATCAGAACTATGTTAAAGCTGCGACACTAATTCGATTCCACTTAAAAAAACCGCCAAAAGAAAATATAACGCTCCACTTGGGCTTGCGTACAAGCGCGCTAAGGCGGGCGGGGCGATTTCCCGGCGAGGGAAATTCGCCGCGCCGACAGCCATTCACGCCGCGAACGCCCGGGCGAGCACACGCCGCGCGACGCGAGTGACGCCCCGCTACCGCTACGCTACCAGTGCATTCGTGTTCTACTAGTGTACGATACGATAAACATTCCAATTTTATTAACAATAGTGGTTGAACTTGTGACTGTGAACGATGACATTGGACAGAGGGGAGAGTTTCGTGGGTAAAATTCAGCCAGCCGCCTCGGTGTCGTGCCTGTCGCAGTGCCAAAACATTTTCGGGAAGAGGCTCAAACGCTGGGGCTCCACTGGATCGTGGGTAAGGCTTACCTTACTTAGATTTGCATTTGTGGAGGATTAATCGTGAGCCTTGCATATAATGAATAAATCAAATCTTCAGATGCGGTCAGATCAACATTGTAAACAAATCGGTTAGGCGCCTTTTTACTGCATTACATTATGATGTAATCTAAAAACTAAGCCAAATAATCAAGAGGATATTGCACTGAAAATTGGAAATTCATAAATGTTAGAGTAATGTTTCTGTAACAACGGAAGTACTACATTAATAATTATTAAAAACTTTTAGGTATCGTAAGAATAAACATGTTTAATAAAAAAGTGACCTCTGAAACTAGGTGTGAAATGTCTACGTGACAGAAAAAAAGTCACTGTCCTAAATATGATTTGCTAATGATCAATAATCACCCGACTCACCCGACCCTACTTAACGTTCGTGTTTAAAAAAACACTCAAATGTATTTTTTGTCCCATGGTAATTTATGTGTTTATACTGTTCTTAATTTTTATCATAGCTTAGAAATATAATTTGAATATTTCTGGGAGAATTATGTTCATCATTAACAGTATTGTTCTTTAAATGTCATTACTTTAAAACATACTTAGTCTTGATAATTTGAATACTTTTTTGTATCCTGCTACTGATATGGGTTGCTTATATATTTTAATTTTATACTACCATACCGATTCATATTATAAAAAGGTCTTGATACATAATAATGTGTATGTTACCTATATTATTTGTTTATTTTATGCGTACGAAACCGGAGCGGTTCCGCTTGTAACACAAATGTGAAAGTTTGTTGGTGTTTGTGACTCAATCGGCCATAAACGGCTTAACGGATTTTGATAAAATTTACCATAACAATCGGCCTTGACCCGAATTAACACAGTTTACTTTTGCATCGGAAATCGACTCGTAAGGGACTCGTAAAAAAACTGTTTTTATGCGCCAACAGTCTTTTAAATACTCTCCTCCTTAATCCTTAGAGCTACGAAAATTTCCCATTTAATATGCTATCTTTGTGATATTCTTTGAAACTCTTTTGATTTAAATACACTTTATTTATATGATTGTCAGTATTTCAATCTGCCATTTTTGCTTAATTTTTCTGTCTTTTCGGCCGCCCTTTCTGCACGTCTGTATTTTTTACTATTTCCTCTTTTATATCGTAGTTTTCTTTCCTAGCTCTTTCATTCCACATTCCTTTACTCCGTAATAGAATACCTACTAATAAGAATCACAAATTCAACAAACATTAATATTGTCGAAAAGCCCACAAAGAAGTCCCTCGCAAATATGCCAGTTCTATTTGCCGAAGCCATTTGAGGTTCGATTGCGTTAGGGGTGGTCGAGACGAACCCGTGCCTGTCGCGTGACCGTCGCGTGACCGTCACGTGGCTAGCACGAGGCCCGTCACCCCTCATCGATTGCCTATGACGTCGAAATGTGCCGGCGACCGCATGTTTCCTTGCTATCCGTGTACAAGACATTTTGACGGCTATGTTAGGGTGGAAGCATGGACGAAATTAGGTAATAAGGAACACAATGTTATTGTAACGTCCGAACGTCAAACAGTATACAATATAATATATTACGCACAATCTTCTCGTAGTAATGCAAAATTTGCTGTAAAATGAATGAAATATTTCTAAATGAAGAGACATCATTTTGTAAAATCACAAAATTATGTCTCTTCAAACATAATAAACTCGTAAATCAATCAATAATACATCTAAGGCTTTGTTGATTTCATAACTTTCTATATTTTATTATTTTTAAGATTATCTTACGTCGAATGGCAAATCATTCAATCTGAAAGGTACAATGTACGTCATTTAAAATCACATAATGTACTTGCTTAGGTATTTATATGTAAGTCAACTTAAAAAAATATTATAAGAGTTACACATATAAGAGTTTAAAACACAATTGTCCTGCGATATCTATATACGGAACAAAGTGGCGATTAACAAACTCTCTTGGTAGGTCTCCGGTCGGGTGTCACAAGTACTAGAGACAATGCGACAAAAAATAGACACATTAATAAAACAATTAATACCATGCATACATGTTTGGCTAACAAACTGCTATTTAGTAAAATAATTACTATCATTCTGCTACCTTTTCTTAATGGTTATCCATTATAAAGAACAAAGCCGTACGAGATTATTAAAGTTGAGATCTGCGTTTAAAAAAATAAAAGATCATTAAAAACTCTATTAGCGATTGCAGTGTTTGTTTATCCTACAATTATTCCGTTTGAATAATGGTCATAAGTAAACATTGGGTTCTATAAATGAGTCTTCTTAATTACTTTAAGTATATAGCGTGTAAAAACTGTTTCAAATGTTCATTCACTTTTTCGCACGGGCGATGGAGTTTGGTTTGAATAGATAAGTTAATATTTCGTTTTTGGTGGTCGTTATGTGGTGGTTGAAAAAAAAAATAGTGCGTGGGATTAAAAAGATCTCATTGTGCCGGGTAAGTCGTTTCACACTTTACATTTTGAATCATTTATATATTTTCTTTTTACTTCACAATCCCTACATTTTGAAGAATTAAATATTCGATATTAGTGATTATTTACGATTGAATTTTACTCTTACACCCAAATTGCATTAGATACATAACATAACATCACGCCCATAATCCCCGAAGGGATAGGCAGAGTCAAAGGGACAGCAGGCCCCTATAACCACATTCAGCCAAAAATAAAACTGGGCTGGGTTAGATGGAAAATTTAAAAAGTAGTGACGGCTAGCTTGTCGCCTACACAACCACATACCGAAAACCCGATATACCATTAGTCGCCTTTTACGACATGCTAGGCAAGAAACACAGTTGGCAAATTCTTTTTAAGTCCCAGACCAACACGGGACGATTGCATTAGATATTCAACAATTACTGCGGATTGAAATCAAGTGCATTCTTTATACTTTGTATTCGCATCTTTTATCTACCAGTCACATCAAAGATTTATAGTCATATTATTTTTTTAACTTTCACAAAACATGACCTATGGAACGGCCTTGATGAGAGCTATCATTAATATCACTTAACTCTATTGTCCGATCCGTGTGATGCTAATTTGGACCTTTTTGCACGATGAGATGTAAAAATAAATGATCCAGTGGGGGGTAACGTTCGCAGTGTCTATGCCAGGACCTTGCTCGCAGCGAAACTGGTCGGCGCGCGCGCAGCGAACAGGTTCCCGCGTCAGGTGGCTTTACGTAACCTGCGCAAATAAGCGCAAATGTAATGTCGTTCGGTTGCGACGATTCGCCCTTTCGGGAAAGGTTAAGAGTTCTCGTTTCAATCTTATCAGGCGATGTCAGGCGATTTTTTTCGCAACAATTCTACTGATCAGGCGCTGTCCTTATTTTTTTTGTAAACACTGCCGTGGCTCTGTTAGTTTATTACAGTAAGCTATTATATCATCAAAACTTTCATAGAAGTTGTAACATACTTTTGCTGTTGTGCATTTGTCTTAACTTGTGATCTAATAATATCCGCTCAATTCAAATTTAACGTTAGGTTTCCGCAACAATAACCTCATTAACTAAATTAAAGATACATTTCAAAACACATGAGATTTCTTAAGAAAAATCTCATGTGTCAAAAGTTGTAAAACTATTTTTACACGCACCGTACAAAGTCGAGTAAAGCCGATTTCGAAATCAAAGTTTACTATTTTACTGTCCACAAATAATCATAAACGCCAAACCGAAATAGTTAACCGCACATAGTGACACCGTCACAATAAATTATTTTTAAACAACCGCAGTCCCGTATGTTTCGGTGAGTATAAATAAAATCAACTCCCACGCACCACGAAAACTAATATGTCAAGGTTCATTTATAACATGTTTACTTATTCTTGAGGCCGTGCAATTAACGAAGCGCATCCAGGGATTGACGTGCGACTTTATTTAACATTTTCATATCCCTCGGCTCAGACAAATATTTATTCGGCGACGTTAATCGGCCAATCAATTTTCTTTTCGTTTTCGGATCGACGGATGATGCAGTGAAAGTTAAACGATAAATCAAGCTGTCACATTTTAAGTCTATCAAAACAATAACTGTGCATTACGAGTTTCACTTGCGTCACAATGAGACGAATATTGTTAAGACATGACTAGTGGTACTTTGAAGCCGAACAGCATTATGCGTGTGCTTCAATATCACAGCAAATCTAAAACTGCAGAAATGCTAGAGTGCTCGCGTATTCGTGTTAACGCGAGCTGCGAATGAATGCTCGCATTCCTTGATATATTCTGTTACTTTACTGCAATTATCTGTGTGCTGTACTTGTCTTCACTTGTTTTCAAACAATGAGAGTGCGAGTGCTGACGATGAAGGAGCGACCGCCATCGCGCCAGTGAGAAATTCGCTGAATGTCAGGGTTAATGCCGGCATTATTCTTTTGTCTCGACGCGCGAGGGTTAGACGTCAATCGCATTATTTTGGCAGCCACACTAGACTTCTTCAAAAGAAATTAATAGCGGACCATTTCTCATATTTTTATGTGAAAGTTGAAAGTCAAAGCGTGGTCTATTATTATCTGATGGCCCTTACATTCAGTGGGAGTTGAAAATATTAACACTAAACACCTTTCTGCGTTGTCTTGACGTGTGGCTTTTGAGCTAGACGATCATTTGTTTCATTTTATTACTATACTGAAATTAAATAGTGATCATCATCTATCGACTTTCAACAGCTTACGTTATTACTTTCAACAATGACACCAGTAGCAAAAAGTAATTATCACGACTTGTGCCATCAACAATCGCCGTGTATTGTCTAACACAATGAGTGAGAAGTTGTTTTTCCAAGCGAGAGTGGTGTTCACTATGATGGCTATCTAATTTTATGCTAATTTGGCTGCGCACAAAAATATCATTAGACCTAACTTCTTGCTAAACGCGTGAGAAACATTTGAAAGTCTGGGTTCGCAAACTACAAAGTCTGTCTGAAAAAAAAACTATTTTTATCAGTGTTCATGCAACATTCAAAACTGTATTAAAAATATTAAGTTATATATATCATACTTATTCCTTGTGGATCCTAAAGTATGTTTGTTCAAACTTCGGTTTTGAATATTGTTTTAGACAAGGATCCAGTTTGCGCCCAACTAACCAATAAAAGTAGTTATCCTTGAATCCGAACAACCGAAATTCCTCCACGGCTTCGAACCATGAAACTGACATTAGAATGCAAATATGTTTACCTCTCCTCGCTAACGTGCGTGGACGTAACAATAAAAAAGCAAAACGCATATTTGAATAATAATAGTTTATTGAATTAATGATTAAATACACGAACATTCAAAGTTTTGAGGAATAAAATCGAACATCAAAACATGCTAATAAGGATAACATTAATATAAAAATATAACAATAGGTATGTTAATGGTACTATTGGAAAGAACACTCGTAGTTCTAGCAGCAAATAAAATAAAATACTAATCGAAGCTAATATTATGAAGACAATAGATTTGTTTTTGTGCTAGTAATATATAAAATAGAAAATTTAAACTGTTTTTGCATCTACTTTCACTTCTTGAAAACAACATTATACACATGTATTATAGGAATAATACATGTGCTAAACGCGGCTGTATGCCAAGAAATTCTGTAGTAATTACATTTGTAAGAGACGGATCGAAAATTTTTAATACAACTATACATTTCACCTGTGCGATACTGTGGCTAATTATATATCTGTATGAGTTAACAATGTAAGTCTCTTTTCTTTAAACCAAATAAAAACATATTTCTAATTCCAGAACGAATAACAAATTTAGAAATGCTAAATATACATTTACACGAGCAATCAGCATACAATAAGGCTAGTTGTACACGGGCGGGACGCTCGCTGGGCGTCACGTATCCCAGGCGTCCACACGGCCTTATCTCTCGGTGATCTTGACCCACCGGCGAGCCCTTTTATAGCCGGTACGAGACCACGAGGGCATCGTGTCTCCGCCATGGGAGTAACATTGAAAGCTCTAACCATTGTCTTGTCTCAAGTAAACGTGTACAGTCAGCATTTGAAGGGGATAAACTAATAGTACATGTTTCAACCTGTGTTGTAAATTTGTATCAGATGCGAGTTTGTTGTTTATAATTGTTGAATAATTACTATACTTAGTTGTGCCAAATTGATTAATTTTTTACCAAACTATTACTTTGCCAAAAGGAAAGGTTTTAATAATCGGTCTATGTATGTAGGTACATCGTATTTTGTACTTCTTACATTTCACTGTAGAGCGTTAAATACTTATTGGATTTTGATATATGAGTTGTCTATCGATGAGCTATTATATTCCGGATGATAAATAATATAACGTACATTAGTTTTGATGTTTTTTCCATAATGGAGTTCCTTTTTTTAAATTCTTTATAGGTATTTAATAATAACAATAATTAATGGATTGTAAGTTTGTAAAAAAAAATGAATTTCCAAAAAAAGTGTGCCAAAAGATATTATGCGTGCCTTTAACAGGTTTATTTAGTAATTTCATAATTTGTGTAATCGGGTTAATGACGTAATCGTATCACCCAATAAACCAGAGTTTGGACCAAACACAGGAAAATATGCCAAGAAACGTCATGTTATGTGTTACGGTGACCTTATTGTTGTAGTGGAACGTCAAGTTTGTTCCGCTTACATCGACAAAATGCGTTGTTACACAGAAACTAATGTACATACGTCAAATATTTAAACTCAAATATTATTCATTTTAACTTAGATGTATGATGTTCATATACAATAAAAAAATAAACATGCAGTTTGCCTATTTTACCGTTTGTTTTGGATCTAGGGGTGATTTACCTACAATAAAAGCAATTTACATTGAAATCAAATTAACATTACATACATAACATCACGCCCATAATCTCCGAAGGTCAAAGGGACAGCAGGCCCGTTTAACCACATTCAGCCAAAAATAAAACTGGGCTGGGTTAGATGGAAAATTGTGAAAAAGTAGTGATAAGTGGCTAGCTTGTCGCCTACACAATTACATACCCAAAACCCGATATACCATTAGTCGCCTTCTACGACATGCTAGGCAAGAAACACAGTTGGCACATTATTTTTAAGTCCCAGACCAACACGGGACAATGGGCTGGGTTAGATGGTAATTTGTTAAAAAGTAGTGACAAGCGGCTAGCTCGGCGCCTACGCAATCACATACCCAAAATTAACAATGTTTTCTGATATTATCTTATACTATCAGATCATCCTTAATGTAGGGTAAACTTTTCGTAAACATACATAGTAGTTTTTTACAACGTTGCAGCCTCGACCAGTACAAAACATTATCTTTAATTTCGACAATCATCTCCGACATTCGGACGTAGCAGGTCTCCAAAACAGGCTTACGCGACGTTAAGTAACAGGCCGACTCATGGTAAGGACTATTTTTACATTTTCCGCTTATAATAACGCCTATCTGTCACATAGAGATGCCCGTAAAAGGGCAAGGGCCCGGCGAGGCCGCCGCGAGGCGACGCACTTGACGCATCGCGCCCTAAATGCAAATGCCGCTGTCAAACTCGATGCACTTATTTATTTATGATGTCTAACAGTATGGTATAATACGACTAGTCATTTCGTTGTAAAATAATAAGATTCTTAATATAGCAGGTACAATTTATTTATCGGCGTCGAGCTAGATACTTGTCACTATTTTTTCACAGTTTTCCATCTAAGGCAACTCAATTTAATGTTTGGCTAATGTGGCTTATAACGTCTTGGACTCTGCCTACCTGGTCGGGGCTTACGCCCGCAATCATCCAATCTTCAATTGTAAATACATACGTATGTACGAATTATATATAACATAATACAATAGAATAGAATATAGAATAGAAAAGCTTTATTCAGCACACACACAAGGGATACAGATAAAAACAAAAAAAAAGCAAACAAAAAACAATAACAAAAAAAAAAGAAAATTATCAAACAAAAATAAGGTGTGCCAAAACGGCGCCCGCTCAGCTTAAGTCGTGAGCCACCTGATAGTCAGGTAGCTCACGACGCTGGTTTTCAGCGGGTACCAGGTAACAGCTAACAGCTAACTTATGTAAAAAATTTGGAAACTATCTGTCCTCACAAACTTTCGCGTATATGTTAGCAGTGGTCATGCAGCCGTATCTGCCTGTAGCCGGGGGCGCAGTGAGGTTTCGCCAAAAATTTCGAGACAACATTCGATGTACTCGTATCCAATTTCTAAACAAGAACTTTCAATTAAAATATAAATGTCAATAACACATATTATTTGAGTGCGTTTTTAAAGAACAAAATAATAGTTTGATTTATTAGACTTATCTAAATACACTTTCACGGCTAGTATTTTATTAAAACTACTACTTATTATGATCGCAATTTATGGCAAACAAGTTACTTTCGAAATCTTTAAATGAGTATTAAAATCTACTTCTATTAGTTAAAAAAAGCCTCATAAGCGATTGCATCACTAATGTTTTGAAGCGAATTAGTTCTTACTGTTATTAATTGTTTGCATTTAAAATATTCAGCGCTCGAAAATGCCATCGCTTCCCCCTTTCAAAACCAAGCGTTTATGTTTTCTTGCCTCCTTCGTTCGCGGCGGTCGAAAATCGAGCCTACCTTAAACTTAACTGACAGCTAGTTCAGTCTGTTTGCTATTAATACCAGCACGTAAGAAGCCGCAAGTAGCCGTCCATTCAATCCGTTGCGCGGCCTGCGGTCTGCTTGCACAACGCTACTCCCCGATTATCGCGGCCCAGTTGGCCGGTGGCGCAACAAGGGCCGCCTGTGGCCCCGATGTTTCAAACCACTGAGACCATAACGCAGAACCCCCTCGCTATCGTCTGATCGGAGTATTCTTCGCTTTGAAAGACAAATACTTGTGGTGTAGTCTTCTACGCCACCGTATAACGGTTACGCGAGAAACATATAGGTGTACGATCTATATAAATTTCTACAAATATAGCGTTAGAGTAAATACACAGAACTTGGAAAACATGATAATGTCCTCCTAACCGATATCGGTCACGGCGGCCAATCTCAACGAGGATTAGCCAACTGCGCAGGAGATGTTATAGTGCACAAGTGTGTGTGCAAACACAGGTGCACTCTCTGTTCCTTCACTCACATAGTGAGACAGCAATTCGACATAACCGGAGATGTCAGGCGAAGGAACAACGGCTTAACGTGCTTTCCGAGGCACGAGGTTATTTAACCCCCAACTTCCTGACTCCAGACTGTTACTGTGTAATTTCAATATTGAAATACACAGCCACAAATTTTGGCCCGAGAGCTCCAATGAATCGCAAACCGCGCGCGAAATACTAGGAATGTAAAAGCGAAACTCGCCGTGACCGCGCTTTTCGCAGCCGCGGTGTTTGGCGGATCGACGAAATTAATTACCGTCGGAACGAGGAAGACTCCCCACAAGTCACTAAATGGGCCATTAACTCCTGACTCTCAATAACCTTAAAAATTAACCCGCCCGCCCCCCTGCGCTTCTACTAATTTTCAGGTTCAACGCTCTAAAATTTCTTAAATGTATTTATCAAGAGGAAAATTTTCTTTGGAAAATATTCAATCTTCATGGAGCCCTAACAGTGCTCGACCTTTATATTGTGTAGCGAGCTCACTAAGTTTACACTTGTGGTAACATTTCAAAGGTTCTCTCAAAGGTCGACGCACTCTTCCGCCGCTATTTACTAATAAAAACTCTTTGAAGATTGTGCTGACGTGTAGACGTTTCAATAACGAATGGGAACCGTGATATTTGAAAGAGCTTTAGGAAAATTCTCAACTACGATACAGACACTATAAAACATTTACTAAAGGCGTATATTTGTTTACGACGCTGAACAAAGAGCAGCATAGAATTATAGATAATAGAGTGTGGTGTAAGGATTAGAAACGCCAGCCAATTGGATAAATTGCAGATTAATCCAACTGCCACTAACAAATGTTAGGTATTAATAACAAATTTATTTATGTGAAGTGAAAGTAACCAACAATGTCCCCGCGTTTCAACGGGTTGGCTTTCTTTAGATATTGTGGTAAAGATTCAATCTTAGGAAATAGTTTCTTAGTATTTCTTGGCTTTGCAGTTGTATCTGCTATTGAAGAGAAGAAAATCAATAAACATGAAGAAAGAAATGACTACGCATGCATATTAAGTAGAAAACTGGTGGGACAGGGTTGTATGGACTAATGTATTTGAGCCGGGATCATAAATTGAACGGCAATATTAAAACGTCAATATATTACCATAATTATGAGCTAAATACCATTATGGCTGTAAATTGTTGATCTCATATCGTAAATTGCTTGAGAATATAAATAAATATGGAAAAAGCTTGCAGTTCGAATGGGCGTTTAAAAATTGACAGCTAAAATTCAATCATTTAATTAATCTTTGCTTTCGACTAATGAATTGCACAAGGACCTGGCCCTTAGTGAAAAACAATTGGCGGCGGTTCCCATGCGGAGTACTTAAACCTATCGATAAGTCAATATGAGATTATTCATCTTATACAAAAGGAAAGGTTGAAGGCTCGGCCTTGCTTGTGCGTGCGCGTGAGGTCACATGTCTATTCGCACATAATAGGCAGGAGATGACAGCGCGATAGGAATCGCGTCGTGGGCCGAGCCCCGGCTCTCGGCTCTCAGCCGGTGGATGACACCTGACGCGAGACGAGGAAACGCGACGCGAAGGTCTCAGACCTTTTATAATAAGGCGGTTTAAAATAAATCGCTGGGAGGAAATTGAAAAGTATTGATGTCTCGAGCCGGTCCGATGAGGAGCTCGCTCCTCGTTTGTCGTAAATGCTGTAACCGGCAATAACAAACGTGTTGGACCTTCGCTGCACGAATAAGCACCGACGTTTTAATTTATAGCAAACAGGACTATAAACAACGATATTTTTAACATCTATCAATTTATGAGTCGCCGCTTGACGTTTACTGTTGAGTAACATTTTGAACAAACTTGCATCTGCTTTTTTAATCTAACAACACCTGCGATGAATAGATTATAGAGACAACAGGTGCAGTTGTTCTAGATTGTCATAAATATTTATGGAAACTAGCCTCCAGCTCTCATATAATGTGTATTTTCTTATACACCAACAAACAACAAGGACTTATAATATTAATGTGAGACGCAAGCTTTGTATTCGCGCTTCCGAATATATTAATGCCAATGGAAGATTTGTATCAATACTGTGGCTAAATAATTCCGGAAATAGGCACTTGGAGTAAACTCCAGGGTCACAGCACGAAATTAATTTTAGGATATGTATTCCGAGCCCGTTGTTAAGTTGAACAAAGCGAGCGAACCTACTCGGACCGACTGACTGATTTGGAAGTGGTTTTAAGTACTTACTTAAATGAATTTTACGACTATATTATTGGTTTATGGAAACACTTCGCAGAATAACCACACAATGCTGTATAACCCACGGAACGTTTTTTTCTGAATACATTATTTATCTTATGTGTCTTTTAATACCTGTCAAATAATTTTACAATAAGAATCTATTTATTATTACTGACGTACTTCTTTTAGTTTGACACATCTGGTCTATCTATACCTACTATGGAACACAATAGAGTAACTGTAAAAGCCAAAGTTTACTACAATACCAAAGTGATGGTAGGCATACTTAATTAACAAATTAGAGACATTACCGAGCATTGGTTACCGCTGATAAATGACTTACCAATTGTAAACATGACATTGCGGTCAATATGGCCTCCATTCCTAAAAACCTGAATCACCATGAATCACTCCAGTCCTTCGCGTTCCGTCAACAATCTACCTAGATCATCACAATGCGTCTCGCCGAACATAGCTGCGCAGCACATATTCTTTTATTAATTACACTGCCCAATTCGGGTGAGGATATGACGGCACCGGCGCGTGCGCAGCCTGCCGACGAGGCGCGCACGCAATCCGCATTCATCCTTGAGCCGCAATGGTAAGAATATCGGCGAGCAGTCTTTAGGTTGACCTTGGAAGGACAATAACCAGTGGATACTGAAAAAAATTAAGCTTGAAAAATTTGTACTATGTAAATACATAGTTAGTAGAAAGGATTTTACATGAAAGGATTTGCACTTAAATAGCACATAGTACAAATTATATAAGCGATGAGAGCAAACCATTATCTTCTTCCATAGAAATTAAACTGAACTATAACTAAAGTGAGCTTCTTGTGGGTAAAGTTATTACATATGCAGAAGTCATCTAGTTTCGACGCAACTTCTAATTACTTATTCCAAGTATGTTGCAAATATGTAGATAGTTTTTTTTCATTATGTTGCATAGCATGCCCCATTGCTCTGTGACCTAACTTAGACAATCTGTTACTTTTCTGATATTAGTGACTATACTGTAGTCGAGTCTCCTTGCGTAGAGATTTAACCTAACCTAACCAAACCCAATACGATCGCTTTGGTCCCATAAGAAGGATTAAATTAGCACATTTTAAGCGAAACCGATTTAGCTCTTCGTATACTTCGTATTCACACTTGAAACACATTTCCATAGTACTTGTCTTTACTCTTCTAGATTTTCAAATCATTAAAAATCAAAACATTTTAATATAAAATATATGTTGCAATTCCAACATTAATAAGATAACATAGTGTCAATCCAATGTATGTCTTTTGAAGTCCTAAAACATAAGGGCTACAACTCTAATCCTGCATTACTTTCGAATCAGTTTTCATACAGGTACTTCTCAAATGTCTTTAAATCCATACATTTAATTAAAGTGGTTAATTAGAAACTGTCAATTGACAACACAACAACACACAATTTGATTAATGTGACACAATTTCAATGGAAGAATTATTACAGCATGCCATTGTAAAAAGTCACCCTAAAGTACTAACACTCGTCAGTATGCACAAGGGCCGCTGTTATGCGATGTCATTCGACACTGTTCAATTGGTTTCATAACAAGTTTAAGTGCAGTTTGTATTCGCGTCTGCGCCGGCGCGCATTCGAAGTATCGCATCGCAAATCAATTAACGCCCTCAAGCCCGTCGCCTATGGTGTCCTGATGCAACCTGCAACACTTATCCAAAGCCTTTAAAGTGGTCCTAGGTCTTAAATTAAGGAAGCATTTAGGATTGTTGATATAAAGACGGCGCCATTTTGTAATCAATGACATTTTATAGTTCTGAGTTTGACGTAAAAGTTTTAATTAGCAATAATCATCACAATATGATTAAAAGCTTTATGTGATATGACACTTGTCAGAAGACACATAAGTTAACACATAATAATAATAATAAGTTTACGTAAAATGCCTACTGACAAGTTTCGTCAAGACTAATTTATACATTAGTAAACTTGTGATATTGTGTGATAAGCTTAACATGGTTTACCTTTTCTGTGTTGCATGCTTCTAAAACAAGCCTTGTAACACATTTAATATCCACCTATTGTGGCCTAGTGTGTTTTGATAAGAATGTAAATAAACACTTTAGTCTTCGGGCGCATATCTCACGAGCTTTATTGGCTTTAGGACTAATATCTGGCTTAGTCTCAGAACATTCTCGGCTACTTCAGTCTCTATACACGACCGACCGCTGCTGTTGACTTTGGCTAATGGTACTGGATGATTTTAGCCGATTGCATAATTCGATGATTTACAACAACCATTTGGGAAAGATCTTTTATAAGATATGAAGCTATTAATCAAAATTTACAGATAGACATTCAATGTAAAATTTAATAAATTTTGAATCTTTTTTGATTTATCCACGTGGTGTGTGTGGTACATACATCCGAACTAACAGAGAGTGGATCTCACAAAAAACGAACCTAAGCAATAAAACAGCTTTCGTTATAGTCATATTACAACATTCATCTTAGTCTCGCTGGGAGCTACAAAAACCTAGTCTATGCTTCTAAATGGGGCATAAACAATCCGTCACAAGCCTACGTGCGAATAAATCAAAGTATTTTCTTCCGTCTTTCCGCTAAAAGTAACATTTATCACTCGATAAATCAATCGGAAGCTGCGCAATAACTTTATATAACTAAGCTCCCAAGATCTTGTTCATACAGATGCATCTGTGTATTTACGAGTAACATACAATCATAAACATTTTGGACTGAAAACATGTATTTTTCGGAATGAAAAACTTCTCAGCAGGACTGATCATATACCAACTAATTAAATATTACGTTACAGTTATATATTGGACATCGTATAGATTTACGTTCACACGTTAAGCTGATTTAGATCTCATCAAGTATTCTATTACGAGGATTACTCACTATAAGCCTCTATTTCTTGTGCTTCCGTTTTCTTATGCGCTTAATGGTCTTTCAGAGGCCATTTTCTCACTATAAAGGTAAACTTCCGTAACTAGCGGCCGATGTGACAGCCGTTCGTCGTACATTTTCTATGTTGACATTGTATATACGTTTAGTGTGTGTGACGTAGTCGCCTCGCATAATTATACCTTTAATTAGAAACTTCACTATGCCGCTTGTTCTATGTGCCATGAAATTGTTGATCGATGTAACGACCTAGGCGTACACTCACCTGGTTGACCTAACAATCGCATCAGTTGTCGCGGTGTCAAACGCTGTCGCACACGAGAAAGCTGTCATGCGGTCGCCGATCCAAGGCGTCACGACACGCCCGAGCATGCCGGCTACCCAGTACGTGCGTTTCGACACGCGGACAAATTTTAACCATTTCGCAATCTAAGCGCCGGCTCTGGTAAACAAACGTCACTCACACTACAGTTTACTACACATTTCTTTGGCAGCACTCAACTGTTTCTTAACGTCGTCTATTTCTGATCCGAGAATAATCAAAATTACACTTTATAGAGGGTTTATGCGTTCGCCATTGACCCAATACTGCAACGTATTAAATAATTGATAGGGGACGGCGCGTATTAGAGCAAGGGCAACGCTGCACGCTCCGTGAATTGAATTCCGCCGGTAAATCTGTTCCATCCTGCGCCAAGAAACAAAAGACATATCAGATGACCGATGACAAAACGACGTTGTAACTGTTTTATCTAACAACCAATAACCGCAGTGAGCATTATCTAACACTACAGTATCAAACTGTCACGTTGTTTTCGGACATAACAAAGTTTGGCCTGGTTTAATGATGTATTTACCTTGATTAAACCAGGCCAAACTTTGTTATGTTATTTTATATTCAAATTTCCTCGTTTTGGTGTCAAACCGATGCCTACCAATTTCATTGATAATGATGACTCTATTAGATGACGCAGTTATAATGAAAAATGAGCGGCTGTTTTATGCTAATAAAATGAAACATGATTAAGTGCAGATAGAATCGCTTTCGTAATATCGACGATACGAGAATAATTTTTAAACGTTCGCATACAAAATTCTGGCTCGTTGCGTCACGAGTAGCGAGCTGGATCGGTGGTGGTTTATCTTGATCGATCAATCTTACGCAACGATGATTTGTTCGTATTATCCTGTCATCACCGCGGCCGCTTCCGACTTATCAGAGCATCGCTGCCCAAGCGCATTGTACAAGCGTCGGTCTGTCTGTCGGTCCGTCGGTAGCGCAGAGTTCTAGGAACGGATGCCCGCAATCCTGCATAGGCGGAATAGAATAGGGCTGCCAACTCGTCGCATAAAATGTTCTAATCATAACAAAATATTACCTAAATGATCTCTTAAAATCCGGCAACAACAATAATGATGACTTGCACACACTCTTGACCCACTATGATATTATTACGCCAAATAAAGCTTTCAAGAAATATTCACTTTTCGATACTTACAAGACCTGTCGATTTATCGCATTTTAATGTCATAAACGAAGAGACCAATCAATTCTAGCATTCATAACTTGAAACTCGCCCTATTAAAAATGTGATGTTTAAACAGCAAATCTACTTAGGCATCCTAAACGAGTACAAGGAAAATGCTCAAGATGCAGAATGCGGCCCTGGATATGTAGTAGTTGGCAATTACGCGGTATTACACGGGGCGAGGGCCCGCGTGCCTCACATGTCCGGAGCCGTAATCTCGTAATTGTGGCGAACGCCGCAAACTGTGGCGTTTTTGTGTGGGACCCGCGCGCCGGCGGCGGTCCCATACGAGGCCCCGGGATATTTCAATGAAATTTTTTGAAATTTTAAGACGGAAATATTGCGGTTATGTTTCATTTAATATTATGTTTTTAGAATTAAATGATGCAGTAAAGGTTGCAGGTGCCGATCTCACATTTTGAGAGGTATATAAAGTCTGAATTGGAGCGAAATCTTCATGGAAGTAATTTAAAATAATATAATATATAGATTTACATTGTTTTGTAATTCCAAAATAATTGATTACCTTTATACTTCTTTGTGGACTCTCTATCGAAAATTAGCGTAATACAACAGTAATTTTGTACTATTACATAACAAACTCATACGTATTGATGTATGTAGAAAACTTAAAATATTAATTTTGACACTGACAGTTTATAAAAATACCAAATAGGTACATGCTACATGCGCACAAAACGGTCAATACTTGTTTGTAGAAACACAACATCGCATCAAATGTAATTGCGCATCCAATATCACTTGAGTGAATCAGATGAAGATACATCACAATAGCGTCGTGGAACACTTAATCGGGCGCAACGGGTCGAGTGGTGCGGCACAAAGCGGCCGCCACATGGCCCGCGCGCACGCAGCTCGCGCAGACCGAGTGTCTGGAACGAGTTGCGTTTATGTACTCGCGGTACACTTGCGGCCGGTTCGTGGAAACATTCCTTATAAGAAATGCGGATAGTATATTTTAGATAAATAAAAGATTGGTATTAAATAAACATTTTATTGACGAGTTGTATAGATGCTACAACAAAAGACATCAACGAGTCTCATAACATAACATCACGCCCATAATCCCCAAAGGGGTAGGCAGAGTCAAAGGGACATCAGGCCCCTTTAACCACATTAAGCCAAAAACAAAACTGGTCTGGGTTAGATGGAAAATTGTGAAAAAGTAGTGACAAGTGGCTAGCCTGTCGCCTACACAATCACATACCCAAAAGTCAGTCGCCTTTTACGACATGCTAGGCAAGAAACACAGTTGGCAAATTCTAGACCAACACGGGACAAACAACGATTTTCAATCTGTCTTATCAACATTGACATGTTATCTTTATTCTTCCGAGATTTACTATCATATATTTGCATTTAATAGATAACCACATGATTGGCATAGGTAATCTGCATCGGTCTAAAGCCTTGCCTTCAAATTGCACTGCGTATGCAGCGTTATTCCCAAAAATATGGTTCTTCCGTATCACACAGATGATCAAGAGATGTTTGTATAGGTGGAGCTAAGTAATCAGCTCGGCGGTATGCATAAGTTCACTACATTCCAAACGAAGCACACGAGTTCTCATTTAACGACCATTCAAAATTATCATCAAACGGCTTTCGAGTAATAATAAACTAGCAATAGGCAAACTGCCGCTGTCAATCGTTTATCCGAGAATCGCTTGTATATGCGCATACGCACTGCGATCATCCGCTGCCGGGGTCGACGGCCGCACCGGCCATAGACAACCATAGATAAAATCGCTGGAAACGCCGCCAACCGCGATTGTCTCTGCCGCGATGCGATGCGCAAATTTATTGCATTTCTTATGTCATAGCCATGTTTAATTGGCGTTTGCATTTTGATTTAATCACATCGTAGTCGTAATATATTGCCTTGTAGGAAATATATCGAAGAGGAAGGTAATTTAATGGGCTAATAAATACTTAGATAGTTTTAATTTAGTACTTTATATAATTAGGTAATAATATTCATCAAAAATTTGAAATTACTACAAATTGATATTGCGTTTTTAAGCGGTTAAAAAAAATGGTATTTACCTTTCATCTGAGACTTAAATAGAGATTCAAGATAGGTAGGAATAACACAGCTGGCTGTCGTACTGTTAAAGCATAATTATTACGTGAGTAAATACTTACATTAGAACATCTCGTTTCTCCTCCCACATAATTCGGATGACATCACGGCTGCAGCAATACACGGTCCAAAATTAAACAAAAACACA
Organism: Glyphodes perspectalis; assembly: GCA_951394215.1. Lineage (NCBI taxonomy): Eukaryota > Metazoa > Arthropoda > Insecta > Lepidoptera > Crambidae > Glyphodes > Glyphodes perspectalis. The sequence continues at coordinate 3,792,648 of OX596203.1, forward strand.
TCAGCCGATCCAGCCAATTTTTACGTGCTCAACCAATGATTGTTACGCAAGCGCAGTAAATTAGTCACATAGTTACATGCAACTTTCCCCAGGCTAGGCTAGGCTAAGACAATCACGCCCACGGTAGCTCTTCCAGGCCCGGCTCGGCTCCGTGGGCTGACGGACGCGCGCCAATTATTATTGTTTACTTTCTACCGCTAATCGCATATGTATTGCGTTCCGTGAATCACACGAGGATCGAATTACTTTAATTTATAGCACGTGTAATGGTTGCCGAGACAATGGCAGACGGCGCCGGCGGTTGTGCAATCCATTCGGCGATCGCCGGACGATTTCACGATTCAGATACCTACTTCAATCACTACAGTCAGTGCCTGGTTATTCCGTGTACTTCCAAAAGGGAATTAAACGTAAACTCAATCAACCCTATTAAAAAAATTGGCTAATAATACAAATATCAATAATGATAAACAAATTTGTATTGGCTTGCTATTTTTTAGGCTAAATTTAGACCAAAACTTTATGAATTAACTACATACATATCTATCGAATTCTTGTAAAAAGCTGCAGTGCAGGCTTTCAATTTATTGGTTTACTTAAAAAAAGTTGCTTAATCCACATAGCAAAAATAACATAAACCCACCGGCCCTCTATGTAAACATTTCGCTCCACAGCAACGCCATATTAGGCCATATTCACCGCGACTCTTTAATGAACCCATTAAGGCAGCGCATACGCGCACGCGCAGGTTCCGCGCCACGGGACATCGATGTCACAACGCAATTGATAACCGCAAGGAATCTTCACTCAAACCTTGAAACTTCCGTCTACTTAATAAGTGCCTTTTGAATTTACATCTAGCTTCATTGCTATGGAATATAATTATTCTATAGTTAGCAAATATTGTGAAAGATATTTAATTATTTCAAATTTTAAATGGTGATAGTGTAGATATCATACCAAATTTATAGCTGATTTAGTTCATTTACCTGTACTTACACGCCTATATGCAGTCGCTCAATTTAATATTTGTATTACTTTTTTTTTGTTGGCAAATTCTTTTTAAATGTCCGATATGATCTTGTAAAGAAAATAAAACCGACTGTTGTATGTTCCATTCATGTAACTTTAACAAATTTTAGAAACAATAGTAATCAGACTGTGCGTCAGTTTCATATAAACAACCGCTGTATTAATGACGTACGTTGACTGTTATTCCGCCGCGGCGCGTACACTGTGCCGATGAGGCGTGCCGGCGCGCGCGCCGCCCGGCCGCGTTTTCGGGTCACACAAATAAACAAACAAACGTAATGCAGGTAATAACTGGTCATAATTGACACATTGGAGGAAATAATTAAACGCTGAGGCCGGACTGTCGCGTCCATATCGATTGCGCAACCTGTTCAGTGTGGCGTGTTGTTTAATTTAATGAAACGTGTTACTGATACCCTATCATTAATCGAATGTGGATAAAGTAATAAATTAACTATAGTATACACATGAGGGAATGTTGGTATACTTCCTTAACTACAAATTGTGTACATGCCTATTTTACATGTCAACAAATAACAAAAAGCAAACACATATCCTAATTTGGTATGAAGATAAAGTTTTATCTTTTCGCTCTTTTTTATTTCGCCGCTATCGGTATAGGTCAAGTTGTTTATGAGAAGGCTATCTGTTTATCCCATTTACCTGTTTTTGTTTCCATGATCCTATAAATTGTTAAAAAAGGAATACTAGCCCATACACTATCAACAATATCAACCTTTTCGATGAATTTATTTATTTCGGGTGCTTTATTTTTACTGTGGCAATTTCTTTAAACCTAATCAGTCCTAATATCTACATGACTTTATATTATTCAAGTTTTAAAACCAATTAAGAGAATTGGTATTTCAGGCGCGTCATACTTGACCGTCTGAAATAACTCAAATGCCCACATTAATCTATTACGTGCGATTTTTCATACTATCCGGTCTACTTTCTACCGTGCTCTAAAAATAGACGTAAAATAGGTTGTAAAATGCTCACATAATAAGTGACCTAAATGTACCGTGACGTAGGTACGTCTGACGTAATACGTAACCGGTCTGGATGCGGGAGATGGATTGCATGTCGAAATGATTCGCTTATCCATATTTTAAGACGCCAGCTCGAAAACTTCTCGATTTGTCTGCGGACAAACAAATCAGTTGACCGCACCGCGCATCCTATATTCAGTACCTTCGTTGTTTCTGTAGATACCAAATAGAAATTAGTTCAGCATTGAAAAATGAAATCGCACTCGGAGTTACGGTAGTTTTAATCGATGTTACTACTTGTAAGCACGACGATTACATCGTTCGGTAGCGGAAAATATACGATATTTGCATTGTAAATGTCCATTTATTGATATGCAACTGCTCTGTAATTTAACATATCGAACGCCCGCGTTGTCGTAACTAACGCTTTCTCATTACAATCCATAATTGATCAGCTTTATTCAAAATTTGCCGATAGATTCGCATCGGTATTCAAATGGACTTCCCGAATATTGTGCGAGCTTCGACTCGAACTCTTCTTTACAAACGACAAGTCGTTTGTTGCTCTCATAATTTACAGATACAATCGTTTCGCGTTCAGCCCCATAATCGATATCACGTAACACTGAGTCATTATTGCCGAAATGCTTGGTAGCGCCGCCTTCGCCCCATATAACGAGACGTGTTGAGTCATTCGGCGGCTCTCATTGTTTATCCGGTACTTAGTCACGATGTTCTTTTGCCTAATACATTAGACTGAATTATTAGAGCTGATATCTAAAAGTGCAAATATTATGCAAGCACAAATACAGACAGGCCCCATCTGCGAAGCGGCTGTGACGCTAGACAATTTCATAATTCGGAATGTACCTACGCCAAACAATGATGGATGATGAACAGTCATTTATAACGCGTCCTACATATTCAGTGACCGATCGCTTGCACACCTTCGGAAATAAGCAATGACTCTAGAAGAAAATAGACGGGTGTTTAAATAACATTTATTAAATAAACGGTTTCGGTCCCAAAGTAATCTTGATTTAATAAATCTTAAGCCATCTTGATCATGTGAAATATGAAGTGCAGACAAATTATATATGGTGTCAAATTATATAACCATTCTCGGGTAATTTATAAATAATAAAACAAACGGGTATTTGATATGTATTTTTGTCAGAATTAATGGTGTTAAGAGCACGATTTGAAAGAGTGTTAAATATCTTACGTGATCGCATGAGTTTGAGTAGGCAGTGGTTGTAAGGCGCTTTCAAAATCTCTGTATTTCATAAGACCGAACTAACATAACCGTCTGATAATCGCGGAAGTTTTCCATCGATATCTCTGATGTAGACCGATATATACTTGCGTGTAGATTGACGCGCTAAGTGAAGAAATGAGATTTCAACACAATTGAAGTTTAGCAGAAAGCGTGAGAGTGTTGCCAAAAGGTCAATGACAAATATTAGAACTGTTGACGGTCTAATCCCACTTTCCTTCCTTAAGCGTCTGCTTGTCTGAGGTTACAATCTGTTGATAAATCTGGAAATGTCCCTCAAATTTAGAGGATAATAAATTAATTCTAAGAATTGGTTGGCAACATCGTCAGAATTTCACGTCAACGAACATCCAACAAAGCCACATGTCACCGCTACAATGGTCGTAAATCACGGACTTTAAATATATGCCGCCAACCCTGAAGCTCATGGCGCGAAGGAAAAGTGTGACGAATTGCAATTACAGAGGTACGCTCGCGGGCTAGACAGAATTACGGCCGACCGGCCCGATCTTAAATTACTAACCAAGTTAATAAAGCTCAAATGTTTATTTCTTGACAGTAACTACGAATTCAAATTTAATTTCAATCCTAAGTGCGCTAAAATTCACTAATTAAAATAATCAATTAATATCTTACGTCATTAAAACTATTCAGGTATTAAAAATCTAGAAAGCAGCATCTCTATTGTATTCAGCGAGTCGTCCGGAAAAGTCATCAATTTCCGAAGCGTGAAAACGACAATTTGGCAGACGCCACGGAGTCTGCGCGGGCAGCACTTTCTCTGCGCAGACGCGCGCGGCGCGCCACAGTCCTTCAGACCTGCGCGGACGCCGCGCGCCGCCCGCCCGCGTCTCCGCAGACACTTCCGCACGGCCCGCTCAGCTTCCTTTACGCGCGACTAAATTAACGGGCGCCGCGTCTTTTGTCTCCATGTGCATTGTCGGAAACGCGACCAACTCCCAGTGGCCTCAATACGAATCAGGCGTTAATTAATTAATCAAGCGTCAGTGATATTTCGGAGATTTGCCGGTGACAGGACATTGCCCTCTTCAAGAATTTACGTGCAAAGTTCGCTGGAGCCGTATATTGTGTTCGGGACAGGCTGAAGCGAGTGCATTCATTATGCGAACCGTTTGCCAAGCTGCGACAATGACCAAGACGTATAGTGACCACATCTGACGCGCGTGGACTTCAGCCAAGTCATGACGCTCTGGTACACCGATTTATTGGTGAGCTTTTGTTCCCCTAAGTCTAGATTGTCTAGAATATGAATCGTGTTGCGTGCCGTGATGCTTGTGAATGTAGATAAATAAGAGTATGCTCGGTTGCTTGCGTTTAAAGATTTCTAAAACAGGATCAGTCCAAATAATAAATCGACCAATTAAATAGATCAAAGATCAAAGTAACTTCTAAACATCTAAAAGTGTTATTCGTACATACTGATAGATTTTCGTATTTTGGCAACAAAATGATTTCTCTCTGAGTAACCGGTCAAATACAGAGCGTTTTAAAATAACTACATATTCGATTTAGAAGCTTCTACTTGTGCGACCCATTCCAGTGCAGGTCAACTAAGACTTTCCGTTTATTATCGCAATTAAATTTCCAAAGATGCCCCGGACGATATGGTGAAGAGAAAATGAAACTAATCGCAGGCCTCTGCGAGCCATAAAAGCAGTTTCGATTTTGACACTGGCCTTTTTCAATCTCTCGGCCACGAGTTACCAATTAATTGATTGAGGACGATGTCTCGCCGTCGTTAAACTATTATCGAGAGCGATTCGCTACGTGTCGACGGCGGGGGCGGCACTCGCAATTACCAACATCGGAGGTATGGGCAATTGACCCACAACCGATATGTTATTACTATCTGCCGATAAAGGCGCCGCTGTCTAGTCCGTCGGTCAATTATATCGATAGCTCTAACTCTTTTCGCTCACTTTCTAAACGATAGCCTAGCAAACGCATCCTCGTTAGGCACTGATGTCTGTTAATTGTTCGTTAGCATCTTTCCTGCGTAGAGCGCACGCAAGATGGATGTTACGTCATCGTGCCACTTCTTAAGACCGTTGACCCGCTAATTGCATTAGATGTGAATAGGTTGCGATCGTGAAATGTTGTCGTCGGTCAACAAACATGTTTTTTTTTTCTATGATGCAAATACGGAAAGTGAGTATGTGGGTCAGAAGCAATAAATCTTCGATCGCTATCTCCGACCGGTAATTTAGAGACTATTGAAAGCATGACTGTTTTTTTTCCACGTAAACGAAAAAGTGGAAGATGCGGTCCAATCACGATCAATCGCTACTGACCGATTGTATGTTTATTTCTTTTGTGTTTGCAGTTTCGTTGCGGTCAAATCGCGCGATCTTATACTAAATCTCTATTAGAAAACGTGAAATAAAAAAAAATCCATCTTCTTTGTAGATACTTGAAAGAGCTCTAAAATTAATAGTATGCAAAATAATGGACAAAATAAATCATAACTAGTGTCACTCATATTCCCACTACTTTTTAATACCTGAATAACGAGTCTGAACCTCTACTGAGAAAAAATCTATCAGCGTACTAAATAGATAGTAATTAAGCAATGAACAAATTTTAATGTTTTCTTCGCCAATACAAAGCTGTCTAGAAATGTCATAAATTGGCTACAATGTTGGAGCAAGGGCCGCGAACCGCGTAGCGTGACAAAGTGGCGGTTAAGTGCGGAAGCTCCTGCTTTCTATTTGTTCCTGGTGTCGAGCAGATGGCAGGCCTAGCCTGAGACTACAAGCCGTGCGTTTATGCGTGGGCGCAGCCGATTACAAACAATCATTTGCAGTCGTTGCCAACATACCCGGCGCATCAGGCTTTCAGTATGATTTGATTTATGTAATAGGAGGAACAGCTTAAGTCTGATTAATAAGAGCTTCATTAGTCTCTAGTTTAATAGTCTGTCTCTTTAATAGAGTATGGAAAGGAGGTGTACAAACTCATTTAGTGGCCTGATTTAAACTTGTAAAATTAAAAATATGGCCGTAGTATGTAGTGCAATAGCATCTATCAACGCTAAAGGCTGCCAAATGCTGTTCCCGTCTATCTATACAAAACAATATTCTGGCGCCTTGTAGTTGTATAGTACGAGTAGGAAAGGTTATTGTCTAGCTTCCCAGTTTGACACACCGCCAATTTTGTTGTTGATACCTAACCACGTGGTTTTTACTCGTCATTAAGAGTGAATGCTTCTAAAGTGTCACATTCTTAACACCCCGTCAACAATTATTTTAGGAGTTTGTTATCCGGAGTACCTAATATTGGTGAATAAAACACTGCCAAAAATCTCGGGTGTTCTTTTTTTGATAGGAGCACACCTCAACGTTTGGCAATATAATAGAAGAAGAAGCATCGAGAACAGAGTTTATATAACGTTTAATTTTATTATATTATATTATTTAAATTAATTTGTATTAAGTTTCGTATTGAATTCGAAAAGTGTACCAATCTATATTACCGACTGTAATTGACTTTCCATAAATACAAGTACCGACGCACAATTGGCTCTTAATGAGATGCAAACAAACGTGAGCCAATGAGGGCTAAGACATTTTTCGGTCACAGCATAGAGTTCCGTAACCCAGTTGCATGCGCAAGCGCCCGCGGCTACTGTAGCCATGTTTTAAAAAGAATAACAACATCTAAGTTAAGTAGGCACTTTAAATTTCAACGAATTTTTCTTACAGCATTTTACTTACTGTAGAATAACGTCAAATTAAAACTTAATTTTGACGTTTTTTAAAGAGACGGGTTACATGCAATTAAAATTTAATTCATTTGATTTACATACCTAAAAGTACAAGGATGAAGAAGTTGTATACATATATAAATAGAAAAATAAGAAAACATTAATTGTCAGAAATAAAATTTTCATGTTTTTTATACGATTTGTTAAAAAGGATTCGATTTATTTTTGGCTCAATGTGGTTAAAGGGGCCTGTTGTCCCTTTGACTCTGTCTTTGCCCATAATACCCGAAGGGGTAGGCCCTTCGGGGATTATAGGCGTGATGTTATGTATGTATTCGATTAAGGATAATAATAAATATGCAATAGTCCTGCCAAATCCTAAACGTGTGGCGCGCCCACCCGCGCTCATTTGATTAATGCCGCCTTTAGAAAGATAATAGTCTCAAAAACACGAGCAACATTTCAAGCACTTGTCTGAATCACGTCTCTTTGAAAGGTAATACCTATAATTAGGGGGTGAAAGTTAGCCAGCATTTTTATTCTAGTTCCGTGAGCTGTTTTGTTCACACGGCTGCACTGTCTCGTCCGAATTGTTTTCGCGTCTCGGTAATTGCGTTAGGCCGTAAACATTGCTAATGCTCTGTCGAAAGGGAGAGTTGCAAGGATCGTCCGACAGTTAAAGAACCATTAGCGATTGTCTTTCGATCTTCGTCGCTATCAAAAAGTATTTGTCATTAAATTGCCCTGGACTTCCGTTACTTTCGTGTCGTAACTGGCTAACTGACGTAATTGTCGTAATTTTCCTTAATTATGAACTTAACCGTAGCCGAACGACTGATATGGATAGACAACAAGACGTCATAACAGTTTATTATGGTAGATTGAAAAAATAATCAATATATTAATACCTACGCTTGAAAAGATCCATCCATCATACTGATACAACATAAAAGTATTTATTTTTAGTGGACAGGTTATTAAAAGATATTTACGAACTGTTCATAAAGTGTGGCAGTGAAAAAGTGTTTGTTCAAAAATAAAGTTTCACTGGTCCACTTTCGTTATCACACTGACTTACATCTTCAGCGTTTGTGAAATTCTCACAGTTGTAAATGCTATCAGCGTTCAATTTATCTTTCTAGACCGTAGCTCTCAGCAAATAAACGTAAATACGTTTCACCTTGGACTTTAAAAGAAGACTGTCATTCACCATGACCTTGAATATTTTGTCTATTTGACTGATTTTTTTTACTCCAGCCGAGAATTGTAGCAGATTAGCTTCGCTAATGCTAGGCTTAATTACTGAAAGCTTTATGTAAAACAATTACCTATGTTTAGCGATATCTATCTACAATCCATAACATAGCACAATCACGTCACCAATCTAATATTCGAGAGTTGTTGACGTCCGAACATTTATTACAATCTTAATACCAATTTCTGATACTAACTCGATGGTGATCCAAAACAGATCTATTTTGACCGGTTCCCCTGTCAGATACGAAGTATTTTCAATGCTATACAAGCAGATTCGCTAAATCTAGGACCGTAACATAAGGACCCGATTAGAAACGTGCCATAACGCTAGGAAGGTGATTCTATGCAATGGGACAATCAGAGTTGGTGAATCTAGGACTATGGTCTAAGCGCATCCCGTGTCATAGAGCTAGGAAAGTGACAATAATCCAGCGTCATGTCTTACGTTATCCGTTTGTTTGCCACAGAGCCCCGGCGCGGTGAACACGCCAGGCGCGGACGCGCAGAGCGGGTCCCGCGACGCGCTCGACGTGCGCTACTCGCTGGCCGCGCTCGCCGACGACTACACCAAGCGCAAGCACGTCGTGCGCGTCACCACTGCTGCGGGCGCCGAGTTGCTGCTGCAGGTATGTCGCGTCATCGTCATCATTATCATCATAAACATGTTGCACTGGAATCCTTCTCACGACGATAAAGTGTCTTTCTTGGTACAGCCAGTCAGTAAACCTTTTTTTTTGCCCGGCATATTTATATGCAGTGGAGTAATTCCCGTTGGACAGGTATTCCAAAGCTCTCATCGAGAGGCTTGGTTTAATTAGCAATGGAGAGTCATAGCTTAAGTGGTCGTACCAGATTAATCTTGGACTGCCGCAGTACTTAGGCTGTATAGCAAGGTCTAGACTACAACATTACATGAATATAAACAACACAAACGTTTATCAGCCTGAAAAAAAAGGATTGCAAAGACTACAATCCAAATCCAAATACACCTATGTAAGTATATAAACTATGTATGTGACTGACTCGACGGCCAAAAGAAATATGTACATTAATTATAACATCAATTTACCATTCGTTTATGGCTTGTACAGTACCTAACCTGTAATGTTTAATTTCTCAGGCGGAAGGCGCCGCCGACGCACAGAGATGGCTAGCAGCACTGCGCAGACACTCGGCAGAGCCGCCGCCCGCGGACCCCGCGCCCGCCCCAGCGGCTGCGCCGGCGCCGGCGCCCGCCCCTGAGTGCCCCTCCCCCTTGCCGCCCCAGCGCAGCAAGAAGATTGGCAGGAATAGGTCGCCCACAGGTAAACTAACTAATCTTACCATACTTGTTACTTTAAGTAGAAGTTTTAATACTCGCTGACTTTCGTCGAAAGAAGACTTGTATTATAACAGTCGATTTACTTCATCACTTTGTTTCTCTATAATTTAATTTGAAACTGTAAAAACATTTCACTTGTGCCGCTAAGAGCCTATTGAATTTCATGACAATACAAAATTTCAAACTTTAGCAAAATAGAATGTGAGAATAGACTATGAACCGGTTTCTGAATTGACAATAATACCTACTTTGAGAACATTTCGAGCCGATACATACAACAGTAAAAAAAATTCTTAGAACAATGGACAACGTATCCATTGTTCTAAGTATTTTTTTTTTACTGAAATCTTCTGAAAGCAGAAACTGTCTGTAAGACGACAATGATCGCCACTGTCTGGTCGTTTTTTAACCTTTAATCCCACTTTTCAGGTCCGCCGACGCCCACACTGCCGTCGTCGCCCAAAAACAAAACGTGGAAGGGCCGCATGGCGAAGCAGCTGCGGCGCATGCACGGCGGCACGAGCGCGGCGGCGGCGGCCGCGTCGGGCTGGCTGGGCGCGCCGCTCGAGCGCTGCCCCTCCGACCCCGACCACCCGCTGGTGCCGCGCGCCGTCACGTTGCCCGCGCACGCTGTCGAGGTAATCATCACACACACACACACACACACACACACACAACAATTGCAAGACCACCATCATGACACACGCATTACTACAGGTGCAAGGGCCTACACGCCGCTAGCCTCAGCTGGAGCATAATGTAAATCTCCTCTAGCTGCGGTATATTCAGACACTCCCTTTTATTTTCGGAACACCAATTGAAATTTGATTCTACGGATCCAAGGATATTATAATAATGAAGTAGCATAAAACCACTTTAAATTTTGAAATTGTAGAATAAATTTCTACAATTTCAAAATTTTTTATATTTTTGGAAATTCTTAAATTTCTGGGTGACAATTCTGACAATCCTATATAATGCTCGTTAACATTACATCCCGGAACCAAGTAGGTAACTCGATCGCACTTCTATATTGAAGCCCTATTAGAGACTGCCATGCGTTACGATGCACTTATTCAGATTATGCAGTTATTTGTTCCAACGTGACTGCACCGCACGCAAGCGGAACGCAACGGCAGCCGTGTCATGCTGACAAAGCAATTTGTCAGATCACGAGTGTCCGCCAACGGTAAAAAACGCGCGGAACTGGCGTTTGACAGCGAAGTGCATTCCGCCAAGGCGTGACTCGGTTCCGATTAGCTGAGTAGCTGAGCTCGACATTAATCAATCAATTGATATTTCAGTAAACACTTTCATATTTAAACTTTCTAGTAGCATATATTTCTGGAATCGAACATCAGCTCAGTTTCCTTTGCTTTAGCCGAATACTTAGATATTGTTGTCACCTATCATCAAATTCTATGTATTTTGACGTAGTGAGGTCACCCTGAATTTATCTATAACTACAGATTTATATCAATAAAGATAGTTAGAATTTTTCCTCGTACATAAAGAGCAAAACATAAGTCACTTCTGCATTAACGAAAACGATATGATTTTATGTAAGTTATCCTTAAGTTATCCTTATACTCTTAAGAAATGACTGCCCTTAGAATCCATATCAGGCAATTTTTTCCTCAATATACCCCTAATATTCCCCCAAGTTGTACATCACTGTATCACTGTACCTATACTGATTGTATCCTCGTATGTGCAGGCGTACGGGCTGCGCACGGTGGGCGTGTACCGCGTGCCGGGCAACGCGGCGGGCGTGGCGGCGCTAGCAGCAGCGCTGGACCGCGGCGAGCCGCCGCCGGGCGGCGACGCGCGCTGGGCCGACGTGCACGTCGCCTCCTCGCTGCTGAAGGCCTACCTGCGCCGGCTGCCCGACCCGCTGCTCACCGCTGACCTCTACCCGGCGTTTATTGGTAAGCGTTATGTCTGATCAAGTCTTCTCTAGGGAAGCCCACAGGCCAGACTGTATTTTGCATCGTCAATTTGTTCAAACTTTTTAAACGGTTGAGTAGTAAGTAGGTACCTTGCTAGGTATATATGCTTAATTTCTTTCAACATATAGATATATGAGAGCAGTCATCAGTACTTTATAGCAGGAATTGATGCTTAATGACAAACGATAAAGGATATATAGCCTCATCCTGGCTAGACTAAGACTAACTTGACTATTAATGCCGTCACATCAGTCAGTAAGCAATTTCCCCACCAACAGCCGCAGACCGCTCCCCCCGAGCGCGCGCGCGAACTCCGCCGCCTGGTCCGCGCGCTGCCCGACGCGCACTACGAGACGCTCAAGTACCTGATCCAGCACCTGCGCCGCGTGGTGGAGCACTCCGCCTTCAACAAGATGGAGGCGCGCAACCTCGCCATCGTGTTCGGGCCCACGCTCGTGCGCGCCGCCAGCGACGACATGCTCGCCATGGTCAACGACATGTCCAGCCAGTGCCGCATCATCGAGTCCTTCCTTACACATGTGAGTATGCTGCACTTAACGGACTGCTGTATATTGACTACTGATGCCCATACAGTAAATTGGTTGACAAGCCTCAACTAATCTATTTCCACTCAGTTTGAGTACATATGGTACATATGAGGTTCATGTACACATACAGTTAACGCATTGCAATATTGCTTAGATTTTATAACTTGGCAGGTCATCTACGATAGCTAAATTACATCATATATTTATATTTATATTTACTGATGATATCTATATTTTTTTTTCAGTACGAATGGTATTTCGAAGAGGAAGAAGGCGAGCCACCCGTGGACCACCCCCCTCCGCGGAGGAACTGTCCCCCGCACCCGCGCCCTCTCGCGACCTGCTCATACACAACGTTAAGAAAATTGAAGGTAAGAATAAGCCATATCATAGTACACAACTGGTTTAGTAATCCAAAGCATAATTATAAATTCATTAAAAATGTAAAAAAAATGCGCGTTTTTATTTATTTTTATTTATTAAAAATTTTGGTCTGGGACTTAAAAAGAATGTGCCAACTGAGTTTCTTGCCTAGTATATCGTAAAAGACGACTAATGGTCTATGGGGTTTTGAGTATGTGATTGTGTAGGCGACGAGCTAGCCACTTGTCACTACTTTTTCACAATTTTCCATCTAACCCAGCCCAGTTTTATTTTTAGCTGAATGTGGTTAAAGGGGCCTGCTGCCCCTTTGAGTCTACCTACCCCTTCGGGGATTATGGGTGGGATGTTATGTTTATTTAAAATTTATTTTTTTGCGTTAGATTGATTCTATTTTTAATTAATCCAACGAAATATTATATTTACTTACGTTAATTTACATCTCCAAATTATAATTTTTATTTATATGATGTTGTTTTGTAAACCTAGCCTATCTCGCAGGCAAAGACGTGTCAACCCGCGACATCGTCTCGTCCATAATCTCGGCGGCGAACCGCAAGATCCAGCGCAAGCCGCGGCCCAAGGCGGCGGGCGACAAGAAGTGGGCGGAGGCGGAGCGCGCGCGCGCCGACGCGTCGCCGGGCGCGTCGCCGCCGCACTCGCCGCTCGCCTCGCCGCCGCCGCACCTCACCACCTCGCTCGCCGACTACGACGGCCTGCCGCACCGGTTCGACGCGGGACACAAGTTAGTATACGTTTCGATCTACCCGTAGAACTAAATTACCTACATTGTGATATAAAACTATAATTGTTAGCTTTATTATTGTTAACACAGACATTTTTTGGCTTTAACGCAGACAGTTAAAGGAAACGAACTACCTATGGCTGTAATAAATGTGTATTAAAATCGGCTTAATGGGGGTATAATGGTTTAATCTTGAATAATGGTTGATATTATTACGAAGTAGATGCGGAGAATAATAATGGCTTGCACCACACCAAACATCTTGTAACAAAGTGCGACTTTAGTTTTATAATAAGTAATTTAATCTTTGGTAGTACATAAAGATAAACATTTCATTACATTAAATATGCCCTGAGTACCAAAAGAAAAAATCCTATTCAAATGTACGTTTAATAAGACGTGTGTAAACATTTTGTGTTCATTCCAGGATCGAAATAGAAACAATGGCAGCACTGAACCGCGGCCGCCAAGAGACCTTCACTATAGATGGTAAATATACAAATATTCGCTTGTAATTGTCTCTCTCTTTCTATTTGGTGAATAAATTCAAATATCAAATTTCATTTGTGGGGGTGGTTAGTATAATTTTTATCAATATATTTTATATATAAAAACATGAAAAATGCCATTCATGTGAAATGATCTCACATCCCAATTTAAAGAAATGTCGTGTACAACTACTTTATAAACGGTGTCTACTTATTTGCTCCAATAGGTGTCCAGTACTGACGTCAGAGAGTAGACACAGCAATCCCTTTCTTTTGTCCACACTCAAAGGTATAGGAATGCGAGCGTGTTGCTAGTGTGTGCGTGTACGCGCGAGGGCGGGTCGGCTTCCTTTGTTTACGTGTGCATTAACTTAGACGGCGTAGTGTCCGTCCTTCTCTCAACGAAGTAGACCGACGCTACACCTCACAATAAACTAACAGCTATCAAGTGATGTCAACTAATTCAATTATTTGTATTTAAATAACAAATCGGCTTAATTGGACGCAGATATCGACCTCATACTACGTAGTAACGTAGCTTATCATTTATGAATAAAATTCATGGTGGACGTTTTACGTAAACAACGGAGCCGAGTCGTTCCAAAAACTAACGCTTCGAATCGGCAGCCGCTGACAGCACGGCTTATGCGCTCGCGCATCGACGGACGTAGGTCGAGGACACATCATCGCATCCGCCCACTGTACATATATCGTTCATCTACATCAGCCGCGTTTCATCTAACGCGCAGACGAATCTAACGCTTCCGTATACTCGTATCCGACCCCAGGCCGAGCCCGATCTGACTCTCGCTCTCACCCACAGGGGCCGGCGATCTCGTGTCGTCTCTGACCAGCACGTTCGACCAGAAGCTGCGGACACTGAACAACTCGTCGCCGCTCGACGACGGCAGCATCCCGTACGCGGACGAGTGCAACGACGACAACGAGGAGGCCAAGTCGAGCGGCAGCTCGCCGTCCGAGGGCAGCCTGCGCAGCGAGCGCGGGTCGCGCTCCTCGCCCGGCGCGCGCGCGCACGAGCTGAAGGCGGCGTGGCTCGCGCGCGACGTGCGCCACTCCTCCTCCTCCAGCGACGAGCCCGAGCGAGCCTGGCCGCGGCGCCGCGCGCGCGACGACCCCGACGACTCCGAGAAGGAGAACTGCTCCGGGCCGCGCGGCGACGCCGACTCCAGCGGCGACGCGCGCGAGGACGCCGCCGCCGCCCGCGCCCCGCCGAGCCGCCCAAGCGCGCCGAGTCGCTGACGCGCTCGCCGGCGCGCGGCGCGGCGCGCGTGCTGCGCTCCGAGAGCCTCAACTGCCGCGCCGAGCGGCCGCAGCGGCCGGACGAGTGGGCGGCCGTGCGGCGGCGCGAGGCCGGCGCGTGGCGCTCCACCAAGCTGAAGCGCAAGAACGGCATGCCGGAGCGCGGCATCAAGCGGCGGCACACGGTGGGGCGGCACCAAGGACTTCGACAAGGACGGCTGGTCGGCACGCCACACGCGCACGTCGTCGCCCGACCTGACGGCGGCCAGCGTGTGGCCGACGCCGCTGGTGCCGCCGCCGCGGCCGCCGCTCGAGTCGCACGTGTGACGCCGCCTCGCGCACTCGCTGTGAGCGCGCCGAGCCGACGAGCCGCGCGACCACGGATCCCATCGGTGCCTATTGATCGGGAGGTGCGGAGATTTCCTTTGTGTGCTATTACGAGACGAATGTTTTTATTTAACTGAATGAGATGACTTCTGACCGAGAATCGAACATAGTACCTATTTATAACCTAACGAGTCTGATTAATTTACCATTAACCGGTACCGAAACGATACTAACAGTTCGAAGCTTTCGACTAGAGAGAGGCTATTATTTTGATTTGATTCAATCGACTGAATAGATTAGGTCACAAATATACATAGAACTATACCTGTTAAATATACAATTAAATACTCAACTCGTTTAAGTCAATAGAGAACGATGCGAATTTTAAATTCCTTGCGTAATTCAAAACTTTACTATCTCACGTGTAACGAAAACGTAGGTTAATATTATGTATGATAATATACAAAGCAAAAGTGATTCATAAATTGTTATTATTTAAACAGTGCAATACGGTGAACGTCGCGTAGTAGAATTATTCTAAAACGAGAGATTTGTTAGTGAAAGCCTATCGAACTTAGCTCACTAAATAATGCCAAAGAACGATATTGGAACTGTCAGTTGAGGATGACGCACGAGGCGCGAGCGCAGACGCCGCGCCCTGCGAGGCTCGCAGCGCAACGAAGCAACCATATCAAGGAAATGAACACACTAAACGTAGCAAAATATTGTATTTTGTACATAGAACTACCATTGTCATTAGATGTTCCACCAACTACACCATGTTTGTAGCTTGACTCCCTCTGTAGGTACTGAACTACTATTTACGGAGTCATATGTAGGACAAGAAGAGTGCAAAATGAAATGCATAATATACATTAGTGCTACTAGAGTTTAGTTAGTACAGACAATGAAAATATATTAGATTATATGCCCAAGGGCTTAATTTTTAACTAATAAGTGATAGATACTCGCAAGGGTACTGAATATATGACCGGACTATTATAACACCACTTAATTTAATGCGTAGATATATGTATTTGTAGGTAGATCGAATTAGAAATTTCATAATAGTAATTATTAAATAGATTATAACAAATGCGTACATCACCTACTTGCCTTTACAATAGTTGTAGCTGATTTGAATTTTATGCACAATTATTCTCAATTAATGCATATTTTTATGGATAATAAAGTTACCTTGTAATGTCTCCTCTTTATTGAAATTTTTGAATATATTGTTATTCAGAAGCATGTAATTCCCAATGTATGAAAAGGAGACAAAAGCGATGACGCAATTTAGAATGTAAAGGCTTGGGTTTAATCGATGATTGTAAATATATAATCGCAATATGCGAACTCAATATATTCATATTCGCTATTATTACAATATGTTTACTGCAATAGCGTCTAACCGCGACTAGCTGGCGTTAACACTACATTACAGTGATAATGATAAAGTGATCCCTTTAGCTTTGTAAAAAATTGTACATTTCTTTTACGATTAATTTATATTAAATTTGTTATCGTAGCTTTGTTGAATGCAATTATTTTTTATTGTTTTGTTTATGTATCAAAGAGAAGTATTTTAGGCTAAATTCGATTGTTATTTATTTTCGGAAGCTGTAAAATGTGATTTGGCACAATTTCCTTTTAAAAAAATTGTAATTATTCTTGTAAATATTTTGTCATAAATGTTTGACTTTCGTTCTTTAACTTTTTTAAAAATTTTATACCATCTTTACGTTAAGACGATCTCAAGTTTGTTGAATGTTTGCGAAGCGTTCCTTTTAAAGTTTTATTTGTAAATATATCATTTATTGTAGGGACAGTGAATTTACTAATTTTACTGAATATTGTAAGTAGAGGATAGGTGGCAGTAGAGTAGCGCGCGCGCGCGTCAAAAGACACGAGCGGCCCGGCCGCGTGCTTACCGACCATTTGTATTCAAACTATCATGTTCTTCGTGTAATCAACTATCAAATTCAAATAACCACCTATTAAAGACATTTGCAAATGTGAATCTATCCAGATTTACGATATACTTGTCATTGTGTATATTTTGGAGCAATGGAAATAAAATATTGAATCATTTATAACGTTGTTTATTTTACCACCTAAGTCATCCTATACTCAGATATACATAATATATAACCTTACCCACTCATTGACCCAGGTAAATTACCTAGTTATTAAATATATTTCAAATATATATACTATTATATCAATGCAAAATATTTCAAAATAGGCATTAACATGTAATGTTTAGGTGTTCGAGTGGTACATAACACAGCCGTATAACATAGAAGACAGTAATCGTCAAGATCTTTCATAGCGTAGACGTAACTCTATGTTGCATCATATGGAAGCATGAAGCAGTTTACTATAAATACATATAACTAATTAATATTTTTAAAAACCTCATGGAAAAGGGATCAGTAATTAATGAAACAAGTTAAATAGTAATTATCTTTTATTTCGATAATTAATATTACGTCCATCGAATCATAACATTAACATCTAATCGTTCGTTATATGGAATCAAAAATAGAGCTTTCATTCACAATGGTTAAGAAACACGAAGTTGTACCCAGAAAGAGTTACAGAAATTAACTTTCATACATTACCTATATCATACTGCATTAGTTCAGTTTTCATACACACAGTTGATCAAAACACGTTATATCGGTGTCATATCAGTGTTATCAAATAACTACCTTACAATATTCAAATGTAAGGTTTTAATAAGCAGTGTTTTTGAAAACCGCTAGTTAATTAATCCACATTTAATATTGTATTGCAAAACACAACAACAGATAATGAGCCCTCATAATTGTCAATATTTCATCAAATACTTGACTATTAGCTTGACCACAATCACTGTACCGCATTTTGGAGGCAAGACAGATCAGTGAATTTTTGTACTCTCAATTTTTTTTTAATTTTCTCCTATCCTTACATTTTTTCGTGTAGCTTTAAAGGGTGTTTTTCTAGGGAGAGAGCCTACCCTCTGACCCCTAAATCTTCAACGCACATATACTTAAGGCAAGAAACAGCAGTTACGGTCACGCTATAGTTTTTTAAGCACCAAATATTTGTTTCAAATTGTCTCAACATCTGATCTATGCATTAAGATTTAAGTCAAGGTTTTCTAGACTAGACTATACCGTGTAATGCTCCGATTATCTTAACCGATGCAATATGACATCAATATAACATATTTTGAATCCACATTTCCTTCTGTAGCAGTCCTAATGCACAAGCCTTAACATTACTCAGTACTCAACGCAGCTTACCTAAGCGATCACACAAGTTTGAACTCTTCAGTCAAATCGAACTACTCTAACAATAAGTGATTAAATACACTGACAACTAGGCCCGCTACCATCACATGTAACATCAATTTGAACTATAACAACAATCAAGTTGAGCCTCGCAGGCCGGCCGCACAGCACTTGTCTATATGTGAAGACCCAATCGCTTAAGCACTGGCCATAAGAATGAGGGTATTCATAAATAAAATATCCACCAAAAGATACAACTGAGTTGCCAGGTCTTGTCATATTTATAATTGACTAATAAATAGATTTTTTAAGATGGCTTAAAATATGAAACGTATTATAACTCCTTCCGTTAACGAAACCTATCATGGTGACCAAACCCTACCGTCACAGTTACGCCATCCAATGTCTTTTTTTTTATTAAAAACGTGGGACGCACGATTTCGCTTGTCAAAGTTACATTTCTGATAAACTGACTAGTGTTTGTAGCGATTAGGTCTTAACAAAACTTTAACTGTCATGAAAACTTATGTTAACTACCAACCAAAATAATTACAGACCTTAACCTTGCATAAGACATTACATCAGTTTGGTGACAGTAGTACGGTAGAACGCTTTGAGGGATCATAGTTATAAGGCCTATAAATTTGGTCGACTGCACCTGACAAATCCTGCACCAATCAACATAGTTGTGACAACTGGCCGACCGACCTACGTCATCCTATCTAAGTGTACGCGAGTTACAAACAACGAAAGCGAACAGCTGAAAACTTTATCGTAAAATTGCTACTTACACAATAAAACCGGATTATTTTAATATGACAATGTACTGAAGCCCAGCTGAGCGATGACAACTCAATGTCAGGTAACACCAAATTGATCGCAACTTATGCTAATATGACAATATATTGGTGACGTGTAATATATATTACGACACATACATCTGACCCGAACCAACAGAAATTATATATGTATTAAAACTATTACTCAGATACAAGTATAATACTGTTAATGACCATATTACAACTACCGACTATTTGTGATTAACTACATCGCTCTACGGAAAAAAAGTTTAAGAAAGTAGTTGAGGGACTAGGGGGCTTACTATCACCTGTTAGGACAGGCCTTCATAACAACTGCCCCGGTTTATTCGTACCGCTATATCTTATATAAACTGCCCTGCAAAGCGATCGCGTTGTAAACCGATTTTTGGTATAAACATCCATACTGCTACCCTGAATGTAACAGCGTCAAAACTTCTTATTAACGTCTGTTACTTAGAGAAGCACATCTTGAAAAAGTTGATTTCGATTCGACCAACTTGAAATAATTGTTTGATACTGTTTATGTGTGTTTCGGCTTTTTTTTTATTTCTTTAAAACATTTTCGGTTTTCTTGTAAAAATTAGTCGTCGTTATCTATCACGTCGGTTTACAATTATATTTTCATCGTAACCTACCTTTGTAATAATTATTATATATGCCTGTGTAATGTAGTTAAAGTGGAAATAATTGTGAGAATTTTCAAAACTTTATAAGAAGTGCGTTCCAAATTCACTCATACATTATTTTCCAATAATATTTTTAAAGTAAAGATTTTGAAAATGTTATTTTACGAAAGAGAACTACTGGTTCAATCTGTCAATTTATGTATAGCACCATCTCGTTCTTCCACACAAGATATTATGACGTCATAAAATAGTGCACCGGCAGGGATAACTTGGAATAAAACATTGACCGATTCCTAAGGTCACGATACGATTTTAAGCAATCCTTTAGCAGGCCTGTTTTCAAACTGCCCGGTAAACGCGCAGTTTCCATGTATGTGGCAGTAAGCCCCCAGATGAAAAAACATTACAGTAAATAAATATATTAAAATTTTGAGTTGAAAATAAATGCAACCAAATGCTCCTAAAATATCTAGCACACAATTAGGATAAGCCGCTTTTTTAAAGAAAAATAATGTCATGACTTTTCAGACCAAATCTCATGAGATCTTCAGAAACTTAGTATCCTAATATTCCCATGTAAGAGATTTTACAAAAAAAAATATTAATTGGCGCAGTGAAAAAAAAGTCTCCTTTTCGACCAAGCGCCGACCAGCTGGGAGTAGAGCAACATAGAGCACGAGGGAGACAAACGTATACAAAACTATACTTTATTTCATTTCCACGTAGTCTTCGCAACCCCACCAGTGGTCACTCCACTCCCCGCTATTCGTACTGTCGTAGCCTTTAGTGCTAATTAAAATAAGTAACATTACAAAAATAAGTAGACACGAGTTTTCTTCCAATAAAAATAATATCATTACCGTTGAGTATATAAATAATAAATTCACCTAAGAATGACGAACCACAATAAGCTTTTCTGCGTTCATTAGAATACATAACATAACCATGTCAATATTGGCAAACTGTGATCATCGAAACAATACAGAAAAAATCATCAGCATATAAAAAACCTTTGTGACATTCGTCTCGAAATTTCTATCTACTTTTAATTATTCCTTTTGAATCGATATAAACGATTTCATTTCGATCAGTCGTGGAAGCAAAAAAAAACACTTAAATAAAACGTCTTATTAATTTCCAACGTTCAAAATTACCTACAATAAATTCATCGTAAATTGCAGGGATGATACTAAAAAAGGTCACTCACCTTTTAGTATACCGTCTTCACGTGAAAGACCGATCATTCAATAGTAGATCCATCGATACATTCGATTCCTCGAACCTGTAAGTCACGGTAAGGTGACGACGGAAGCGCTACGCTCCACCAGATTTCTTTAGGTTCTCGGGATAAAATATTCGCTAGACAGCATAAAATTATTGCTCGCGATAGGGATAAAAGTAGCCTCCGGCGAGGTCAAAGGTGTAAAATCAGTACATAAAGTGCCTCGACCAACTCCAAGAGCCACTCCTTAAAACTCGACACTCCGTGAAACGGCCGAGATCGGTCGGCGAACGGGTGAAACCGGGAACGGTAGGTCCGCCTCTGGAGCGACTGAACGTTTTAAAATGTGCAGGGAGACGTGCGGCGGGTGGAGGAGTGAGCCCGGCAGGCGGCGCTCAGTGCTGGTACTCGCGACGGTAGCGGCTGTCGGGCGGGGCGGGCGGCGCGGCGGCGCGCCTGCGCGCGGCACGAGCACGGCGCGGGTCAGTCGCGCGAGGCGTCGCGCGCGCCGCCCAGCGCGCTGGGCGGGCTCCACGGCTGCACGGGCGGCGTGGCGGCGCGCGCGCACTCGCCGCCCGCCGCCCCGCCCGCCCCACCCGCCCCGCCCGCCCCGCTCGCCCCGCTCGCCCCGCCCGCGCCTCCCGGGGAGCCCTCGATGGACAGCGTGTTCAGCAGCATGTCGAACAGCGTGTCCTGTCGGAGCGGACGTTCGAGCTTAACCGTCTGGCAATATAGAGATCTTTTGAAGTCGAGTTCACGTGGAACTAGACTTTTAAGGCAAGGATTGACTATGACTGTCGATATTTCTTACAAAACAATTTTTATCAGTATCAAATTTCATCTTCACAATTAACACAAATTATTAAGACTTAAAACTGACGCACTTGTAAGTTTACACTCAACAAAATTAGCTAAAATATAAAAACAGTGCTGTACATAAGCATTATATTATAGCAGAAAGCCACACACCCCGACATGTTTAACACAAGAAAAAGGACATTTACAATTAGTAGGTGAAGGTCCTGCCATAGGAGCGATTATTATCATTTAACTATAAATGCACAGCCGTACAAATTAAAAAGTAATAATAGCAAAATATCGCTCTTATGGTAACGCCACGTTCACACTAAACGTCTTGCATTGGGAAAAAATATTATGATATTCCTTTTTGTTCAAGATACTTTTGTAGCATCCTAGCGTTATGTCCCGTATTTAGGCGGGGTCCGCTTAGACCATGATCCAGGATTTAGCGAGTCTGGTAATTACATTGAAGCGACTGCCGGTCTGACCTTCGTAACCCTAAGATAGGGGAACCAGACAATTTTTGGATCATGGTTACAAATCCAAAGTTGTTTGAATTTTCAGGTTTTATTACGATGTTTTCCTTCACCGTCGAGCTAGTGGTACAAATACGTACATAGATTTGAAAAATCCAGAGGTAGGTGCGTGTACGTGTTAAGAGGCGCGTGTCCTTACCATTGAGCTACCACCGCTCATAATATAATAAAGTATTATATTAATTGAATTTAATTCGGTTCTCTCTGCCTACTCCTCTAGGGAAGTGGCGTGAAGTTTAGTTATTAGTTAATTTAATTCCCAACGCAGACGGTACAGTGTAAACGCGTCACGCGGCCGCACTTAAGCTATAATAGTGAATGTTAATATTTACGTTGTAGTCCAAAATGAGTTCGACCTCGTCATTGTCGCTGACGGACGACACGGACGGCCAGTAGTCGTGCAGAGCCAGTCCCGCTACTGGGGACAGTGCGCCGGCGCCGCTCGCCGCGTTAGACACGTCCACTTCTGCGAATGAGAACAGGTAACTTGAGTTAGTTAGGTATGTAATGTTTAACATTATTTGTGTTCGTTCTTGAGAACGATTGGAGCGCTAGTGAGGGCGCAGCATTCTTTGTAGTTCAACTATTTAAATGGCAGCAAGCCAATTCGTAAAATGTTTGTATGTATGAATACGGCACGAGCCAGCATTCACATTCAATATAAACACGCATTAGGGTTATTTTTGCAAGCTTTCACTTCATCATCATCATCATCATCATCAGCCTGTTGCAGTCCACTGTTGGACATAGGCCTCTCCAAATGTTTGCCACTCGGATCTATTTTCGGCTACTCTCATCCATCTCATCTACTCTAGCTTTCACTTACTTTGCAATAATTTTATTAAATGTCAAATATCAAGTCCATATCGATCACCCACATGAAGTGATGGAATTCCTTACTTTTGGCAATAATACTACAAGAGTTTCATGGCCGTGGTCAACGTCAAAGTCGATTCGTCGGTGACACAGTGGTCGGCGTAATCCAACGATCAGTTGAAAAGTCAGTAAACATTTAAAATTCAGCAGGTTTCAAACTGCAATCCATATGGAACGAGAAAATGCAGGGCATGACCGCGGGCAGGTCGGCGGGGTGGTCCCTGTGCGGTGGTCACCTGCGGGGCGCACGGGGTCGGGGTGGTGCCGCAGCTGGCCGGGCGACAGCACGTGCGCGCGCGGCGGGCGGCGCGAGCGCGCGCCGGCGCCGCTGCGCCGCGGCAGGCGCGACGCCGCGCCGCCACCCGCACCCGCGCCACCCGCGCGCGCCTCGCTGTCGGGGCTCGGCCCGCTGGGGGTCCAGTGCCGCTTCGGCCCTGGAAATAGAGTAGGACACTCGAACATTAATATTTAATAAGGAGAATCTTTGCTTCGTTGAGTGATTGATTACCTACAAGAAGTATAAGTATTATCAATAATATTTGAAAACAAAAAACTTTCCACAATTTGTTTTTGATTTTTAGACAAAAGTTCAATTTGTGTAATAATAATTAAAAGTAAATAAAGTTCTTATTAAATAAATATCGATGATTACACTAACAATGTCATCCAGAATGATGTAAGAGTTCCTCTGTATGTAAGAGATGAACAGCGATGACGAATTAAGTAACAAATTAATCTCGAGAACATCATATTTATATCTATGTTTTTAATATAAATAGAGAATAACGATTACTATTATGAGGCAAACCTGCGGTAAAAGTGAACTTACCGTGATGCGAGTGGTGCGCGTGCTTGGGCGTGAGGCCGTTCATGCGCATCAGGTTGAGCAGCAGCATGTCGGTGTGCGCGGCGGTCGACAGCTGCGGGTCGAGGTCGGCGCGCGCTTCCGCCGCGGCCGCGTCTGCGCCGCGCGCCTGCACCGCGCACAGCAGCCGGCTGAGGATGTCGCCCTCGCCCGCGCCTGCATTCCCACCCGCGCCCGCACCCGCTCCCGCGCCTGCATTCGCGCCCGCACCCGCACTAGTGTCCGCGCCGCGCGTCCACCCGCACGCGCCCTCGATGTCGTTCTCACCTGTAACCGGGAAACGGTCAAGCTCGGTAGGGCGGCTTGAATTGGCCGACACTCCGGCGGGGCGGGTCAAAGAAACAATTATATTAAAAACCAGCCGGTTTCTGAATTTCTGAAAAAATCTTTATGAACGTGTCAAATAGACATGTGACGTCAATCAATGCTTAAGCACAATATTAGTTTCAAATCAACGAAATATTTTAAATTCAGAAACCAGCTGTAAGAAATAGTTAATAAATCTAAAACATTTATACATACATATTACACTGTAGAATGTAGAATTATATGTATCTCAATAATTATTATTTTAGCTACTAACACCCGCCCTGGAGTAGCGTCAGCCCTAAGGGACAACGACAAGCTACTTACTGGTACTCGACGATATTCGGGGGCAGTCGGTATATAGAGAACAATCAAAGGCATCTTTGGTATCGGAGATGAGATCAAAGATTTACTGACATGAACGAATTAAATTTTAATGCTTACTACTAATCAACATAACAAAATAATTTAAAATCATCGAGAGGTATCCGTTCGACTTGCATCTAGGAATCATCTGCAATATCGTATCGGTCGCGAAGAAGCTTTCGTCCAACCGAGGATGGTTTTTCAATCGTCTGATAACAATTTATCGTTAACTTAAGTCTTAAACCACAGATTCTTTTGTTCATTATTATCAGTGTATCATTAATAAATTAAATCGATGAATATCGGGCGGTCTCTGATCAACACGTGTCTCGGCTTTCGTTATGGAAAGTAGACGCATATAAATATTCAATCGTATCGAATAAAATTAGTAATTAAAAAAGGTACAATATGAGATGATTAAGAATCAATGCAATGCCGACCCCCTCCCTGCATACTAACGGCGGTGGCGTCATAGACGGGCAAATCAACCGCAATGGGAAGCCATCATGTAAACCTACCCTTTATCGCTATTCGACGAGTGAAAAATCATCTCCAAATCAAATGAAAGCAAGGCACGCGAAGGGATCGGGCGGTAAGGTTCAGATTCAGATGTCTGGAGTACTGTGGTGGTCCCGCGCGTGGTCGCGGGCGGCGCGCACGCGCGCGTGGCGCGGGCGGTAGGGCGCGTGCGGGCGGGCCGCGCGCGCGCGCCGCCGGTAGCAGAAGCGCGCGCCCGACGCGCCCGACGCGCCCGACGCGCCCGACGCGACCGACGCGCCCGACGCGCCCGAGCACAGCGACGCCGGCGACTCGCGCGACTCGCCCAGCGCGCACCACTCGCACGACTCGCTCGCCGACGAACCGTCTGCGGGGAGACCAGGGGAAGAGGGATTTGGGTAGGATTATAGGTGGCTGTGGGTTTTAGGGTGGGGAGGAGCGGGTTGAAGGAAAGTACGCATGCCTGACGAACATAAGAAATACAAAATTATATTGCCAGCTAACAAAAAGAGGCACTCACCGGACATAGTCTCGTCGTCGACGTCGTTTTCCTCGTTGGAATTCTCATCGGCATGACTAGGGTTGTTCTCGTCCGCAAACACCTCCAACTCGCTAAACATCAGATCCTGTGAAAAGAAACCCCTTTTTAACATACAATAATATCGCAATTGTGTGATCTTTATATTAGACTTACTCCACATATCTCAATTCAGGACGTTATAACCTACACCTTGGTCGTTGCTTCCATTTTTAGGTAACTTCATTTAAGCAAAAAGTACCAACTGAATCAGATCGCCTCTAATCTCCTCTCTTGTATGACACGGCTGGCACGGGCCCCATAGTACTTTCAAAAATAGAACATCCACGTTCAGATTGAAATGGTAGCTAATCTTTTGAAAACAAAACAATCACTAATGCGACAAGTCACAGTTACGTTGGTGGATATCTTGACACCAAATTTAATCCGTTGCAAAGATAGTATTGTTGCTCTCACAACGCCAACGTCTGCAAGTAAGGGCGAACGCTCACTGACCCCGGTGTCGCTGCTGGTCTCGCTGGCGGCGTGCACGGTCTGCGTGGCGTTGGGGCTGTCAGACGCGGCGGGCGCGTCAGCCGCGTCAGGCGCGTCAGGCACGTCGGGCGCGGCGGGCGCGTCGGGCGCGTCGCGCGCGTCGCGCTTGGCGGCCGCGTGCAGCTCGGGCGACGACGCCGACGAGCACAGCGCCGCGCCGCCCGCGCAGCCCGCGCCCGCGCTCGCCTCCGGCACTGGAGTGCTCGCTACAGCTGCAAATAGAGCCGAATTAACCACTTACATCGATCCAAGGTTACATACTCATTTTTTAGGATTTATGAACAAACTCAATCAGTGGGGCATCACATACCAGTAAGAGTCAAGGAGTCCTTGGGCAGCACGTGGTGGTGCTTGTCCTGTCTCGGCAGCTTGCTGGCGAGCTTGCTGGGCACGCGGCTCGGCGCGTTGGCGGCGCTCAGCAGCGTGTGCAGGCTCACCAGCGCCATGTTGTCCGCGCCCGACACGTGCAGCGAGTTGGCGGACCTGTTTAAAGTAAACATCCGCTTAAACTATAAATTCAATATGATAAATAAATCAGCTGAAACTCTAGATTCAGCAGAGAAAAGTAAACTGATTCTTTTAGTTGAAAAATCTCGTTCGATTAGATAATTGAATGGGACTAATTTTACAATGATCAGATGAAAATTTACCGACCTATAAAGAATTAAGTTGATAAAGTAAAGACGACATTTGATAATTATTTTACTTAGGAAACTGGCGATGGCGTCATAAAAGCAACCGTATTATAATTTAGTAGATTGTTATCTATATAACCTGACTGTTGAAAAATCAGGCCTTAACACGAAGGTCGCTGGTTCAGATCCGGCTCGAAGGACCAAATTTGTCGGGCGAAAATTAAAGAGGGAAAATGAGAGAAGGAGATGGTTGAGTAAAGGTTGTATTAAATAGTAAATAAAAGGGATGGTAAATGGTAATGGATAACGACACGCGTCGCGGTTGTTTGCGATGGTGAACTAAGGATCTTAAAATAATAAATAATTGCCCAAATGTAACCCACATTTGGGCAATTATTTATTACAATACATAAGTGCTCACAACGCATGCGCCGGGTGAACGTACTGTACATCGTACACTTTAACTTACACTTAAAAACAACAGTCCGCTTAATGTCTTACTACGTTATTATTAGTAGTATATGCTCTAGTGTGAATATTATAATACTATTACGCCTTAACACAATTCGAAATGTTCAGCAACAATTTCGCATACAAACAGACTCACCTGGACGTAGACGGCAAGTTGTACGCGTCGAGCGCGTGAGTGGCGTGCGTGTGCGCGTGCGCGTGCGGCGCGTGCGCGTGCGCGGCGTGCGGCGCGTGCGCGTGCAGGCGCCGCTCCAGCGCCGGCTGCGAGTAGTCGCCGTACGCGTACGCCGGCGCCGACGACACGTCGTTGTTGCGCGTGTCCTCCGCGAACATGCCCGTGTTCAGGATGCCTGTCCCAGCAAACAATAGGCTTTATGTCTATGAGCGGAAGGATTTATAGATTTACAGTTAGTGCCATACTTTTTTTCTTACGCAAGGAGCAAAAATTTATGACTTTAACTTGAAAGGAATAAGTGCAAATAGTTCACTCGATGTTTTCTTTGGTATCTCATTCCCACTCTCACAACAAAATGCTATATACTCCTTGCGCCCTTCCCAGAACAGCGAATGTCTCAAAAGACGAGTAATGTATATCGGATATTGGGTATGTGATTCTATAGGCGACGAGCTAAACAATTATCACTACTCTTTATGATTTTTCCATCTTACGTAATCAAGGTTTCTTTTTTGCCCAAAGTAGTTTAAGAGGCTTGCTGCACCTTACGGTCGGATCCCTTCACGCCCTTTGGGCGCAATATGATTATGATGTCTGTATGTATATCAAAAATCACCTGGACTATTAAGCCTCTGTCCGCCAAAGTTATACGGCGCGTTGCACTTCCACTGGTTGGCGAATACAATGGAGTCGCTGATGCTGTTCCCGTCGACGGGGTTGTTCTGCGCGGGGTTGTCCTCGCCGCTCGCCGCGCGTGTCGCGGCGATCGAGTTGCGCGACATTTCCAGAGAGAGCCGCTGGGGACGACATACAAGTTATATCAGCGTGCTTGGTGCATGTATTAAGTTAAGATGAGGCACAGAACGTATAAGTTACATCATAACGAATGTAATAGGTAAGAAATAGGAGTTAGAGCGATACAGCTTTTACCTTGTAAACGAGTGTGCCATATTGTTGTTTAATAGAGGAGGGATTACGCTACAAACTTCATTATTGTTTGTTCAAGAGCAAAAAGAACAAGAAGCTATTACTCCGCCCGCGGGAAATTCGACTTATTGTCGAGATAATCGTGAGTCCAACGATTTTCCGGAATAAAAGTATCCTATGTCTTATCTAATAATTAAAATTATGCGATGTAGGCACGAAAGCGATAAATTTTTCATTAATAATATTAATAAAGATACATACGTTTATAACCGATGTAGTTAAGGCGAGAGCTTCGCGGTTATCAATCAATTGATTGATAAAATTTACATTAACGAAGCAAAGCTACGGGCAAGATAGTCCCAATGGAAAGAGGAATAACTTACCTCTTTGAGATCATTAATTTGTAGGATATGCTGATTCTGCATGGTGATCAGCTGGTTGATGTACCACTGCTGGTCGCGGCAGCGCTGGTAAAACGTCGGTGGACGTACTTGGAACCTGCGCACACATTTTATTTGCTCCATTGGATTCCATAGTTTTAGACCTAAATATAAAAACATTGATTTCGGGTGAATATTTTTTAATTAAGTAATTAGTTCTCAGGATAATTTTAAAGAGTACACTATTTGACTGGCCCGTTGGTCCAGTGGTCAGAGACCCAGGCCACGAAACCAAGGATCACGGGTTCGAATCCCGCTTGGAGCAAATGTTTCGTGTGATGAACAGGTATTTAAGTATATCTATCCGTTCACCTAGTATCCATAGTACAAGCATATGCTTAGTTTGGAACTAGGGAATTGGTGTGTCAGTCT
This sequence comes from Glyphodes perspectalis, assembly GCA_951394215.1. Taxonomy (NCBI): domain Eukaryota; kingdom Metazoa; phylum Arthropoda; class Insecta; order Lepidoptera; family Crambidae; genus Glyphodes; species Glyphodes perspectalis. The sequence continues at coordinate 3,822,238 of OX596203.1, forward strand.
GGAGAATTTATTTATTGGGCAGAAGAAATTAGAGCCGTGGTTGCCCGTGGTTTTATGTGGGTCCTTATAATTCAGATGCGAAGGCGCCAATCATCGCTTAGTGGATAAAACTGAATAATGCAAAATTTTGTTTCGGCATTTGAAAATAAATAAGAATAATTACTGGTTGATTTGAAACTACGTATTCTCTAACATCTTAGTATATTTTCAGTTTAAAATTGCATTTCTTAATCCTATAAAACATGGAGCAACTAGTCACGTACCTCAATATTAGCGTATCAGTGTCAGGATTGAGGTACCCCTCGCTGGCCAGCAGGTCGAGCCGGAAGAAGCGGTTGTAGCCCCAGCACTCGCCCACTTCGAAGTCGGACGCGAACTCGCGCACGATGTTCTTCGACGGGTCCCGGGAGACCTGGTGCAGCATCTCCACGCGGTACTCGTACCTGACGTCACAGTTCACTATCAACCTTCATATCTTGCAAAAGTCAAGGGGCCGAGTAATAATAGAATGGCCCCTTGGCTTAATCCGTATACTAATACTAATATTATAAAGAGCAAAGATTTTATTGTTTGTTTGCATTGAACAGGCTCCGAAGCTACTGGACCGATACGAAAAATTATTTCACCAATGGAAAGCTACTTTATCATCTATTCGATGAGATAGGCTATATTTTATCCCCGTATTCCCACGGGAACGAAAAATATGCGGGGCCCGGCTATCTAGTCTATATATATAAAAGACATCCACTACTGACTGACTGATCTATCAACACACAGCTCAAACCACTAACGGATTACGCTGAAATTTGACACGCAGATAGTTATTATGACGCTAAGAATTTGCATTTGCTAAGAAAGGATTTTCCAAAGTCAGCCCTTAGAAGTTCCAAAACTTTATTTCACACAAAAATAATTGCATAGAACAAATAATGAATCATACGATATAAAACAATTATTATTAATATATGATTTAGCGTTTATTTTACACAACAATTATGTTTAAATAATATTTGTAAAGAAAACAAAAGTATTATAAGAAACTCGATAAATACTTGGAAAGAAAAAGCAGAATTTGGAAAAGTAAGAAACCACCTATTTTCAGTTACAACTTAATATTTATTTTAAGAAATAATTAACGGCTATGAAATAACATTTAGCGGTACAATTACATGCATCGGCGAAAAAAACATTCAATTTTAACAAAATACAGGAATTAAGTCATTAGTCACGGCTTAGGCTACGTTCTCTACTGCAGCGGGGAAAATAGCAGAGCAGAAACGACAAATTTATAGAAAAGTTATCATATCCATACAAACACTACCTCCCGAAGCAGCGGCATATGTTTCTTCTAAATTAATAGATATCCCTCAAATGAGTATACACTAATTAATTTATGAATTGGTATTTGTATATTATCGAAGGCATACTTCTCTCACCGCCAATCTAGCTATAAAGATGACGGTACCAAGACTTTTAAAACCAAAGGGTACAATCCTAGCTAGTGTTGCCAAGTGACCTGATTTGCGCAGGACATTTTCAGGAGCCTGATGATTCATCCCGATTTATTCTCGATCTTACTTACTTAGTCTGTACAACAATTTTGTCAGGAATAAAATTGATTGCCTAGTATATTTTTTTATGTCATTATTACTGTCCCGATAAGAAAGCCGAAGTCCTGATCATTTTTATTATTCGTCCCGTTTTTGAATACACTGGGGCTGACAACATTGCCTAATCCTTGTGTTTGAGGCGTTCGCGCAGCGCTTCAAACACAAGGAGTCACAGGAATCCGTAATTGCTGTGTCCTGTAGCGGCGATCAGACATAGTCGCCGATTGCTACTCCTGGTCACTGGTAACCGTAGTTGCTCAGTACAAACGTAAATTTGTTAATGTTGTTTGTATCTTCAACTGACGCCTTTTAGTCTCCAATTACTGACATCGAACATTTATTTGATCGGCGACGAGTTTGCGTCCAGTGGAAGCGACAGACACAATTTTTTTTTACGTCTGCGCACGGAATGGCTGATTTCATACTGGTTATACAGAAATCAAATATTCAATGGTAGCTTGAATCCAACACAAGACAGAAAAGTGTCTACGTCGCGCCTGAACCAACACGCCTCGCATTGACGCGCGTGTCCTTACCTAATGAGGTACGCCACCGCTCATTTGGAAATATACTCATTGTTTATAATTATATGTGACCTACATTACTTTCCTTACCAGCACGTAACATATAAGCAATGGATTATATCTGGACGAAGCGCTTAAATATTCATGAGCCAGTTACGGCGCATGAACATTATATGATTACTGTACTTGCAAACGGTATAATAACAGAGTAACAGTTTTATACAGTATTTACTTAGCGAGTAAAAAATGTGTTACACAACTGAAATAATCAAGGCTGAAAGAAATTCGCCTTAATGGAGAAATTTTGCGAGGCAGAGATATCAATATTAAGTTATGCAAATAAATATTCTCTCTACATTCATCTACAGTGTGTGATGATATATTTTAAGTTATTGTAGAAAGAAAAATCCTACATTTTAATGTTTATTATCCAGAGCCACTACTATGTAGCTTGGTTTAGAAAAGTATTGCAACATTTAAACATTACAACATTTAACACTTGACTAAAAGCACAAAAAATATAATAAAACACAAAATGGAATGTAGCGATGGTCAGCTAACATGCTATATACATAGCTACAATGAGGATTTATACTTCTGTGGTACTATGACTCACCTCTTGCCTACCCTTAATTTAGCAGTGCTTGTAATAACGAAATACTAGTTATTCAAATATAAAAAAAACAGTTATATTAGTTATTGTTATTACTATTGGGTAACTACATTACGTTTGATGAGAGGAAGTTGTAAAATAATACTTATATCATTTGTTTTGTGTAAAACAGTTACGTTGGTGGAATGAAATATCAAAAAGTGCTTTTCCATTTGCTGTTACAAATAACAATTCTAGTTACTTAAAGCCACTAAATATATCATACGTGATGATGATTCTAATGGACACCAGTTGCAGTGTTTATTGGAAACGTTAAATATTAAGAAGGCCATTAAAATTATGATTATGATTAATATGGGCCTATTTTTACTGTCTATCAAAACAAAACTATTAATTGCATTTTTAAAACTATTCATGTATTCTATTATCATTTGAAAACATCAAGTCAAGTATCCATTCCAGGTTCTGTCTATAAAAAGACTGTGGTAGCATTACAATTTAAAAAAAAAATTATCAACCCCCTGTTGAAAGTTGGATCTGCTTTTTTCGTAACGTTTTCTCCTCCTGCAAGGCCAAATCCGGCACTATTTATGTCAGCGTTTCTCAACCTTTGGTCACAAACCCAAGTTTGCTTGGGTGGTATTTGGATAAGTCGCATTTATTTAACATCACTTTACCGAACCACCGCCGTTTTACTATATAATTATCATTGGAAGATGAATAAACCACAAGATTCACTGACTTCAACAGATTTATCAATCTTAATCTCAATTTCTATTAGTATCCAAAAAGTTAAGTACCGCTGATCTAGATCCTATCTAAAGGGTCATAAAATAAAAAATCGTTTTTTTTAAATATGACTTCCTTTGTATTGCACTAAAGTGAATACCCTTGTATACTGACTTGGAAGTCTCCGGCAGGCCGGCGCTGAGCTCGAGGAAGACGGAGAGGTAGTTGCCGCGCACGACGCCGTTCCCGTCGGGGTACACCTTGAGGCGCCAGCACAGCCCGTTGACGTGCAGCGGCGCCGAGTACACGGGCGCCGCCGCGTGCTGCAGCTGCGTGAACCCCGTCAGCGGGAACGTGCTGCTGTCGTAGCTCGGCACGATTTCGCTGGACGAAGAATGACACCACCTCAGTATTAAGAGCTTTTTTTCAACATACATTTTATTACAACATACATTTAATACATAACGATGATACGAGGGCGCATGCATCGAGATCGACTACTTACTAGGTATATTTACTTGTGGCCCACCCCTTAAAAATGCTGAGTACACCTATGGCTTGCAATCCCCAAAGGGGTAGTCCAAGAAGCGATAAACTTATCATAGCACAAAAACCCTTGGTGATGACCAAGGGTTTTTGAAAACAGAATGTCAGTTTGTTCTGTCAACTAACCAATGACTCCTCATAGGTTAATGTCAATGAGGAGTCATTGGTTAGTTGACAGAACAAACTGACATTCTGTTAACAAGGAGCCAATAGTGACAGTGATAAGACCACGAGACTACCTCGTGCCATCTGGCGGTTTTTGTATTTTTGAAAACCCTTGGTCACCCTCCGGTGACAAGACGGCACGTCTCAGTTACGCCATCTTTTGAAAGTTTTAATTCAAAAAACCCTCATTTAGCCAAAAATAAAATAAAGTTAAGTTAGATGGAAAATTATGAAACAGAAGTGACAAGTGTGACAAAATCACAAGCGCAACACTTAATATGCCATAAGTGTCCTTACGACATGCTACGACTGAGCTAGGACGCAGTTGGTACATTAGTGTCAGGTCCCAGTCCAACATCATCATCCTCTTGCCCTTCTCCCAGTTCATCTGGGGTCGGCGCAGCATGTCTTCCTTTTCCGTACGTCCCGGTCAGCCGTCATCAAGCTATCCACTCCACTCTTATTTCTCTCATATCATCTTTCACACAATCCATCCATCTCTTATTTGGCCTTCCTCTTCATCTTCATCCACTAACATTCATACTCATCACTCTCTTTGTCACATGTTCTTCCTGTCTTCTCACCAAGATAAACGGTTTCCTCTCATCTTATCTACCACTGGTGCCACTTTCATACTTCCTCTTATATATGTATTTCTTATCTTGTCCATTCGCGTCACTCCACACATCTACCTCAACATTCTCATTTCCGCTGCATGCACTCGTCTTTCATCCGTCTTTTTCACGGCCCAACACTCCGATCCATACAGTAGGGCAGGTCGTATTATGGTTCTGTAGATTTTGCCCTTAGGTCCCAGTCCAACATAGAGTCCAATAAATAACAATATGGTTGATGTAGCATTTGAAGTTTAATCTTTAAGCATTTCCATCATAATAGGTCAAGACCTGAGAATGCAACGCAGTTATTTTCCTGTTTGTATAATATATTTAAATAAGGATTATAACTAGTATATATAATCACTAATGACTAATTAGACTATAATGTAATAGGACCAAGATCCTAAAATTATCTAACGACTTGACCCCGTCTCGTCACATTCGCGTCAATATCTGACGACACGAAACAGATAAGTGCGCAAAAATTAATGAGAGTCAACCCCTATTAAAATGAGATGAGATAAGATTCAGTGAAGAGACGTACATGAGTAAATGAGTTTCAAGTAGTCATTATCATTTTATTCTGTAACCATTTCAATAACAAACAAATATTGTACATTTATGCCCTTTCATCTTCCAGCGTTATGTCCCGTGTATAGACGGGGTCCGCTTAGACCATGATCCAGGATTTAGCGAGTCTGGTAATTACATTGAAGCGACTGCCGATCTGACCTTCGTAACCCTAAGATAGGGGAACCAGACAATTTTTGGATCATGGTTACAAATCAAAAGTTGTTTGAATTTTCAGGTTTCATCACGATGTTTTCCTTCACCGTCGAGCTAGTGGTATAAATACGTACATAGATTAAGAATCCAGGTACGTGCCCGGGTTTGAACCCGCACTCCTCGGTTAAGAGGCGCGTGTCCTTACCATTGAGCTACCACCACTCACACACATTTGTCCCCTTTGAAAATAGTTTTTGCAGCAGTTGACAATACCACTACCTTATAGGTGGTTGTCTTCTAGGCGTCAACATAACATTCACAATATTTTTCACAACCGAAAACCAATGATTAGCGTTCACCATAGCGAAGGCTGGCTTGAAGGATATATCGAAAAAGAGATTTATAGCTTCAATACATTCCGATAAACATTAACATACTATGTAAAACAAAAGCTCATGCTTTCCCGACGTAAACAATATTCGCACACGCGAAGATCACAATCGGCGACCCACCGAGACCTTCGGTGCACTAACCAAGAATCGACAACATAACTCGAGGTCGGCTCTTGGTACGCTTTGATAAACGAAAATAAGTAAGTATTTAGTCGCGTTAGACACGCGAAATGCAACCTTCTTTCTACATGATTTACTCGACCTTGCGTCGTTTATGGGAAATTAGAACTTATCAATAAAGTTTGCAGTCTTTAGAAGTCCCTTTGGATATAAATATGTCAGTTTAGCTAGTTGCGAATAGATATAAAAAAATGTATAACTATTCGCAACTAGCTAAACTGGGTCATGCTTCATTGTTTCGACTTCAATGCAGCACAGAAAATTTTCATTAGACAGAAACCTTTTTGAAATCAATGAATGATTTGAGTACACATAGTAGACAAACACACAAACATGATTTTTTTTTACACACTGATAGGTATACTTGCCTGTGGAAATCGGCCGGTACCGGCGCGGTCACAAAACTAGCCATCGGTTTCTTTCGCACTTGATGGATCATTTTGGATAGTTCACCGCTCTTGGCAATCAGCTCAGACCTGCAATAACAGCGATTATAATTTTGACTGCCATTTTCCGATAGAATACAATGAAAACAGGGTTAAAACTGATATGAACAATACATGATATGAAAATCGAAAAAATCATATCAATCAATTTGATTAGATAGGACCCTTGCTACATCACATACTACAGATCTATCTAGCCAAAAACTTTGAAGCTAAATCTTGACTTTATTAATTAAATTATAAAAATATCATATTCTTTTTTTTTAAGTAAATTCCCTACATTCTCTTACAAAAAAAAGGGAAAAGTTGATTTTGCTATTAAAATACCTTGCAATTTATTTGAGAAAAGCAAAATGGCATTTTTAGACAACAACACATTTCTTTGTATTTACTATAAGTCATGGTTAAATAAGTAAAAGCAGCTATATCTGACCTGGTGCTGGCGTGCAGCTGCAGCTCGATCTCCTGCAGCAGGTGCTCGAGCTGCTCCGTCTCCTGCGTGAGGCTGTTCTTCTGCCCCATCAGCGTGAGCAGCTTGGCCTTCAGCGCCGAGTCCAGCCGCGATATCATCAGCTCCACCGCATTGCGGATCTCGCGCACTCGCTCGTCTTTTGCCGCTCGCACTGATTCCACATTGCGTTCCTAACGAAACAAGATGTTGCAGTCAAAGCAAATGCTTGAAACAAAACAGAACTCCTAGTGAAAATATCAGAAGATGAGAAAAGGTACAAAGAATTCTCTATGGAAAACATCAGGAGGAAACCTGCAAATTCAATTTACTATGAATGAATAACCATGGTCTAATTTGCTGAACTCCTATCTAAGAACATAATTTAAAACAGTCGTGTAACTAAGGATGTTAGGATTAGCAAAATGCCACAGACATGGCAACGGGTCCCTCAAAACCGTGGCGACAGGGAACCCTCCTATGCTCAGTGGCGGCCAATCGTGATGACTCTTTAGTACTAAAAATTATGGGGCCTAGGGAGGCCAACACTGTAAATCCGCAAATGCCTATGCTTCTAGTAATTAAATTTTAATCTGTCATTGAGGGAGGACCTGATGAAATTGTAACAGTATAGTTAGCCACTTGTTAAAAAATATGTCTGGTGTACACTGAAATCTTGTTGCTCTTTTGTTACAGATATAGTGCAAATATTATGTCAATATTTTAGTTAGTTATCTCTAGTAGCATATTAGAGACTTACCACATCCTGCACAAGACTAATAAGCTCCATGAGCCGCCGGCGCAGCTGCGCCACCTCCTCGCGGATCTGTGTGACATGTTGCTCATACACCTCCTCGAGTGGCTTGAATGTGTGCCCCGAGTGCGTGCCGCCCCACAGCGCACACTGGTGGCAGATGCAGCGCCGGCACGTCCAGCAGTAAACTGTGAGCTTCTCTTGGTGTGTCGGGCATCTAAGTGTGTAATATGAGACTAACATTGACTTAGATTAAGCATTTTAGATTTTGCCCAAAGATTCATTTTATATGTATAGGATTTTTTTAACTGAAAATAATTAGTAATATTCTTATGTATATTTTTATATGTATATTCATATTAAAAAATATATATTCTAAAAAGATTTAATTAAAAAATATCCAAAATGGTAAAAATTGTTTCCAGGAAATTCAGATTATAGGGTAAAGAGAGATCATCATAGTCAATTTAATGAATCAATAAAATAATAGCCTTTAGTCACAAAGACTAATTGACTTAAGATTTTTGTTAGTAAACACCTCAATCCATCCATTGAAAATAGTTTTTCTATTATAAATACTTAATCAAAGCAAGACCAATCCTATCTTAGACATCTATGACTATTAATTGTATATATCTAACAGATAAGAAAATATAATGAGATAAGATAATTTTGAAAATTAAATTTTCATGTGTGTACTATGTTGATAATTTTATGTAATATTTTTTTGTATATCTTAATAAGTCCATGTTTATCAAAAAGGCAAATTCAACCATTAAGGGGATGTAGGATTTGTTCGAACGATCCCATTACCTATCCCTGAAACTCTCTCGCTGACTAGCAGAGTTGGTCTGCTGCATGGTCTCTATCTGCTGGGTGACCTCCTCCACCCAGCGGCAGTTGACCAGCTCGTGCAGGTGCAGGGACGCGCGGCAGTGGGGACATTGCGACCGCTGCTCCGTTAGCCACCGCCGCACGCAGGCATAGCAACACAACTTCGAGCAGTGAGGACATAGGTGTGCATCCACCAGTTTCTCCATACAGATGAAGCAGCGGAACACTTCCGCCAAAGTCTGCAACCATCATCCCATTATACTCATTCAATACTCTTTACTTGGGTCAAGTTTACCTAACTGTCAAAAAATGTAGGCCACATCGATTTACCTCTACGATCTGCTCCTCGCCATTTCCATTCCCTTTGTCCCCTCTTGAGGCCATCTTCCGATCTGCTTTCCTTCCTAGGGGGCCGACGAACCGTTCACCATAATTTAGACATTTTTATAGAGTTCTAAAAAGCAATAAGACATGTTTCGCAATGCGAGCGTCAATCAACCATACGAAACCACTTCCGTGTTCGAATATCAATCGAAATCAAAATAAAAACAAAAAAAGATGTTACCACATTTTAAATACCGATTCTCCCTGAACTGACATAATGGTTGTTACAGACCCCAGAAGAAAAGTTTATGCACAAACTTAACTGCATACAGAAAAAGAAAGATTTTCATAAATTATGTATTACGGCGTGAATTTTAGTTAGTTATTTCGGTAAAAATATTCTCTAGAAGGACTGTTACCATACGTATTATTTTTTATAATACGAAATTTTCTCCTGTTTACATGAAAAGAGAACTGGAATAAATTAATAGGCTTGGAAACTGTAATTCTATATTTCCCAAAGTGTAATGATTCTAATATTAAATTTCAGTGTGGATTGCAAGTTTTCTTATTTTTACGTTCAAATGTTGTTTTCTTATGTACAATCTGAATTAGCATTTTAAATGCGAAAATGTGTCTGTCTGCCTGTTACCTCTTTTCGCTTAAACTGCTAAACCAATTAAGATACAATTTTAATTAAAAGGACATGATAGATATCAGAAATCATCCATTAAGATGTTGAAAGTGGACTACTTAAAAGTTTTTCTGGGGAATGAATAAAACTGACTTCTAATTCCACGCTAATTATTAATTTATTTTTGGAATAACATTGACGAAACTTTGTATATTATGAATCGATAGACTCTTAGTGTTACTAAAAACAATTTTATTAAAAGCTCGTAATATTTTCGAATTCCGTAGAATAGGTACTATCCTGATAGGAGATCTGCCATTTTATTGAACTATTACATGGGAAAAGGCGTGACATTATGTATTTTTGTGTGTATGTATAACGTACATACACGGGAAGGTCCAAAGTAAATAATTAAACTTCTTTGACTGTTCTTTGTTTGTAAAAACAAGGCTATGAAAAGATAGTCAATACAAAATTTTACCCAAATAAATGTAATTTTTAAAAACTGGTAGCACAGCACGTGAAATGTTACCATAAATAAAAAACAACATTAACCATATTACGGCAAAATAATGCTACGACCATGCACAAGATTATGGAGAATTTTGACAATTTATGCTAGATACCTCAAAAAATCATAAGTTTCTAGTATCCATAGCTGTAAGCTTTTAAAATATTAAACGTCAAGTAAATCGACGTCCTTCAGTCAGGGTTACCTGAAATAACCTCTTATTTATTTTGAATTATCCTTTTAACTCGATTAATTTTGAATTGTGTGTTGAATTATCACTTTTGCTATATTTTTATTTAAGCCGTGTATCATAAGTAAGTTATATCTTTCATACATTCTCATTTTAAAAGAGATTTTTTCGTCCCCTTAGCACTCAGCTCTTGTAGAGATTTACGTTTATGTATCGCCTAAACAATTGCTACATTATGTAACGTTTTAAATAGGATAAATTGACGCAGTTTTTAAAATTTACGTTCGGTCGAGCTGTTGATGAATGATGATGACACTGTACATTGTTTTTAAACAATGATCTACTAATTTTACCTGCTGTCATATATAAATAAACTGGTCAAATTGAATGCGTATTGATTTGCGCCGAAATATCAACCTTACTTTGATTGTGTTTATTTCAGAATGATGACTTAAAAGCCAGCATGTCTTACATTAAAGTGCTTCACTGCACATTATGCCTGAAACATGGCGCTTTGGGGCTCTCAACTAAGTCTGTGCTGCTTAAAATTGGGGTAAATATTTACTTTTGTGTATAAAGTGTCTATTATTAAAAGTAAAAGGTTTTGTATGAGAATACATATTGATTTTGTCAATTTAGATTAAATAATTACCATAGAGCCTCACCTAAAATATTCATTTTACTTTCACTTTCATATTTAAGTTTTTTTTACTAATGTCTTTCAGAATGGCACCCTTTCACAACAACTTGCAAGAATATCAACATCCAGTAGTTGGAAAAGTAAATTGCCCATAACAACACAAAGCCAGACAGCCACAAGCTCAAAGAAAGGCAAGAATGTGCCGCAGGACACAAGGGTGTGGAAGGAAACACCCTCCTTGGACCGGAAGAACAACTTGGGCCAGTACTGTATGATGCTGTCTAAATTTCGTTTGACCTGTGAGTAGAGATATTGATTACAGTAAGATATTTTTTTTTAATTAATAACCTGAGAATGGTAAAAATTAACTATCTAAACTTCACACCACTTCAAAATTCAGTAGTAAGAATATTTTATGGAATGTGTCCATATTCATAACTATATGCAGACACTGTAGGCAGGATGGATTTATAGACAGCTTTTATTTATGTTCACAGTTGATACTATTTAACTGTTTATATTATTGTGTAGTTTTTTTTTTACAATAACCTCCTTATTGATTTTCCTCATTGGCATCTTCACTATTGATGGGTTAAATTATTATAAACATGTTTCTGTATTTGTATTAGAAATGTAGATAAGTTTACAAATCCACTAACAATATTACAAGCATATGCTGTCTAATGCATAGATTTTGAGCATGGTTCATTGCAATGCAATGCAAAGGTATATAATGAGGATAATAATTAAGTTTAAAAGATATTTCAAACATACATTACATATATGAACAACACAAGAGTCTTGTGTTGTTCATATATGCAATACAATTAAATTTTTGGGGTCTGGGACTCAAAAATAATGTGCCAACATGTCATAAAGGATGACTAATGGGTTTGTGATAATGATAATATAGGCGACAAACTGGTCACTTGTCACTACTTTATCAAATTTTTCATATAAGGACTCTTTCTAGCTATGAGAGAGTGGATTTTCCTGGCACAAGTGTTTAATACACTTAAAAGGAGAACCCAAACTCTATATACTATAACTATAAATTGTTACTGCAATAAAGATTTTTTTTATCAATGAAACTCAATTTGTTTAAAGAGCTTATTTCACCTTAGGCTATGCCCACCCCTTCGAGGATTGCAGGCGCTATGACATGTAGATATTTTTCCATTTCCAGCTTTAGTTGTGATGACATCAATGGCCGGTTATGCTTTAGCGCCAGCTCCATTTGAACTGACAACATTTGCGATGTGCGCTGCGGGCACAGGCCTGGTCTCTGCTGCTGCTAACTCCATAAACCAATACCACGAAGTGCCCTTTGACGCTCAGATGTCTAGAACTAAGAACCGTGTACTTGTTAAAGGATTATTGGAGTAAGTATATTTACAAGTTTTTAATTAACAATTTTAAGACTATTGGAATTATATGTTTAATGAAATGTGAAAATATCTTTGACTCTGCCAACCCCTTCGGGGATTATTGGCGTGATGTTATGTATGAAAATATTATTCTAAATGTGTGTTAGAAAAGATATACATACTAATATAATTTATGTTTTTGTTGTAATGTATAGCACATTTGATAAGATTAAGGTTTATCATGTATGCCAATGTTTATTTATGATGAGTTATATAGTATGGCCTGTACCTACTATGGTATCTAGATTAAGTCTCTATTACGCATTTTAATATGCCAGATATAACAAATCAATCTTCCTTGTAGACCACATCTGTGTCTATTATTGATTTACTAAGATTACAATAAATGATGATGATGATAAATAAGAAAATTTGATTGTGGCATCCTATTTCTTTATTATAAACAGGAACAACCATGTTTATTTTTAAATAAACACAAGAAAATACATCAACTTAATATTTTCCAAATATTTAATGTATCAGAAGCCTGTTAAACAAACAAAGGTAAAATGCCTATTGTACAAGCTGGCAAATCTTACTTATGCTATTTTGTGGATCAATATTGTATCAAATTCAGGTCCTTCTTTCCCACTGGACACACTGGGCACATAAGGAAATTAAGTGTTCTATTTACTAATAGAACAATGTGCCCAGGGCCTCCAGTTGGTTAAAGACGAAACTGATCAAATTACATGTTGATTTTATAAAATATTAGTAAGTATGTATTTTTTATTTAGTGAAATGAACAGTTTTATTTATCCCTTAGGCCAACACACGCGATAGGTTTTGCTACAGCAACGAGTGTCACAGGCCTCAGTTTGTTATACTTCGGAGTGAATCCGCTTACCGCCGCTTTAGGTGCCGGAAACTTGATTTTATACACTTCTGTTTACACACCTATGAAGAGAATGTCAATACTCAACACTTGGTTGGGCTCTGTTGGTGAGTTCTTACAGAATATCTATTATTGCTTTTGCATAAAGTTGCTTTCAGTTTTTCTATAGTTTATACAGAAAGGTATATAAAGAATTTATACTCATCTGATAGCAGCAACTCACCTGGGTAAAGAAGCAGTATGAATACCTACCACAGTTCTATATTAAATAAAGATAAAGAAAACTCATTCACAACTAACTATTTGGACCGCAGTTAGTTACTTATTTTGGACTGATTTTGGTAGCTATTTACAGTGAATAGCTACTGACTAAACATACAAATTCAAAATATCTATACTTACTTAACTTCAAAAAAGCATTTTTCAATACTCAATATACAGATAATATAATATATAAATAACATTTACATTAATTTCCAGTGGGCGCAATCCCCCCTCTGATGGGATGGGTGGGCTGCACCGGCGAGCTGGACGCGGGCGCGCTGGTACTGGGCGTGATCTTGTACTCGTGGCAGTTCCCGCACTTCAACGCTCTCTCCTGGAACCTGCGACCTGACTACTCGCGCGCCGGGTACAGGATGATGGCAGTCACTGATCCTGGTGAGTCTCGCCTGAATTTGACTTACCGTAATGAGTCTCAAAGGTTAAACTATTAGTAAACTATTGAATGGGCATTTTTTAATTAAAAAAATAAGAAACAATTTGAGTGGGAACAATAATTATATTATTATCTTATGATTTATCAATGGACAATTTTTTCAAACGCTTTATTTTTTTCTTGCAGCTTTATGCAGAAGAGTGGCGCTGCGCCACACCGCGGTGATCACCGGCATCTGCCTAGCGTCGCCGTACCTCGACGTTACCAACACCTGGTTCGCTCTCGAATCACTACCACTTAATATTTATTTTATGTACTTAGGTATGTATAATTAATCGTTTAAAAAAATTTACTACCTATTTATTTACCTTTCCCTCTAGTTAGCCCAGATTGTAGCTCAGATAAAGTATTGATAAATTTTTAATTGATTTGGACTCTTTATTAGCCAATATTAACAAATTAATTTGTAACAGTTCTAAGTAAAGTAAATTTGTAGAAAATAAAAAAATAAAACTAACATTCAATCATTACTTATTTTCAGCATGGGAATTTTACAAGAAATCAGACAGTGGCAGTTCCAGAAAGCTGTTCAGATTCTCTCTAATACACTTGCCATTGCTGATGTTGCTTATGCTAGTCAATAAGAAATACTTGAGTTCGACTGAGACGCAGGAACACAAGGAGCCGTCCAAGGCACAAGATGTGACCAAGCTACCGGAGTCTAAGAGGATATCAGTATTGCCCAGAGGGCCTGTAGTGGCTGCGCAGGAGTCCGAAATGGACTCACATACAAACGAGAATCACACATTATCTACAAGCGCGTAGATTTAGTATTTTTGTTGTAAATAATGTACAATGTAATTATGTGATCCAATTAGCTTGTGATGTAAGTTAATAAATCATTTAACCTTGAGATTCTCTTATATCCACAGAACAGAGAACTTGACGTAATTTTTCACATTGATTGCTATTTTTTAGCAATTCTTTTGTTTGGTGCTTGGTGAAATTTTAAATTGCAGTAACATTGATGCATTCCTTCACATAGAAGACTAGTTTATGGTAGTATTTATTGCTTCTATGATATTTTTGTATCTCTTTGTTTTGTGGACATAATACATATTCAGTTGTTATAATGTTTGTCTCATTGAATGAGTAGTTCCTTTAATTTATAATGAGTGACAGGAATAAATGAAACTTTCCAATTAATAAATTCTTACATTTATTTTGTGTAACTATAATTTAAATTACATTTATCGCTGGAATTGAAAATAATCTACATACATACATTCAGGCAATCAGATTTTTTTGAACATTATGCAGACGGACGACTGTGTGTAAAAAACTTAAATATAGAAGTCACGAGCCGTGTGGCCAGGGAACCCGTCTTACTCCAAACAATTACTCGAATCCTAATCTAAAATATCTTACTTCCTGAAACAATAGAAATATATTTATGTTAAAAGTGGAAATTCATATAGTGCTTCAATATTTCGAATAATTTTAACCACTCAAGTAATAGGTATTTTTTGACATATCAAAGTAAACATCATTTACTATAAATCGAACGTTGATGAAGAGAATTTATCAACTTAATATTTGGTTAGGCCAAAAAACCCCAGGCCCAAAAATTGTCTGTTACAAGTTTCCAATAGTTTCGCCAAACTTACTTAGCTTTCTTAGGTGTACGGTCATGATCCCGGCTGTCGTCGCGAGACCGCTTGTGCGACTTGTGGTCCCCGGAGTGCTTCTTGTGGTCCCCATTGGATTTGCTGTGCGACGACTTGTGGTCGCGCTCGTGGTGCGACGACTTGTGGTGCTTGTCGCGGTTCTTCGAAGGACTGCAAACGCGGAATGATACAGTGAGATATTGTATTGAATTAATACATTTTTGTAGAAGCTTCTTATTTTATGAAATCAAATGATATTGTGTAAGCGAATATAGTAATTTAAAATAAAACCTTGATCAAGTTATCATCACCAAATCGCTGAATAAAACGTCCACGCATTTGTATAGATATACATAGATTACATTTTCTACAATAGGCTATTTTACTAAAAAAAAATTATAGTCCAGTATTGTGATTACAAAAAATATTGCTTACGTATTTTTTTAAGATTTCGTTAAGTATCAGTGTGACGTCACTGGGTGTGTAAAATTTTACCGTTTAAGTGACGTAAAGCGATAAATTTCAGATCTTTGAATTTTGTAATTTTTCGAGTATTAGATACCTAAAGCGCAAAATATGTATTTCAATATTTTTTTATAATCGAATTTACAGACTAAAAAAAAAATTTAAGTAAAATACCCCATTTAAATAGTATGGAAAAGAAATGTATGTGTCATTTTTGTAACAGCGCCGCTCGCGAGATGAGAGATTATAAATTGCGATAGTATATTTCTGTCTTAACTATTCAACTCGTAAAATTGTGCATATCACCAGTAACATATAATGTTCACATGATACAGGACAAAAAATCTACTAGTACTGTTGAGATAACGGATAACGCTAATCGCTCAGGCGAAACATTAGAAGGCTGGCGGATGGCGCGGCTGACCTGGCGGAGCTGTGCTTGTCGCGCTTGTCGTGCGCGGCGTGCCGCTGCGCCGGCTTGTGCTTGTCGTGCTTGGGCTTCTTGCGCTCGTCGTCGAAGCGCGCGCGCTCGCGGCCGCCCTTGCGCTTGCGGTCGAAGTCCTCGCGGTCGTAGATGCGCTCCTTCTTGTCCTCCTCCGCCGCCTCGCGCTCCAGGTCCGACCAGTCCTTGCCCGACTCCTCGTCCTCCTCCACTGCGGGAATTTATATGCCCGTTAGTTGTGCTGCGTCGAGAAATGGGCCGGTACTCATGACGCGCCCGGTGGCGGGGTATATACTGTAGCCACCGAGACCGGAGCCTAGATGACATTGTCATTAGTCGAAAGGTCCATATTAAAACTTACAAACTTATAAAATAGAAATCTTTGTGCTTTACCAAAATAAAATCTTTGCACAATAGCAATTGAAAGAAAGAATTGTTTTTCTTTCTTTATTGAAACATTTATTGACAACACATACACTGACAAAAATTAAACAGACAACAAACAATAGACAAATAGAAATAGGAAAAATTAAAAAGCTGGAATTAGAATGAAACATGTGTATGTGCTACCAACTAGGCCCCAGCCTCAGCATTATGCTGCTACGGCATAATGCTGAGACTAGTGGTGGCCAGCGGTGTTGACTCCTGTCAACACCGCAGCACCGCTGGTATTCTGGCAGGACCTAATTACCTAATTGATGTAATCACAATGTCATTGTACTTTCCAAAGAGTATGGAGTAAAAAGTCTTGTCAAACAAGCAGAACCGATAAATATATCAGAGATCAGCTGCAAGGTAGCTCGACAAGTAAAATAGATTACTAACCGCCTTCGCTGTCGGCCGAGACATCCGACTCGTCAGACGCTTCCGAATCGTATTCGGAGTCGTCTTCGGATTCCTCCTCCGACTCCGCATCGGTCGGCTCATACGCATCGTCTTCTTCTTCAGATTCTTCATCCTATAACAAAAAACATGCACTATCGTTATTACCCGTACTAATAATATACGTGCGAATATAATTCTTTCTGATACGTCTTCACATAAAAAAATTTGAACCATATAAAAAATTAAACCATATACTTTTTACCAAAAAAATAATTATAGGTTCCACAGGACACACGACAAGTCTCTCAGCAGGTGAATCCGCGGGTAAAAAATAGTTAGATATCAAAAAACTTACATGAGCCGCGTTTTCTTCATCAGACTCTGGGTCGAGGAACGACCAGCCGCCGTTGTCGAAGAAGCCTTCGATGTCATCCGTGATGGTTTTCATGACCTTGGTCCAGTTCAGTGATTGGATACCTTCTGAGTAGCGAATATCACATGAGCTGAAAAATACATATAATGCTTATTAATAGAATTAATTATATAATATAATATAACTTTAACTTCTTTCTATTTCATGTTAACACCAATAATCATTGGCAATTTTATATAATCTTTAATGTCAAAATGCAACACTTTCGTAGATTTTGTATAGTATCATACGACTATTTAATGATCTCAAAATAAATTTTTAAAATTATTTAAAGCCTATATATATCTGAGATTTATGGTATGAAGTTTAGAAATTTAGTTAGTCAATTAGATTTATTTGTGTATGGGATCAATATCCCAAATGACATATATTTTGGCTCAAATTCACATATTCCTTGCATATGCTTAATATTGCATACTAGTTGCCCAGACTCCCATACTCCGATTCAAACTTTGAGTTTTAGTGTTATTAGGGCGTATCTGACTTCATAGTCCAGCCCAACCCTATTGTCTCAATCATATCAGTGCGCCAACTCACTTGAGCCACTCCTTGACGTGGTCCAGCATGTTCATGGGCACGGCGTTGACCATGGCCACCTTCTTGGCGTAGTCCTTGAACACGAAGACCATGTCGAAGTTCTTGAGGTGGAACTGCACGCGCTCGAAGTGCACCAGCTCGACGTCCTCGAGCGCGATGACGAAGGGCGGCCACTCCGTCAGGTTCACCAGCGCGCCCGACGTGGGCTGCAGCAGCACCGTGCTGCGGAACGGCGCGCCCGGGAACCCCAGCTCTCTGCGCACAACATCATACTTGCCTCACACTTTTTTTTTATTCAATAATAATATCGAACTTGACTACATCACATACATTGATCTGACTCCGAGGTAAGTAGCTAAAGCACTTATGTTACGGTTATCAGAATGAACAGTGGTATATTTTTTTAAAAACATATACCTATTTAAATATTAGATATTGACACTCAAACACGGAACAAACACAAGTATTCATCACACGAATGTTTGCCCTGGGTGGGTATCAAACCCACAAATTCTTGGCGCATAGAACAAGGTCACTACCGAGTGCGCCATCGAGCCAGTCCAAAATTTTATTAGCACCGACTTGCCCGGAGAGTCCACGTAAATCATATTCCAGTGCCGGCGATTCGCTTTGTGAAACCATAAATTGTACACAGCATCGCGGCATCCGAAGATGACATCATGAACCGTAATGGCTCACTATCCGTGTGTTAACGTTTTTTAAACTTGTAATTATAATTATCTGATTACCGATCTGGCTTTCGTGTCCCTTAGAAGGGGGAACCAGACACTTTGAATCATGGATGGATGAATACCAATTCCATAGCGTTATACAAATAAAATCCTGCTCTAACAGATCCATTACATCATTTCATACAAATAAACAAAACATTGAAAGATTTCCAATATTTTTGCCACACCCATAATAAAGAAACACTCATTCAAGTGTTTCATTCTAGTGTAGATAAGTAATATATAAGAGCAAGTATCTCGGGCACCTAAAGGGCGTGTCGAACTCGACCTCCTGCTTGGTCATGTTCTCGACGCGCTCGCAGAAGCTCTTGAAGGCGACCTTGAGCTTGTGGCGCAGCTCGCGCTCGCTCTGCTCGGCCGCCAGGTCGTCGCGGTCGTGCATGTGCTGGTGCTTGCCCAGGTCCGTCGTGATCTCGCCCACCTCCGTGTAGAACTGCACGTCCACGTGCTTCTTCTTGCCTGCGCAAACACATCTACATGAAGACATTACATACAGTACTGTAATAACACTGGCAAAGCAATTTATGCCTCGTATAATTTACAATTGATAACTAAATGTTGATAAATACTAGCTTTCGCCTGCAGCTGCGTCCGCATGAAATACGATCTGTGATCGGGATACTATTGTGTGTACAATAGTGTCCATATCACAGACAATATTTTATCCTAAACGACACACATCTTCTAGGATCTATACTTTTTTATAGGATCCAAAGTTCAAACATTAAATATACTGCATATGAATAATCGATTAAGTTTAGTCATAAAAACATTACAACACTGGTTTACTTTCGCATTTTTAATATATGTAAAGATAGTAATTGTTGCAACAAACTCTATAACACGGTACTCTTTTAAACATGACTCCATATTTAAAAAAAAATATGCTTACCAAACATAATAGCATGCTTCAAATGGAAATGTAATAGTATAATCATCTCTCCATCACAGGGCTGGAAGAACGCATTCTTTATGTTGTTATACAGGATATCTACTTTGTCGCCTCTCACCGAAGTGAA
This sequence comes from Glyphodes perspectalis, assembly GCA_951394215.1. Lineage (NCBI taxonomy): Eukaryota > Metazoa > Arthropoda > Insecta > Lepidoptera > Crambidae > Glyphodes > Glyphodes perspectalis. The sequence continues at coordinate 3,842,181 of OX596203.1, forward strand.
TCTGAAGCCGTTCGAATGCGCCTCAAGAGACCCGCTCATCCTCTTCGTAACTATATTAGGTCTAATGTACAGATCTTTCAGTTTCGGGTTGCCTTTACTCTGAGAGAGCACCAGCGTGTCCTGTTTCACCAAGTCCTCCTTCTCCCTCTCTTCCGCTTCTCGCGTTTTGAACTTCTTTTGCACTTCCTTGATCAGTCTGAAGCCTGTGTTGAGGTTCGAGGAGGGCGGGGATATCTCGCCGGGCTCTTTTGTGTTTGTACTTCGGTATGTTCTGGAATGTTTAAAAATAAAGTCTATATAAGCTGTTCTTATGGTATTTTTTCTATTTATTGGCAATATTGGCATAAATATAAACTGTCAGTGAAGTTCTAAAAGTGCATAGGTCTTCACTGATCATAAATGGAACAAGTTACTAGCCACGCTACCTTTCAACTAGTTAGAAAGGAGATAGCTTACTATGACGGATATAAATACTGTTTTGAAATTTTTATCCCCTAATATAGCCAGACTACAGTATTTCTCACAAGTATTTAGTTTTTCTATACAGTAGAAATTCTTTACTTAGGCACGTTAGTACTGTATACCTTACTGATGAAGATATTTAAACTTTTTTATCAAATAGCACCTTGATAAATCTATAAATTTTCCAATACTCACACTTCCTTCACGAATGTGGCATCAGGCTGCGAATAGTTCCCTCCCTCGTTCCGGCCCATGGTCGCGCCGGGGTGGAAGAAGTTTATCCTGAGGTATGTGTAGTCGCCCTCCACAGACTGAGATATATTCTTTATTGTCGAGATATGGAATGGAACGGGGACACCGAATACAGGCAGGATAACTGTTTCGTATTTGCGATCTGAGAAAGAAAAATAAATTTACAGCTATAAATAGGACATTGCAATTTAAATATAATTTGTGTTTTGGGATAAATAATAAAAAGTAATTTAAATTTAATTTCTTTAAAGTTGCATATACATGATGCAATAAATAGCTTAATATAAATAACATTCAGTTGCAGCACTGTTTGCAAAATTAGCCAGACCTATGTTAATGTTGAAAACCATCCCTTTTTTGGCTACCACTGAAGTTTTCAGACCAATCACAATTGAGCTCTCCCGAAATTCTATACCCATTGCAAAACTGTAAATACATAAATACATTATGCAATAAATAGATCAATGTAATATTCACTATTATCTAATAAATATGAGTGTCATAGTGTAAATATGTAGATATTTTCGCTTCTGTTGTCTTTCTTATTCTCCAACATCCATGGCTATTGGGACAGATACTAAGATGTACACCATACAGATCTTTCTTTACTCAAATGTCCAGAGAAATCCAACAACACGAATATCTTATACAAAGATAACCCAATACCCCGAAGGGCTAGGCAGAGTCAAAGGGACAGCAGGCCACTTTAACCACATTAAGCCAAAAATAAAAATCAAAACTAAATATATTATCACTGCGGGACCAAAATGGAGAAGAGTTGCCCAAGACGGGAAACAATGGAAGGTACTAGAGGAGGCCTTTGCCAACAGGCACACTGAGCTGAGAGACTTTATAAAGCGATACAAACAACAACTAACAAAGTCTAAATTCTCTCACCCAGTCTAAGGAGCTATATAAATAAATAAATAAATAAATATATTATAGTATTCTAAATATCCTTAAATGACTTACCAACATACAACTTGAGCTCCTTCACTTCATTCTCTCGCGGCATCTGACTGACGCTCTTATACGAGACCGTGCTCTTCCGTATTTTCTCCCCCTCCTTGCCACTGGACTGCTTCGCAAGTCGCTCCTTGGCCTTCTCGTTCAACGCTATGGCCAACTCCCTTTGATGCTCTTTGCGTTTCTCCTCTGATGAGTGCTCTGTCCTCAGCTTGGATTCTATCACCGCTGTGCGTTTACCTCTGCCTGAAATATTCTTTGTGTCACTTGTGTGCTATGAGCGCAAAATGAGAACATTAAATATGAGTCTATAATTTAAATAAAAAAACATAATATTGTAGCATTTGACATGCAATTTTTGATTGTGAACAATACTAATATCACATGTGCATTTCAAGTATACTCATATCTTTACATATCCTTATATAATTTTATATTAATATAGAATGGTATACATTGTAAAAGGTCTTTTAGTTTTAAAACAAAAATGAATTGGACATGCAAGATAAAATGCACACAACTTGACATGCAATTAGTGGCTCGTTTCTGAGTAAAACATTGCGACTCACCTCCATTTTCTATCCATCCACGATTGCATGTAAGTAAATAAGAAGGTATAAATAATACAACACAGTAATGTTATCGGTAACACTCACTTTACTGAGCAGTTATTGTATATTATGGCCTAAAACTAAAAAATTTTAGGTTTGCACAATTCTGCCAATAAATTATAGCCAATAAAAAGCTATATGCTATTTCCAAGATATCGCCAAAAAAGGCATTATTATGACTCAGATCATGTGATGATCACTATACTATCTTACAAAGAAAGTCTCGAAATTTGTAATGTAATGTTATAATTTCCTACTTCCTAAAAACTATCATCATCATAAACTTTGCACAGATATATTGAATTATTAAATAAACACCTCAAAGGTTTTGGAAACAATTTTTACATTGTATAAATGCTTTAGAATGAACAACATCACACAATACATATTCAAAGTCATCACGTAACTGGATACTCTATAGATACGAATTTAGCAGAACAAGAATAAAATCTGCCAAAGGTCAGTAGATCTAGTAAAATACTACTGTTTTCAAATTACTGTAAATATAATCAAATTTCTCATTTAGTAGCAGAATGTTGCATTAAATTACATAAGAATTGACAACAAACAGAGTAACTTGTACCCTTTTTGAAGTCTTAATAGGCAAATTAATAAGCGCGCAACATGTTTATATTCAAAAGCAAGAACTTTAAACTTCATCTGTTCAAGCAAAAGTTATACATAACCAAAGCACAATGACTCACCGAGTATCTCAGTCTTGTTTTCCTTTTCCTCCTCTTCTTCCTCGTCATCGTCCTTGAGGAAGATGCCTATGTTTTTGATTTTCTTCTTAGACTGCGTGAGGAGAGACGCCGGCTGCTCTTCGTTAACTAATACCGTGTCTCCGATGAATAGGGCGTATGTCTGGAGATTGCATAAATACATAATCAAATAATTATATGTAAGAGAACTATAGATTCTTTCTCTAAATTTTCACTTTTGGATTGTAGACTTTGTAATTCTATAAGTTTCTATAATTATATAATTTTCGAGAAAATTCTGCTTATACACTTTAATTAGGCGTATCGATATCAGGCGCTAGCCTGAATGCACGTTTACATATACGCACATTAGCGTTATTTAGGGCTAGAGTGAATCGGGGTTTCGTATTTCGGTATCAGTCGAACTTCAGTTCAGGTATTGAAATTTCATAGAACTTAATAAAATGCTCACCTTTCCTTCTTTTTCAGTTGCAGCACTGTTTGCCAAATTAGCCAGACCTATGTTAATGTTGAAAACCATCCCCTTTTTGGCTACCACTGAAGTTTTCGGACCAATCACAATTGAGCTCTCCCGAAATTCTATGCCCATTGCAAAACTGTAAATACATTTTACATTAGTAAATGAATATTATATTAAGAAATAATTTAACTAAAGGTAAACACAAACCCAAATGTTTTCGTGAGATTATCCACCAAATCAGGCTTTTCTTTCTTTGCCAGTTCCAGACCAGCTTCATATACTGATGACAATTTAGCGCCAGCAACTAATTTCTTCATTACTTCCTCTTCTATATTTAAAAGAAAATTATAATTGCTCTGTATCTCATCTGTTGGGTTAACCAGCAACGTACGGACAATGTTTGAGCAGTAGGACTTGTATCTTGCACCCAACGAGCAAACTATAGCGCCAAAATGTAGATGGTTTTTGTCCGCAACGGCACTGAATTTGAGACTGTAGTTGCCTCCCGATTGTATGATTGGCGGGTAGCACATGTCTACTTGACTTGTGTCGACACCTGTTACATATTTTTTATCTGATATTGCAGCTTCCACACCTTCTGCTAGTTTTGAATGTTTTACTTTCTGTAATGATATAACAAAATTATTTTAATAAACTGAATATTTTTAATAAACGTAAACTTAATTTTTTAGTGTATAAAATATATTACAAACCTTATCAGAGTCAATAATTTCCATAATTTGATCTTTTAAATACTTTGTAAAGACATCCACTGTGACCAAACATGCTTTTTTGATTGTGATAACCTCTGGGTCTTCTTTAGGAGCCATGAGGATGGCGATGGATGAACTGATGTCTATATTCTCAAACTTCTCTGCTTTCATGGCCGCTTTCCAGCTCTCACAGAATTCACCCGGGTAATTGTCTTTTGCAAATACGCCAAGATTTTTGCCTGATTTTGATTTTTTAATTTCTTGAACAAGTTTACTAAAGTTTTCTTTATCTTTATCATTCTGTAAAATATTAAAAAAAAAAATTTTTAGTCCAAACTATTTCTTAATAAAATTAGTAAAGAATACCAATATTCTAAACACTTACTTTTTATACTTTTGCAAGCAAGTAATTTCAACATATAGTAAATATTGAAACCAAATTCATAATTTAATATAATATTATATTCTATAAATGCGCTTACCCTATCTCTAATGAGAAGTTTCACTGGTGGCAATTCAGATTCTTCTTTTCCATTTTCAATTTGTCTGAGGAATTCAATTTTCTTTTTGCTTGCTAAGAAACACATGCTGTGTTCTGTAAGTACCGTGATTGTGTCTGGTAGCTCATATCCAAACAGCCAAGTCTGAAATAAATATAATTTTTATCATAATTTGTTTGTGCTAAACTAAAAACTAACCTAACATCATATACTTGAAACAATCCTCTTCCTAGTCAGGCTATCAGTCTTATTGTGATATGCTTGGACACAGGAGCCATTTTAAATCAAGACTACATATCATTGCTACACCCAATCAGGGTCCATGGAACTGCATTCAAAATGTATTGTTATGTGTGCTATTATAAATAAATAAATTGTTCACAAATATTGTAGCATTAGTTTTTACAATTTATTCTCAAACTTCGCTTTGAATCACAAGATATTTAGTTGCATTATAAGTGTTTAAGTAAATGTAATCAATCTAATGTAACATTAAATAAAGTTTTATACGAGCTAATGCGGTGACTTCATCAGTGTAAATGGCAACAGAACAAATAAAAAAAAAAGGTTTCCTATGTATATGTATGCTTATGTCAATATATGTATACTAACTAAATAAGTAAAACTTCACACCACTTCCCTAGCAGGGTAGGTAGATAGAACCTCCATATCTATATTAAGATTTAATTCAACTGCCTCATTGGTCCAGTGGTGGCTTACGCCACCTTGGGACCAAGAGGTCCCGGGTTCAAACCCCTGGTCAGGACAAAAATTTGTGGCCGAGTATTTCAGTATTGAAATTACTTAGTAACAGCCTGAAGTCAGAAAGTTTGTGGTTTAATCACCACTGTGCCTCAGAAAGCGTTAAGCTGTTGATTCTGCTTGTAACCTCTCTCGGTCATGTTGGATTGCCGTCTCACCGGACTATAAGAGTTTACTCTTATAGTCCGGTGAGTCCGTCACGCCAACACTTGTGCACTATAATATCTCCTGTGTAGGGGGCTAATCCCCGTTGGAATTGGCCACAGTGACGGAAATTCGTTAAAAGGATATATAAAAAGATTCAATAATTTCTCTAAAGACATGCCAACACATAACATATAAACATTCACATTAATAATATTATTCAATAGTAGGAAGGTTAGTGCATGTTTTAGACATAGCAAGATAGCTGTCCCTTATTAAAAGATCATCATTAATAAAATAAAAATACATAAATTCATAACATAGTCAAAATATATATTAATGTTATTATACATCACATATATATGACATTTAACACAGATTTAATAAATATTGAACATGTGGTTATAAGTAACCAAAATCGAGAAAAGTAACCTATAAGATTTCATAACAAAGGATTCGCAAATATAATAAAAGTGTTTTCCGATGTTTATCAATGTCTGCTCTTGTAATGCGACACATGTATCCAAATTTGCTTAGTCTTTTAGAACCACATTCTCAAAAGTCTTGAATATTTGATGGAGGAATAACAGTGAAGGAGACGAAGGGTATTAATTATGCATTTTTTACGAAATTACGAGTCATAAATTATTGACGGGTATTGGAAAAAACTTAAAATAATACAAAAAAATATAAACCTGTAGAGCTGTTGATTTACTGTACAATGTATCTTCATCGACTCCAACACATGAAACGAGACAATCCACCTTAGCCAATACATCGTCGCTCTTTGAATCAGCTGCAGCTGCCTGTAAAATATATTTTTTGCGGTGAAATCATTCAAAATGTGATGCGAAGAAGTAGCGGAATAACAGCGCACCTTCCACACTGCATACAGCTTTTTCATGCGCCGATAAAATGTCTCTTTATCGAGAGATATATTAGACATCGTGTAAAATGTGTATAATCCTAACTACAACCAATATTCAAATAATTACGCCTCAAAAACGAAACTTATTTCTCAATTTCACGACATTAGTGCTTTTGACAGCAAACACACGAATGGCGGGCGTCGGAACGGTGTTTTTATCTATGGTTTTGTATATTCGGATACATCTTATTTTAGATTTGGTTGATTATTTTATTTGATACTCAATTCGATTTAGTAAATTCACAATCAAATTTATTTATCTAGCAAAAGCTAGATGCCAAACCGTTAACAAAAAAAATACATTTATCAATCTGTCACCTTTGTTTTGACTTTGTTTGTTGTGTATTGAAACAAAAAGTGAAGAAAGTTTTTGAATAATTTTCTGTTTATTTGTTTTATTTATAGCTTTTTTGCAATCATGCTTTTCAGTGTGAGCCGTTTCAGTTTCAGCTTCTAGTAGCGGCTTGTTATGTAGGAAGATAATAATGCAACAACTAAGACTCGTGAAGCATGAGTTGCTTTCGGCAAGTGTGCTGAAAGATTTAGCACAAAGTCGTATTATGACTATTTTAGATTTTCTTCAGGAAGATACAGAAAGACTTTCCGTTATAAGTAAACTGGGTATCTCTCAAATATTAACCATAAGGAATCATATTTTTAGTAACTATTCTGCTCCCCTAATTAAAGGATCTACTTTACTCAATAATTATCTAATAGAGAAGAAAAACTTCATCGAAACTGGTCTACCTAGGTAATATATATTTTTTTAACGTTCACATATATTATTTTGAACATTTTATAAACTAACTACATTGGTATTCTATCTTAGAAAAATAATACATTAATAACAAATTAAATTATTAATTAATACCAAAATTATATTTAATACAAGTATTTATTGAGTGGTGCGACACTTTAGCATTTTTAAATGAACATTATCCGCATTTGGTATAACCAAAGTTTTGTTGTATGTTTTGTTACAGTTTGGACTCCATCCTCAAGGGTGGCATTCCAAATGGATTTATCACTGAGATATTTGGTCTAGCAGATTCTGGGAAAACCCAGCTTTGTTTACAAGTAGCTATAAACTGTGTGAGAAACACCAACAGTACAGTTCTATATATAGACACCAAAGGAGATTTCTCTGCAATCAGAATCCAAAAAATATTAGATGCTCAAGGTTTATCACACAAGGTCCACACTTGTTTTGAATTTGGTACAATTGTACATTTTTATATTTTATATTATATTATTTTGCTACATCATAGCTTTGCATTTCCCTGAGTATATCATCTTGATATTCATACCTTATTTAAAAAACTCTTGCATCATAATATTTGTGGTTGAAGTCCTCTGAAATGGCTTAACCGATAGTAATGTTTTTTTTTTGTATTTGCAAGGTATGTATGATAGTAAAATATTTTTCACCCTCTTACCCACACCACCCATTTTTATCGCAAGAACGGGGCAGTACGAAGTTTGCCAGGTCAGCTAGTAATAAATAAATGAGAACATTACAATTACATTATTTATTTATTAAAGGCAATCAGAATAAATAATAGTCTCCTATTCTACTTTTGCAGGAAATGGCAGTTATAATGTACAAAATAAAAGTAGTGCATGTATGGACTATGGAAGACTTGATTGAATTATTACAAAATATTAAGAATAAAATGATACATTTTATAGATTTATCTATGATTATTGTTGACTCACTTCCATGTCTTATGTTTCAATTTCTTGGTGATAATAACAAAATTGGTAAGAAATTGGTATAATTAATTGATATCATATTACATTGTTACTAAACAGAAACAGTAATAAAATTGTTGTTTATTTTACAGGATTGGCATTTTTAAATAAGTTTGTTAATTATTGTAGGTTTCTCTGTAGTTATATGAACATTAGTATAATCTGTATAAATATTCAGACAAGATGGGTTGACCAAGACATGGCTGATTTAGAAGGTGTGTATATATATTAATTATAAACCACAATATACATTACTTTTTTTTTTGAGCTGTGGGTTCTATAAAGATGAACATAATATACTTATTATATTATGATATACTAGCTGTGCCAGCGGTGTCACCCGCGTTTATGGTTAATATTATAAAGACTATTTCCGTCATACATGATTTCTATGTAACTTTAACCATTAAGGCTGCACACGCGACGGAAGCTTAAAAAATGGAGTAACTTCTCCCGTTTTCCCAACATTTCCCTTCACTACTCTGCTCCTATTGATTGTAGCGTGATGAAAGGTATACTATAACCTGCCCAGGAGTATAAAGAATAATTGTACCAAGTTTCGTTAAAATACGTCGAGTAGTTTTTGTTTCTATAAGGAACATACAGACAGACAGACAGACTTACAGACAAAAATTTTACTGATTGCATTTTTGGCATCAGTATCGATCGCTAATCACCCCCTGATAGTTATTTTGAAAATATATTTCATGTACAGAATTGACCTCTCTAAAGATTTATTATAAGTATAGATGATTTGTTGCAGATGATCGAGAACAATCAGTACCTTTAACTAAAGAAGCAGTATATGTAGAAAAGTTAAACCGCTGCTTAGGAAATTACTGGCGCCATGTGCCGTCGCTATTATTATTATTAGAAAAGTCTACAAATAATCAATCAAGCGATAACCATAATATTTGTGTTACAAGTGTGAGCACCTACAATAATGAGAATAAAAAATGCATCTTGAGGCTAAACTCATTAGGTATAACATCTTTACATTTTAGTGAATAAGATTAAATGTTAATACAAAATTATTTATTGCAATGCACAATTTATGCAAATAAATTTGTTAATGCACTTTATTTGGCTTGTTAATATATGCAAGTAGAGTAATAATGCAGATCTACCTAGGTAGCTTTTTTTATTTGTTTTTAGTAGAGTAGCGGACCCCATATCCTCACTACCTAGACTGTAGCGGTTATGCGAGCCGCCTTAATACGCGGCGGTGGTCGATGTTGTGCACTCCACCCAAAGCGTCGGATGCATAACAACTAGCACGCAGGCAACCTTTAGTCTAGACGCCCTAGGTCATGCAGGACCATCTCAACTATATCCGAATAAGGAACTGATGGCCCAACTACCCATGACCGGCGTCTCTCACGCTGTGCCCTATGCTACACTCCTATTTTACTGCAATCTAAGTCCGGCCTACGAACGGCATTAAATACGCTCAAGCGAGTGTGATCAATGTTGATAGATTATTAGTCTGAACCCTGAGATATGGCTTAAGTACTTTTTACCAGGGAAAAGTTACAGAACCTTAGACAAGTCTCAGACCGAGTTTCAATATTAGGACACTATTAATATTTTTTATATACTGATCCATGAACCTTATGTAGTGAATACATAATTAAAAAAAACAACTTATTTAAGGGGTCATGTTCCAAAGACGTGCACGTCGCGACTCCTGCCAATCTGATGCGGCAAAGGGGGCCGTCACCCTTCACGCCACGCTGAGCATAGCGGATCGAGGAGAACAGAGTGCCATATAGGTACATGGAATATATGAGGTGGAATGAAAGATAAGGTGTATGAAATGAATGAGAGACGCCTGGATGTTCTGTGCTTGACAGAGACTAAGCGGAAGGGCAGCAATGCGGATGAGCTAGGAAGATGAAAGTGTAAGGAGTGTGTTATGCAGGCCTAGTGAATGAAAGACTCGCGTAAGCGAGTCTTTCTGACTAAGATGTTGACGAATGCTGGAACATTTTAAAAGAGAGTACGGTGGGCGGGGCAAAAGAAGCATGTGGATGCGCAGAGACGTAAGACAATGAAAGGTGACGCATGGTGGGATGAGGACTTTAAAGCATATAGAGAAAGGACACGAAAAAGAAGGCCTGGCTTGACAATGTCTCATCTTTGCAAATGGATAAAAGTATAATTGAGATGAAGAAAGAAATATACCGTTTTTGCAAGAGTGAAACCAAAGCTTTAGTAAAAGAGAGAGTCTCGGAGGTATTCGTCGGCCTCCTGAATGGGTAAGATTAAAGCTAAAGCCGGTGACATTCTTGCAAACCCTAATGAGGTGGTTAGAACGGTGGAGTGAATATGGCTTTCGGTTCTCTCTGCCTACCTCACTAGGGAAGTGGCGTGAAGTATAGTTAGTTAATGCATACGGTAATTTGTTTAAAGTTATTTAGGTTATTAAAATGATGTATAGGTAAAAGGATAAAGACAGCACATCATTTGAAGGTAGTCTGATGAAATTCTCTTATTTTTTTTTTGTTTTTTAATGGCCAAAATATTCTGACCCTTGTCGATAAACTTACTCTATGGATCGGTATAAAGATGATTTCACATTGGAAATTTTGGAATATTATTTTTTTGTTTTTGTACTTAGGTACTCTAAACTTTGTTTTTTTAGTGTCGAATATTTAACCTTGAAAGTCGACTTACCTAAATATCAGAACCGCACCAGCTCGTATAAATAATTTAGTCAGCACTTCTTTAAAACCTTATAGTTTTATTAAAGAAGTGCGCCGTAAAATATCCTAATATTTTCTGTCCGTAAATTTAATTACCCAGTAATTCACGATACAATACATAAGTACATATACTTTATATTAATGTTGTGAAGAAGTCATTTTCTAATTATCTTATCAAGTTAACAGATTGAATGACTTAACATGGCTATAAAGATGTGTATTATGATTTTTAAATGCTTGGTTAAAATATCATTTAAATTTTTGCTTATATACCTAACATCACGCCCGTAATCCCCGAAGGGTTAGGCAGAGTCAAAGGGAAAGCATGCCCATTTAATAACATTTAGCCAAAATTAAAACTGGACTGAGTTAGATCAAAAAATTTTAAAAATTTGTGACAAATGGCAAGCTTGTCGCCTACACTATCCCATAGCCCGCGATATGCTAAAATAGGCAAGAAACACAGTTGGCTTAGTCCCAGGTCCCAGGTTTTACATCAGAAAAACAAGAGAATTTTCTTTTAAATCATAGGTATAAAAATATTTTTGAACAACGGTTACTGCAATTAAATTAGAAATTTCTTGTTCTCTGTAAAAACGGCGATAAAACAGATACGAAATGAAAAAGAGTAATCTAGTGTTTAATTTTACATTTATTTTAAAAACAACTTATATCTTTCATTTAACTTATTTTATTAAAAGCGTATGTATACATTAATAGACATACATTATTTAATTTCTTGTTAGTTACATATTTGTTTCTTTTTTTGTTCATTGTGAAGTCATCTTTAGTTAGACCGATTGAGAGGCAATATAAAGTCGCAGAGACATCGTATGCTCTCTCATTCTTTCATTTGAACGCACGCCTGCCAGGCGATGCGCGTGGTTCTGTGATGGCACTATTTAACACTTTTGTAAATTCAACATTTTTATGATATTTATATCTGCTTAGTTATCTTATTAGTGTAATTTAATTTAAATTGTATTTATGCGTTTCTCCAAAATGGCGAATCAAACCCAAAAAATCTGTTACAAGATTGTTCTCACAGGAGGTAAGTGTCATTTTATGAAATGTACTGAAAATATAAAGTTAATTCTATTTTACGATGTCCTTAAATGTTAAGTGTGTTGTGAAAAGAAATTGTGTTGCTCTCAGATAAAACACTGTTATGTATATTCAGAGGTTGTGGAATAAAAAGGGTTTGATGACGATTATTCTGACACCAATATTATTTGGATTAAAAAACTTAGCACGTGGGAATACGATCGCGTATCAAATTTACTGTAGTATCGTGTATTTTTGTGAATAGGACCCTGTGGTGGCAAAACTACCGGGCAGTCGCGACTGAGCACATTCTTCGAGAACTTGGGATGGAAGGTGAGATTTCATCCGTTTTATTTTTAGTGTAAGCCTTGTATATACTCCCGATAAAATTAACGAAAGAAAATGTTATTACGCCTAACACTTCATGGCAATATTGGCGCGTCTTTTATTTCTAATTTCAAAAGTGTTATTTTATGCATCATTATCATTTTGGAGACTAATTCTGACTAATGTGATGGCTAAAAAGCCAATAATTATAAATATGATTAAAAAGAAACAGCTCTTCTAGTTCTGAAAACCCTACTTTTTTTAAGAATGGCTTATTATGATGGCTTTATTAATGGTTTCTAAATTGGCAATGGGTTAAAATGATTAATATTATATTGGGGATAACAGGTGTAGGGCTCCCGTGGTTTGGTTTCTCCATTTGGAGACCGATAAGACATGGTTCCACATTGTGTTTATTTCCAGGTGTTCCGGGTGCCGGAAACGGCTACCGTCCTCCTCAGGTACGAAGTGTTTCCTACACAACTTGAAAGAGTGCATGTAGAAACACCTCAGTCTTTTTTAATGTCTATTGACTATAAATATCATCATGTATTTAATTTGAATAAACAACCTTTTTGAACATGATTTGTTACATATAAGTTGACTTTGTAAAGCAATATTCAATAGGTAATAAACTCTAGGTATGTTCTGTACTTTCACTTGCAAAAGTAATTGGTGAGAAAGTTATTAATTTTCTGTTCTGAAAAATTATATTATTAGAGAACTGATTTTGTATGACAAGCTAGCATCTAAAATTATGCACATATTTGTTTTTTTGTTAAAAGTTTATTATATTCAGTGTTTGTATTAAATGTGCTGCAACATATGTTTATTTTTTTGCAGTGGTGGGGTAAAGTTTGCAGATCTCAGCCCGGATGAAGGTGAGTCTTTAAAAGTAATATGTGTCCAGTTAGGACTTGAGATATTTTCTTAGTAATTTTCTGTTTAGTTTTCCATTTAATTGTATGTAGATGCTGCTTCTGTTTGTAAATATGATTTTTAATTACCAATTAAAATCTTAGTTATCTGATTCTTTGAACAAGTTGTTGCAAGTTATGTCTGGTAAAATTCAGTAGGATCCTTTTCATAATTCATGGGTTGGTGCTGAGCAATAAATGAGGGAATTTCTGCTTTTGTCCGCTTAAAATTTGTCTTATCATGACTTTGGACAGCAAATTATGATGTGAAAAAAATTATCCATTATTCATAGATAATTATAACATTGTCTTTGTTAGTTTAAAAAGATAATAAGTAAGTATTGAAAAAAAATTCTATTAAATAAAATTAAATTTTAGTCTCGTCTTATATCTTAAGTCTAAAGTCTAATTTACTTGTAGACATTGTAAATAATTAAAAATAGGTTAAATCGCTATTCGCTAGTCAATAATTATAGTGTAAGTCAAGATCAAAGCATAGTAAAATATTAATCGTTTATAATAGATGTAGCCAAAACTTATATCCTATTATTATCTTATATCCTAGCGTAAATGTTTCGGAAATATATCGACGCCCCTAGAGATTTCTCTTTACCAACCATTCATTATCTTAAGACCTTGGCGACCTTGTCTAGCGTAGTGCTCGGTTTCGTGTTTTGAGAGATAGGTGCCAATGACCTCTGCCGACTAGCCGCTTCTCCATGTGATTTGAGAAAATTAACCCGACTTATGGATCGTCCAAAACCGGCTCGACATCGATATATTGTCTATGCTGCACTCCACGTTGTTATTGTTTATTATAAGCAGATTTTGGCGCCTCAAACAATTTGAAAGTCGTCTGTAGGTTAGGGCCATGTATCTTCTATGATTTTAATGGTAATTGAATAATGGTATGGTAACGATTATACTAAATTATAACATTTAGATTCAGTATTTGCTGTGTTAAAGGCGCACCACTCTGACGTAGTGCGAACGTGAGACAGGTCGACAATTGAGCATCGACTTTGCCAAATGAGCTGCACCAGTTTAGATATTTTTGTTTGACCCGATTCCCGCGCTTTTCCGGATATCGAGAAGCGTAGTCTGTTCTATTTATTTATCAATCCGCTTAATCTGCAATTACCTACATTGATTCGTTTATTTATAATTATGCTTATGAAAACATTGATGATAACAGTCTCCAGACGTACGATTTATACTTTAAACGAGTTTGATACACGCGCTATCTACGATTTTGTTTATTATGGCTCGAGCCTATTCAACAACTTTTATCTTCCCGTATTCATATCTGTACCTGATTAGGTTGGTAAAATTGTAAAAAGCGAGTGATCTAGGATAGTGCTACCTACGTAAATAGAATCTTTTAATCGACCTATCAGCTGAGACGTAACAAAAATTCTAAACAAATTACAACACATGTAATAGTCACTGCGGTAATCGGTTGTACTAAAATACTTGGACGGACTTATGATATTGTCCATTGCCAAGTCGTACTATAGTAGATTAAAGATCGCACTGAATGATCCACACAGGTCCGCATCAAAAGCGATATAATTTTGTTGTATAACAAAGATACGTCGGGTTGTTGCTTGGTTAAAGAGTTTTATTTCTGTGGCTCCACCGTGGTCACGTGGTTGGGTTATTTTTGAAATGTTTTACTCGCGAAGCCCGAAATTGAACTGAATTTAATTGTATTACCACGTGGGTTGTACGTAATTAAAATTGTGTATGGCTTCAGAAATTAATATTGTGGTACAAATTGTCCTATCTACCACACCTTGTAGCCTTAAATTTAAATGTTTTAATTTTTTTTTAAATCTATATCGTACTTCAACGAATACCTCCTTTTTATTGCAGTGTCTCCATTGCTTAACCCCAATCAATAACAAAAACAAATCGATTATGCAGACAATGGTTGTTACAATTTTATCGTAGAACAAAAAGCATAAATATCCGATAGCTGCAAGGTGAACTTTTTTAATAATAAGTAGGTACGTTCCGTGGGTTAAATCTTTTTATAAATAAAGTGTATTATGCATTGACTGACAAGCGAGGGGTGTGTTGCGTTTGCGGGGCTTCCAAGCCCCGCGGATAAGACCCACGTGATGAGTGGATATGGTGCAGTGACGTATCGACGTTCACGGTCACGTTCACGGCACCGGCGTTCGCTAGAAATAAATCTGCTGTGTACGCAACCACGCCTATCATCGCAAAAATGCAAATAAAACCGAAGTTATGCTACTTCGTAACGCTTGGCAGTCGGGCAATATCAGCCGGTCAATAATAGTTTCTATTAAAGCAATAAACTTTGGTGTTGCGAAAGCAGCACATGGTTTAAGACCGACTTAGCGGTTGTCGTGTTTATATTTCGTGTAAAATGAATTATTGTTTGACGCGAGTCAGGATGACGTCTGTCATTATCCTCCCTCAGTATGACTGAATCGACAATGTTAATTTCTAGCGCTACCTTATTTTCATCCACCATCTCGCCTTTATATTATTGATCATAATTAGTCAATGGTAATTAAGTAATAATATTTTACTTTATTTATTACCGTCTATAAAAATATAAATCTCCTATTGTTTTAATACATTTGAAACGAATTCATCGATAAATAATCGATTAGTATCCACTATCAAACAATACACGCATCCACTATAATAACTAATAAGTATAAATACCGTTCTCATAATAGATATTTTTGATAAAACGTTTACGTCCTGTGTTGTACTGTGTTGTATTGTGTTGAATGACGTTGACAGCAGAGTATGTACACTTTGGTTGTACAAGCATCCCAGTTTTGAATCACTTCCAGAGCTGTTGGAATTTCATTCAACCAAAAATTTGTTATTATTTGCTTCGTTTGAAAATAGAATATACCTCATTTATCTTCCTGCCTATTATCAGACTTTGTTATAGATCAAACTTAGCTAGGAAAGTACGCGGTTTGTGGATCATTCAGAAAATTATTGATGCTGCTTTATTGCTACATATTAGTTACAATCGTTATATTTTACAGTTGATCACTATTGAACAAACATCTATAGGTATTTATTTTATTTTCGCAAACTTGATTATAGTATAAGAAAAGTGCTTCTATTCTTCATAATTTTAACACACAGGTTATTTCTGATCCAGTATGTACTTGATCATTTCTGACTTCAGTTTTCATAACGGCTTGCTATAGATTGATACTGATTGCATCTTGATATTTCGAGTTCGTTCTAATTTATGCTCGTGCATACTTGTAGAACGCGAACTAGATTGCTAACAGTCTAGGACTAGTTGTGTTACTGTAGATGTTGCATTTATTACGATCTTTCTTGAGGTAAACAAACAAACGTAACATCACGCCCATAATCCCCGAAGGGGTAGGCAGAGTCAAAGAGGCAGAAGGCCCTTTTTACCACATTCACCCAAAAATTTCTTGAGGTATATAATATAGGATCTTGTTTTATATTGGCAATGCATGATTTAAAAATAAACACTTGATGTGATTATGGTTACCTTTAATTAAACACTAAAGTAGATATCTCTTTTCTTCGTATTTGAATGATACAATCTTCAGACATTTAATAGAACATTTTGACGCATTTTGTTTCTTTGCGAGTAATACACATTTCGTTGTTACCATATATCAATCAGTGTAATACAAATACCATAATTTGAACATCATCCGATATTATGAGCATTGGCTTTTTCCCTTGGACTATACGAAGATGAATAAACATGAGCTTATAATAGACATTGCAGATTATCGTGTAATATCAATTCTGCTCGATCTTGCATGAGACTCGATTAGCTTTGCGCGGGAATATTGTAACAGGCTTAACAAGTCATTTTCCATTCGACCGTTAGCGCTTCCATGCCATTGGTCTTCATCAATATACTCGTCAAACTGACTCGATCTAGTGAAGCCGGCACTAAGTCTGATGCATCGCGAGACGTGTATGAGTTGACAGTGAATTTTTCATCATCAGAGCACATGTGACTCACGGACGGACATACATACATCGGAATATTATGTGATGACGAGGTTTACATGTTTATGTATAATTAATCATGACTCACAGACGCGTCCTTTTCAACAAAATCCGCCTTGCGTCAGATCAGAGGAGATTGAACGTCCCATAAACTTTGTTTTGTCTACAAAATTAAGCGTTAGCCTGTCGTAGGTTTGTCGGTCTATTCCTACGAAAATTAATACACGGCGTCCATATTTTCTTTACTGTCTAAATACGCCACTGTCTAACAGATAATTATATCGAAAGTGACATTATTGTTCAAAAACAAATGCGATGTGTTTTTTCTTTATTTTCATTATCTTTAGAATCTACCGGCATTGTCATTTGCGTCCTGCTCCCACGCTCACCGCGGCTTAAATGTTACCCCTTCTCACGTGATGCCTGTTCCTGTGCCAAAATGTATGTTGCCTACAGATTAAATCAGGCCAATGGTCTATTCTTTCATCAAAATGTTGGTGGCTTACAAATTTGCTCTTTAGCCAAAACCAGTTC
Organism: Glyphodes perspectalis; assembly: GCA_951394215.1. NCBI lineage: Eukaryota > Metazoa > Arthropoda > Insecta > Lepidoptera > Crambidae > Glyphodes > Glyphodes perspectalis. Next base: position 3,859,982 of record OX596203.1, read on the forward strand.
AACAATCTCTGAATGAAAATTTTGTTCATTAACATGGAATTGTAGACAAATGCCAGCTTAAACAAAGCCTGTGTGGTTAACTATATTTAAAGTTGACATCCATGATTCCTTTAAGTGTGGTAGTAGGTATAGTATTATGTGTAAGTACTTCATCTTTGGTAATGTGCGTATGACGTCAATCGCGGTTTTAAACACTTCGGATTCTTGCGTAGGAGTTGTATTGTTTGCATCTGCTTTATATATCTAATCTACCTCAAAACGTCGTATCGTTACTACTTGTGCTTTGATATTATGTAAGGCACATTTGCGTAATTCGATTAGCGCCTTGTGTAAATGACATTTGACTTTATTAAACGTGCAACATTTGCAGTCAAACGATGAACTTTAATGACCCAAAATGAAAACTATATAGTAAAAAAAGTCGGTTAACAATAAAGAGATAGATAATTAAACTCGCGTTTGTAACAATGGGTATCAACTTTCATTGATCATTGAACTGTACGCTAAAGTATGCCATTAAATGTAACAATGTCAATGTTACCGGCACAAAAGAGTAGTTAATAAGATAGAAAATGAGGTATCAGATCGGGTCGAATCGTTACGAAACTGTTTGTTTCATTTCATGGGGTGACCTCGCACCCGTTTATGTAACCTCTAGATGTTATTCATTTTATGTGTCGATTGTTTGCTGTAATACAATTTCATGGTCTCACAGTAGGCTATGTGTAAGCTTTCTCGTATGCCACGATATTTACAACTTTTAGACCTGTATTTGAAATATTGTGTCAGAATCGGCGATGAGTGTTTCAGGCGAGATGTGTCCTGCGGATTGCAAACGATGCACCGCCGCCGCTGTAGCTCAGGCGAGCGCGGGTAACAGTGGTGAGTGACATGCCACCGTGTTATGAGCTCAGTCGGCTACCTTAGGGCCAAATGGACGAACATATTTGGTGCGGAGAAGACAGAGGACTCAATGAGGGTTTTCAAAAATACAAAAACCGCCAGGTGGCACGAGGGAATCTCGTGGGCTTATCACTGTCACTATTGGCTTCTTGTTGACAGCATGTCAGTTTGGTCTGACAACTAACCAATGAGGAGAGTGACAAGACCGCAGGTCACAGTTACGCCATCTTTTGGATGTTTTAATTCAAAAAACCCTCATTGCGCCGATTGGTTTATTACTGATCACCTGTCACAAGGGATCAATGATCCCCGACCGGTTGTAATAGCGGACCAATAGACGCATTTGGTTATTCAGTCCACTTCGCACAAAATTCGATCGTCTATTTAGGCTTATACACCTCACGGCACTGGTCATACATAGTCTACGATTCCCTATTCTCATGCAAATGTCACAGTTATGCTAGGTTTCCAATTGGAGCTTGTTATCTCGCTCATTCATTACGCTCGCGTCGAATTCATTGCGACGTTTTTGTTTCAGAGCTCTATTAGCAACTTGAGCTTGGTTTCTAATTTCCATATTTTGCTGTAGTATACCATCTTATATCCATCCATCTGTTTTATGTTCAGAAAGGTTTTGTTGCCAAAACATTTAGCATAATTACGGGACAATTCCCTTAATGATGCGATTTGTCTTAGAATATCTGTAGTTTGTCTTGTAAAGTTTGTCGCAGAAAATAGTTAATTAATTTGAAGAATTTCTTACATTTTTTTTTACCGTCATAAAGATAAGAGACTACCACTGACGTACGATTGTATAACCGGCTGGGTCGAGATGTAAGAGATCATGTTTACTTCAAATTGTTTTAAAAATACCTGCTGCTTTTAAAAGCAAGCATTTTAATAGCAATTATTCAGTGAATATTCTCAATGATAATAATCAGAAACTAGTTTCCATCAATGTCGAAAAATGCTTATGGATTAATTTTCAACATTCTTCAAAAAAATATCTAGGACGTTTAGATTGTATTAATGTAAAATTTTAAGGGCCATTTAATATTTTAAATGATAATATTATTAAATAACCAACATGTGACCGTAATAAGGTATCGTTGTTTCTTAATTTAAATTAGATCACGCGAGCGCACCGTTAATGAACAAACAGGTTTCATATATGTAAAACAATATATTTACTAACGACGTAATTTAGGTTTATTTTTAAACACAGTTCGTTTATAATTTTTTGGTAGTTATAATTTCATGGCCAATTCCTAGCAATTTATTTTATATCAATTCTCCGTAATTGCTAGTACTTTCAGCTTTCACTGTCAATCAGTTCTGAATGTCAACAGAGCCGGTGTCAGACGATGGCGATGACACCTCCATTGTTTAACCGCTAATGAATACGGTACCACATTGGCATGTTTACCCAATTCATCTGAGTGCCTTAGTGCGAATATTCTTGATGACGTCACTGGAGGCGTGTTGGGCAACGTCCACTCATGCCTTGCCAAGACGCGCGTCTTTATTATTTTTTAGGAAAGAATAAATGTTGTGTGAATGCTAAGATTTTTCTAGATTACGCTCACAAACAGGAAGACATTTCGCCGGGTGTCTGAACGGCGGTAATTTATTAGCTTGAAAATTGCGTCTACACCTCTGTATACCAAATTACCAACCGCTTTTTACATTCTATGTTGTGTTATTATGATACGTACTATTTACGACCGAATGATTGTTATTACGGAGATAACAAATACATTTGTATTGCTCAAATAACTAACTTAGGTACAACAAAATGGATGACATCGAGTAATCGAATTTTAATAGTCTTTACTTGGCAATTCGTCTTTGTAAAGGATAATAATGCTTTGTGCGAAGCACGAAACAGTACCCTACGTCGAAATTAAAACACGCGATTTCAAAATAAACTTCCTTGGATGTCTTTGTTGTTTATTATACTTGGATCGAAGTTTATACTATTTGCATAATTCAAATAAATTTATTCCATAAACGGAAATGCAATCACATTCAATAGATTGGTTTTGTTTGCAGTGCATTTATGACGAGCCGCGAGTGGTATTACCTACTCAGATTCGTGCTTATATAACCGCATGTCATCGACACTCCGAAACACATATACATATTATTTGGAACGCGAAAAGATAATAAATGACCTCATGATACAGGTCAGCTCAGACTCATTATACTAGTTTAAACCGCATATATTGATACGAAGTTACATAAAACTCGACATTTTAAATTAAACATGCAAATTTCCAGCTGGAAGACGATACCTCACATCGCTGACAACACGGTAGACAGCGATCGACATAAAACTTTTATGCCGTTCGTTTCGTCCTTGGTACGAAAGCACCTCGACTTCCACGAATTCAATTACCAACGACAAACCCATTATTTGATTACAGCCAGTCGTTCTAATAAAGATTAATTAAAAGCTGGCAAATCGAAAAAAAGACAGGAAAATGTTTAAAGTTTAAGGAAATTTGCTTAGATTATTTCCTTATTTTGCGACGTGGCTTGATTGTCAATTATTTTCCTATAGGTTTGTGACTACATACGAACATTTTGAAGTTCATTGCTAGCTCCACTTTATCATTCGTTATCTGACGATTTCTGATACACCACTAATGCGTGTAGGTAATGTATAATCAGAAATGTTAATATTACGTGGCCTTTGTAGCATCTGGAGTTGACATTTTTTGCGAATAGTAAATGATTCATATGTATTATGAATGGATTCATGTTAAAAATAGTTAATATTGTTTTGAGATACGAATTGTTTTGCATTGACTTGACTGTGACTTTTCGCGCATTTTGGCATCGTAGATCGCATCGCGCAGCTGTCGGCTCAAATTGCCGTAGACTTGTTTTTCTTCCGCGATCATAATATTTATTACATTTTTAAACCATTTTTATGTTGTCTGAAATAATTCTAGTTCAAATAGGTTCCATTAATCTCGTATGTTAAGCAGAGGCATTGTGGAGACGTGGACTTCGGTCCAAACTGTCTACAGCGAAGTTCATTGGCAAGTAGTGGCTGAAAATAAAACGCAACAAGATCGTCACGGCCTTCGGACCGTCTCCCAGGCCTCTGTCAAAAATACTATATAATTACATGATTGTTTTATTCTAAAACGTAGTAAGTATAGGTACTTGTCAGCTATTTTTATATCTTGTTTGAAATTTTATGAAGAGATTCGGTGACAGCGATTCACATAAATATTCATAATGTTCTTTTCTCTTATCTGTATGTTGTAATCGTTTATGTATATGTATGTACATATGTGATGTAGGTTACGTTTTCAGCGTCACAATAATAAACGGTATTGCCATTGTATGTACCTGCAATTTAGATACATTACCTATATTAAAGCCTTGATTACACTGGGAATTCAAGCTGTATTGCAGATATTGGATACACACCCTATATACGGCGTTTGTAACTCGATATGGTTACGCTATAAAGTCTAGTATATAATCCGCCTGTATAGAAAATAAACAATAGCTTTTTATTATATTATATTGCAGACTCTTGATTGTGATAACGTAATCTCAATCTACAGCTTGATACAAACACGTGATAAGGTTTAATACTGTTTACGTACACTCCTGCTGACTGCGCGTCTTGCTTGCTTTTAATTAAAACTACTGTTTTCTAGAACGGTTTAGCTAGTTTCGGTTAATATGCGTTTTCTCATTCATGAAGCTTAGGGTTTTTATTTATAAAGTCAAATGTGCTCAATGGTGGCTAGGTCACCTTTTAAATAAGGTTTCTAAATTAATCCATTCCTTAAATTCTGCAAGATATTTTGTTATACGTCTTAATTCACGATGGGTCTTGTTCTGTGGTAGCAGGTTTAAAGCCTATGTTCAAATTGTAATATGATAAACGTAACCTTGTATCGACTTATTTATTAAATAGTGTATTTTATTATAGCTAATGATTATGATAAAATATCCTTTGTGGCTAATGTCGCTCTGAGTATAACTACATATTTCATATAGAAAAAATATACTGTACAAGCCTATATTTATCGCCCAATATCAGTAGCGACAACGACTATAATAATGTATGAATGACGAACATGGGGCTATTAAAAAATCGATCGTGCGTGACATTTGGCAAGATGACAGTTATGGGATGTGCTCTGGCGATTAACACCCGTTGATTTGTAGTGGGTGATAATGATTTTCCTCTATCCTCGTCATCACACGTCCGCGACTTGGTCCGTCACGCGGTCTTTATTTGATAACATGACAAGTTAGTAAATTGAAAAAAAAGTAGGTATATGGCAGGGTCATTATCAAAGATTCTGTATAATTTAAATGTATGTTGTTATTAAACTTATCGTTGTTGTGGATATTTCGATTTCACACAATATTGTTGAATGAGTAGTCCGTGATTGGGTTTCGTCCCGCTTCGAGTATAATATAAATAATCATGTGATTAATAATTTTACCCAATATCAGTAATGACATTAAAGGAATGGATAGTCCCGCTTCGGGTATAATATAAATAACCATGTGATTAATAATTTTACTTAATATCAGTAATGACAATAAAGGAATGGATAGTCCCGCTTCGGGTATAATGTAAATAACCATGTGATTAATAATTTTACTTAATAACAGTAATGACATTAAAGTAATGGATAGTCCCGCTTCGGGTATAATATAAATAACCATGTGATTAATAATTTTACTTAATATCTGTAATGACAATAAAGGAATGGATAGTCCCGCTTCGGGTATAATGTAAATAACCATGTGATTCATAATTTTACTTAATAACAGTAATGACATTAAAGTAATGGATAGTCCCGCTTCGGGTATAATATAAATAACCATGTGATTAATAATTTTACTTAATATCTGTAATGACATTAAAGAAATGGATAGTCCCGCTTTGGGTATAATATAAATAACCATGTGATTAATAATTTTACTTAATATCAGTAATGACATTAAAGAAATGGATAGGCCCGCTTCGGGTATAATATAAATAACCATGTGATTAATAATTTTACTTAATATCTGTAATGACATTAAAGAAATGGATAGTCCCGCTTCGGGTATAATATAAATAACCATGTGATTAATAATTTTACTTAATATCAGTAATGACATTAAAGAAATGAATAGGCCCGCTTCGGGTATAATGTAAATAACCATGTGATTAATAATTTTACTTAATATCTGTAATGACATTAAAGTAATGGATAGTCCCGCTTCGGGTATAATATAAATAACCATGTGATTAATAATTTTATTTAATATCTGTAATGACATTAAAGAAATGGATAGTCCCGCTTCGGGTATAATATAAATAACCATGTGATTAATAATTTTACTTAATATCAGTAATGACATTAAAGAAATGGATAGGCCCGCTTCGGGTATAATATAAATAACCATGTGATTAATAATTTTACTTAATATCAGTAATGACATTAAAGAAATGGATAGGCCCGCTTCGGGTATAATATAAATAACCATGTAATTAATAATTTTACTGAATATCAGTAATGACAAGAAAGGAAAGGAGAGTTAAAGTAATAGCTAGGAAGCCATGTGCAGTGAGGATTTTTGGGAGTACTGTGTCATTAATTATCATATTTATTTACATTTAACGAATAATAATATTATTTTAGTGGAATTGATAATAAAACCCACGAATTGGTTCATAGGAATATATTCATTCTTTTTAAATATATTCTGCAATAACAAGTTTTGAACTCTTGCAACTATGTAGTAACATTCGCCAAAGTTTTGTCAGTAAGTAGGTATCGCTTGTATCGAGTCAATCTTTTGCCTTATATAACTGCAAATGTAACAAAAACTGTTCACGTTGAGGAAAAACTGACTTAAAAAAATATGTACTTCCGCAACAATCGTGTGATTTGTTTGCAATTACTACATAATGCCGTTTGCGACTGACTGGCGTATTCCCGTTTGTTCTGTGATCACTCTTTAAGTATGATAAACAATATGTTTCGGCTACATGCTGGGTATTTTTGCAGTATTCCTACTGTTTGCCCAAGTTTTGACATCGAGTTTGCAGTACGTGTGCACAGAACTTATCTCAGGAAAAGGATGTCGTATTAATAAAGGAATTTAGTTTTGAGTATGTTATGTACTGCACTGTGTGAAGTCAATTTTGTTGCCGGTGCACGGTACCTACCACTGTTTACTTTAGCAACAGATTTGCCGTCAAATTCGACAGTCAAGTATTTATCTTGACCCACTAAACATGTAAAAGTTGTAAAACTGTTGACGTACTTATGCACTTGGCATTTTATGCATCACAAAGTTTACTTTACGATTCCATAGGAATTTCAAATTATATTCAAATGTAATCATTTGTACGGTCGTATATCTACGAAGAGAAGTCGCGTAGTATATCTTATCATTATCATTAATGTGTACAATGTTATAATTTGTTTCTTATCAACCAAATATTATGTATTAATAAATAATGATTGACCTCGGGCCCCACATGTCTGCAAGTCATCTCAATTTGTAAATTAAATGTGGGTAAATAAGATAATGATCAATAGAAAATCGTTCAGTTTGCAACTAGTTGTGTTTACCGACTATCCCATATTATTATGTGATTTTGCTGGAATTGCGTCAATGATGATCAATTATAAAGCTGATAAAGATAAGATCATTGCAGTTATTTCACTAGAGTGAACTAGATTAAGCATGTTATTTTTAATGCCATCATGTGGTGTTAAATTGAAGCTTAAATTAAAATATCGTGTTCAGTCCGTTTTATAAGAGCCATTTAAGAGTTAGTGGACAAGGTTGCTGAGTCACATTCCCGAATGTAGTTAATCCGAGCATATACCTACTGGTACATTTCAAAAATCAACAATATATAAATAATAAAATAAATTCAGCGTAATTAGATCTCCACATTCAGATAAATGGATGTCTCACTAAGAAGTTTCCATTTTTCAACGTAATAATTAAACTTATATCTGAATATGAAAGAAGACTCTGTTTAATGGTTATTGATCATTATTATAGATCAATAAAATAGTATCACAATTGATCTTTAGGCTATTACGCAATTCTAAATATCTTTGAGAAATCATTGAAAATCAGAGCATTGGCAGCGTTTATCTCAACAATCACGTATGTTTTGGCTCCCATTCAAATAAGCAAATTGTAGGTTTACTGTTTAAGAAAGTCTGCTTTTATCATATGACTTCGCGACCTAAACGCCCTCGCTAAATGTCTAATTACCTATGTTTAACTATATTTAGTGTATGCACATCTATCCTTAAGTACCTATTTGCACCTGTCTCACGAAACATGCTCATAAACATTTCTATCAATAGCTAAGTTGGTAATCATAAACAGAAATGGCATTGCTATCTTTTAGATGTATAATAGAATTATCTTATCGTTCTTCTGAATATTACAGGGAAAATGTTAACAAACTCGTACTGTTACGTGTATTTGAAATAAAATCACAAGGTAAATTCATAAAAACCTTCATCTGTCATCATCAATCTTTGATTTATATCATGACGTAGTTGTCATTTCAATATACATCTGTATTTAGATGTAACACTGCAGGTTTTTCAAACATTTAAAACTTATTACCTACGTAAAAATTCATTCGAATTAGGAACCTCCTTTTTTTGAAGTCGGTTAAAAATAAATTTTGGAAATATGTAACTTTTTCACATTCATTCAGTACGTATTAGCTTTTTCACATTCATTCAATATGTATTAGGAAAGATATAGTTTCTTTCAAACTATGGATATGTGAATATCTTTAATGATTTCAACTATCAATGGTAGCTGGGTAATGTTAGACATTAGAAACGTATAGTGTAAGAATTGAAAGCGACCTAGCCTATTAATAATATTGTGCAAAAGGGACAAATGTAATAATGACTTGTTATTGTTGCAGCCGTGAAATTTCAAGAAAATCTGCTAAAGACTATGATTCAGATAGAGAACACATTCTTCGAACTGGGCCGGACTTGCCAGAGGAACTGTCTGATCATTTGTGACCGGGGCGCCATGGACGCCAGTGCATGTAAGTGAATCACGTTGTTCGCATTTGTATCATCTCACCGTTGTATATAAGACATCTGCGACACGGAAAATCAAGATAAATATTGTAAAGTATTTAATGCAGCTGATACATTCATTGCCATTAACTTGTAGATGTTGCTGGAGATACCCGTATACTGCCTCCGTTTGAACGTACCCTCATGTGGTCGATTCCTCAGCTTGCTTTTAACTTTCGCTGCTTAAAATAATTTTGTCCGTACCGTAACTAAGGACTTCTAATTATGTAGGGAAACATATATCCGTTGTAGAAATATGTACCAATAGTTTAAACTGTAAAAATGTGACACCACAGAGATAGAATAACTTACAAATTACTGAGTATAGAAAACGGCAGCAATACACATACACAAACACATTTCTTCATATTCTCAAGCAGAACGCTAGAGGCAACGTAGAGACCATTCCATCAACCATGCAAAAAACAAAAATATGTGAAGTTTTGTACGCATTAATAAAAAAAAACATGCCAAAATGTGTCATTAACAGTCGGACGTGTCGCGTTTGTGACATCTAATCAAGAGGGCAGATGCTCTTAATATTCGAACTTGCTAGAAAACGATATTTGAAATGTTCTTTACGTGGGTTTTTACTATTTTCTGTTTACTCTGTCATGTGTACTATGTAAGACCCGATAACAAAACAATTTATGTTTTTATCGCATTCGTAATTCCACGGAAGATAACTTTTGATTAGCTGACGTAGCTAAATCTTGAGATTGTTTAAAATGTTGCATCTTTTTACCAGTGTTGGTTAATAATAAAATGTTATCAATTTGATTGAAAATCACATGTCATTTCACCTTCAAATCGATGTAGGTATGTATCAGAATGTAAGCTTCGGATAAATTTCGACAGAAACGTTTATAAATGCGATTGATTAGTAAAATATCGTAATTGATGTATTTGTTACGTAAAATATATTTAATATTAAACGATTAAGATTATCTCTTGGAAATTTTTGAAATCGTATACGCAATGAATGGTCAGTATGTATATTTGTGAAATATAATTCATTACAGACATTTTAAACAGTAATAAGTAATTTTATACTATGCTCAACTTTATACCTGAAATGAAATAAATAATCATTGTACTTTTTTGAAGGCTTACATATAAATTTAGTATTTAAAGAAGCACTTAGACATTTTAATGGACACCTATACTTTTAAAATAAGTCTTACATATTACTAGTTGACCCGGCGAACTTCGTTCCGCCTAACAGTCAATGACACATAATCGGGTTATATAAATTGAGATGTATCCTATCTTTCAAGTTGGATCAAACTGCACACGGTGTGCAATTTTGATTAAAATCGGTTAAGTAGTTTCGGAGTCCATCGAGAACAAACAATGTGACGCGTAATTTATATATATTATGGTATAAAATCAATTGATTTCCAAGTCCATCTAATACAATCAATCTTTTGATTACACAACCTAAAATGACGGTCAAGCAATAATCTATATTTATTTAAAATACGAGTAACGTTGTATATATCAATCAAACTTACATTGTTTTAATTATGCGATTCGAGTTGACAAATTAGCATCATATGCATTTGAAAAGCGCAGCAGTGTCTTAACAAATTGAAATTGTTCACGTCTCTTGCAGTTATATCAAAGGAGAAGTGGGAGGCTATGTTGACCGCCAACAACTGGCACAGCGTCGAGCTGCGTGACAACCGTTATAACCACATCGTGCACATGGTGTCTGCCGCCAACGGCGCCGAGGACTTCTACTCCACTGAGGTCAGTTAAATTCTGCGTATAAGCTCGAGAGTTTTTTGAGGACGTTGACTGTTCGGGTGTTACTAATATTAAGACCACACATTTACATATAGCGCGCGAGTTAAATGCAGTCGGGACCTGAGACGAGACATACCTGAGCTCTGCATTCAACTCGCGCGCTATCTGTAGTTGTGCTCTTATTTCTCTGACCATTTTTCTTACGCCAATCTGGAATCTTGTTGTATTTTTGATCGGGGTTAAGGGTTAGATGCGGCAAACTCCGCCCTTGCCTAATTACGTTGGAAAATTTTGGTATCCATTGTTTCTTGCTTTTTTGAAGCATAAGCAATAGTTAATGAATGTAATTTACTATTGCTTATGCTTTGAAGACGAAATAAGTAACAAATATACGGGTCCCCCCCCATCGTAATTAGGTAGGAGTTGAATTTGTTGAAAGTGATTCTTAACCTTCTTGTAGTCGCAGACCACAATCGAAATACATGGCATAGCGTCACGCGAGTGCGTGAATAAGTATTTTGGCACACTCTTGACATGGCACCCGGCGCAGTGTTGTATCCAGGCTTAAAACCTAAATTATCCCTTCTTGTGATTGCTCTATCACAAGAAGGGAACATCTGTCGCTGTAATAGTTCACCCACCACTCAACTATGAGTCGATACCAGTTGCTTAAATGAACAAAGGGGAAAATTTTCTATATAAGTAACCCTAAGCAGGACAAGTTATGCTACAAATGTCATCTTGTCATATTTTATTTTGTAGTTAATTTTGTCTTGCGATCTCATCGAGGTATGAATAAGCGGTGTGCATAAGGAAAAGTAGGTTTTCCTTCCCGATGTCGCTCAGCAGTCTGGTATAGGTATCGTTGTATAGGTCAGATTCTTCGTATGCGAAACTAGCTTTTTTATTTCAGCAAATTAGATTAGGATTTATAGAGGATTTTTGATTTTCTCTTCAATTGTTTAAGAAGCCAAATGTAGTTCAATCCGTTCAGTAGTTTGAGCTTTGTGTTAAATCAGTTTGTAACGCTTGCCTTTAATATGTCTGTCTGTGCATTGTCTGTCTGAAACTAAAGCTTGATGGATTCCTGCTATTTAGCCTTCAAAAACTCGAGAACGATAAAGATGCGAATTGATGCTGTATGGACTTTGCACTATATCTGCAACACAGCTGACCATCATAATTTTCAGCCTTATTTCTATTATCATAGCTAAAAATACATACATTATACCACTGCGCATGCCTTTGCGAATGCGCACTGGGTATGTTAATTTACTGTCCAAGTACAAACGGTAAAAATCCCCGTCCCTAATGAATGTTGGCAAAGCACATCGTGACGTCATTAATTCACGTTCCCTCTCGACGGAGTTGGCGATGCGGAATGATTCATCGTTCCAATTACCATATTTTACATTAACATTTGAAATCTGTATAAGGATACCCCTGTTAAAAGCATCGTAAAACACTGATAATATTTGATCTGTACATATTTGTGTTCATATATTAGAAGTTTTACTATGTTTACACAATGGTTTGTTTGACCGATAAGTCATATTTTCATCTAAATCCTAACTGCTCATAATATTAGTTTTGGCAGACTACAGAAAAGCTAAATCGGGTTTGTTACTCTTTTAAGTCTTATCCATTCAAGCAATTATTGTGATATTTTGCATACAGGTTTTAGGGGTATATCTAAAAAAGTATAGAAGGTACCTTTAATCTAAAACAATAGTTTTCCCAGGATAGTAGTCAAATTATAAATAAAAAAGCATAAAAAAACTATTATTCTATTTAGTCCGTCAGTCAGATTATACAAAAACGCTCGATATTTTTTTTATAATCTAACTGACGGAGTAAACAGAATTTTTTAGTCACCTTGCCTTTTGTAACACGGTATATTGTTTACTTTCAACGTAAACATTGATAATGGTAGCAACAAACAACTGGGGGTAGAGTTACAACATATTTTATGAACAGGCAGTATTATACTAATTAAACTAGCAGTTATCACTTATATAGATACAAGTTGTTTTATTGTTGTAGCTAGTTTCTGACTGCGATGTCAACTGCATATTCCGCTTTAATTGATTGATTGATTTTATTTAATTGATTTAATTGATATAAGAATACTAAGCTAATTCCGACTAGCCATTAATTGAGTGACAAACATACAAACTTATCCATTTGTAATTTTGTAATATTAACTAATAAACAAAATGCGTAATGATGGACTTTAGAGAGATTAATATTATATTATACGTAGTCATTTGTGGTTGAGTTTGTGTGCTATTGTATTGTCACTGCAGTCTTACCGAAGATTGGTAACTTAAAGCACAATTGGCATGAGTTTAATAAAAATATTAATCTGCTTTATATTATAAATAAGAAGTCCAATGGGAAAAGTATCACGCTAATATTAATTATATATATTTAATAGTAAAGTGAAAGGGGATGTAGTGACTAAGATGGAAATAGGCATGCCTGGATGGTTTGGGCATGTTGAGAGAATGGATGAGAGAAGATTGACGAAAGATATATATAAGGCAAGTGTAAATGGAGCTGTTGGGAGGGAAAGACCTAGACGGACTTTCCGTGACCAGATTGGTAATGTATTAACAAAAGGTCAGGTAAACAGCACCCTTAACCGACGAGCGTGTATGAAAAGACTTATGAATGTAGAAGAAGCGAAAGGTGTATGTCAGCATCGTAGCAAATGGAAGTACGTGATCTCTGCCTACCCCCATGTGAAAAAGGCGTGAAATTATGTATGTATGTATGTATGTAATAGTAAAGGTTAATTAATTCGTTTAAGTAGGGTACATAATAGGTAGTAGGTATACTTGTATAAATAATACAAATTTGTATAAGATTGAATGTTTGAATTTGATACAATTTGTGCGTTGTGTACCCGACCGTTGCGCAACGGGCCAGTTAATGAATGGTGCTGATCTGGTCTCCTGCGCCTATTCCAGGTCAGCGTCCTCTACCGGGTACTGCTACCACCGGCCTAGTTACGGCTCCATTATACAGTTGATAGACATTTAGATTAAATATGTAACTACGTGTGTAAATATCAATTAGCATTTTATCCAGTTTCATCCATTTATTGCATTAAATCACGTGTTTGAACACACACGTGTTTAAGAACGTGGATCTATGTACTCGCGCAGAATACGCCGACATAATGAGAAAATGTAACTATTATTACGTACGTTGTCCCCTCAATACAATATCAGCTAGCTTATTTACTCGTCACAGCATTTGATTGCCAATGACATATATTTTTGCATTTTCACATCACGCCATGTCTCGTGAATTGCGGTTGAACTAAGTATTTGCATTATTACCAGTTACTTGCCAAGTGGTCCTGATACGTACTTAGACGGTAAATTACACTGGCGACCCTTTAATGAGGATTTTTTGAATGAAAACATCCAAAAGTGGGCGTAGCTGTGACTTGCGGTCTTGTCACCCTCCTCATTGGTTAGTTGTCAGAACAAACTGACATACGTGTCACATTATGAAGGGTGCTGTCAACAAAGAGCCAATAGTTACAGCGAAAAGACCGCGAGACTCCCTCGCGCCATATGGCGGTTTTTATTTTTTGAAAACCCTCATTGCTATTGTCCGCATCGTAAGAAATGAGGAGGCACAATGCACAAGCTAATCCTAGGGTCTGTTGTGGCCGCAGGGGATACACTTCACATTATGTGGCAGTACTACGAAAGTTGGACTTTGGAGGGAGGAAGGGGTATCCTAACTTTTTAGACTTCTGGACCCTCCTCTAGTTGTGGCACGTCTTTGCAAATATATAAAACAATGATCTGATAAGTCGATATCTTCTAACAGTTCTAACAGATGGCTGTCCTTAGTGAAGTGTTGATACATACCCCACTTGTCCTAGTTTCCATTGTTTTATTGATCTGCTAACAAAGTGTACAGTTAAAATATGATTGAAAAGTAAATAATTTGTATTTACTTTAATCTAAGAGCGTCTCTAGAATTGTTAACGTGGTTTTGATATAAAGACACTTATGCATAAGTACTTATTATTGAAATGATTACTGCCATATTTATTTGATCGTTATTATGAAAATCTCCTTTAGTTCATGTACTTTAATGTAATGTGCGAATTACATGCCGCGTATAGTAACCGCATTAAATACATCTGTTTATGATAAAGAGCGTCTATGCAGTGCTATATGAATAATGTAAAAGCTTATATAAAATGCATAGAGCGTGTATGTAGGAATCGGGATTTTTTTATAATAACGATCAAAACCAAAATTGGTTTCGCGGATACCACGTGTTTAAAGACGCTATTTTCTTCCATATTTACATCGATCGAAACTTAACACCTACATTACGAATAAGCTACATACATACATAACATTCACGCCCATAAACCCCGAAGGGGTAGGCAAAGTCAAAGGGGCAGCAGGCCTCTTTAACCACATTAAGTCAGCCAAAAATAAAACTAGGCTGGGTAAGACGGAAAATTGTGAAAAAGTAGTGACAAGTGGCTAGCTCGTCGCCTAAATCGCATACCCAAAACACCATTAGTCGCCTTTTACGACACGCTAAGCAAGAAACATAGTTGGCACATTATTTTTAAGTCCCAGACCAACATGGGGCTACATACATAATAAGCTGTAAATAAACTAAAATATGTGTACCTAGTGTATTTTCTACTAGAGCCAGAATTTATTACTCAACCCCTGTTAACTGTCTAATTTATCGTTATAATTAATATTCACGTTTTATGCTTTAGTTGGGTTGCCAATGCGAGTGAATATTGTTTCTCGGAATTCTTATTTGTGTATGTTTGTCATCAGGATCACGCGTGCCGGTCCGAGGGGGTGGAGCTAGCTCGCGAGCTGGACTACAACGCGGCGGCCGCGTGGATCGGCCACCCGTACTTCGACGTGATCGACAACTCCACCGACTTCGACAAGAAGATGAACCGGCTGATAGCGTGCGTGTGCCAGAAGATCGGCATCGACACCGGCGACCGGCTGAACGTGAACTCGAAGAAGCGCAAGTTCCTGATCAAGTCGCCGCTCGTCGGCGACGCGGAGTTCCCGCCGTTCCAGGACTTCGACGTGGTGCACAACTACCTGCAGAGCGACGTGCGCAAGGCGCAGGTGCGGCTGCGCAAGCGCGGCCAGAAGGGCCACTGGTCGTACATCCACACGCTGCGCAAGTTCCACCCCACCAACGGGCAGTCGGTGGAGGTGCGCACGCAGCTCACGCACCGCGACTACCTCAACATGCTGCCGCAGCGCGACGACGCGCACTTCACCATCTTCAAGAAGCGCCGCTGCTTCATCTACAACAATCAGTACTACCAGTTGGACATTTATAGACAACCCACGCATCCCAGGTGACTTATATCAACATTCGCTACCTTCATTTGTATGTCCTCCTATCTGAGTATATTTATGTATATGTGTATTCTATTCTATTTATTGGCGTAATAAAGTTCTTCTTATTATTGCCTCCCTATTATTTTATAACCTTGAGATGTATAGCGGCTCGTCGTTTTCAGGTAAATGATCAAGGTAGAGCTTAGTAGTGCATCTATTTTGCAGTTTATGGTCTTCATAGTTGTCAATACAATTTTTCTGTTGCAGATGCCGTGGTCTAGTATTATTAGAAACATATAGCGCCGCGTATGACCAAGACTCCCTACTTGCTTCGCTTCCCAAGTTCCTGATCATAGAGAAAGAAGTGACAGGGGACCCTGCGTATTCCATGTACAATTTGTCGTTGAAAGAAGATTGGAAGACATCAAAAAGGTACTACAGAGGCAATGACAGCAACGGTGAGTTACGAAACCCCCTCACCCTCCCTTGGTTAAACCAAACGTTATATGTTGATTGTTCTTAACGATGGAGCATCGCAATAAATAAATTGCAACAATATGAAGTCATATTGTTGCAATTTATTTATTGCGATGCGCTCTCTCCCTAAATTTTATTTAGTCTAATTTCGATATATTTTTTATGCATGTGATAATCTTTTATCCATGTCAACACTGGCGTAATTGTGTTTAGATATTAGTTAGCCACCCAATTTAGATGTTAGATTTCTCTACTAGCCTGTCCATAGTTTTCCTGTTACGTGTCTAGTTGTTGATGTTAGTGTGTATCACGTTTTGAACGCCCAGCACCGTAGTATAAGCGCTAGTGTGGAAGTTTCATAGCTATCCGTTATTGGATATTTCTATAAATATTAAAGTCGAAATGAATTTTACAGATTCGAAGGCTGTTGTTCTCGGAAATAAAGACTCAGATTTAACGTCAACTGATGATTCTTCTAATACGGACTAGTGTAACAATTAAACAGTTCAAGAATTCATTTTTATTTTTTATTTTTTTATGGACACTAACATTTAGTTTTACTTGACTAACACAATAGCGCCAGTGTTGCATTGAGTGGATTGCGTCAGCGTGTGGGGTTAAACGAGTTTCTTTTTTTTTTTGATTTTGTCAGGGCGTGCAAAATGGTCAATGAATGGTCATAGTGACGACAAACTCAATGGCCACGATAGTAAAATGAATGGCGATGAGGTGGAAAAGATGAATGGACACGAGAAGATAAACGGATGTGTCTCGGATATCAAGGAGAACGGTGTCAAGATGAACGGACACCATGACATGGGCGCTCCCCGCGCCAAGAGCGGCGGCGCGCTCGCGAACGGCGCTGCGCACGCGCACGCGCACGACCGCGACAGCTTGAAGAACTCGCACAGAATGGATCTCGGAGCACCAAAGATTCCTAAGGTGGCGCTTAAGATTTAAACTATATGTTTAACTATACCTATTAGATGTATAAATTTTATATTATTCCACTTTGTAACGTTTCATTATACACCAAATTATTTGTAAATTATGATTAAGAGTGAACTTAGGGACTACTTCTTACTGTTAATCGTACCTACTTTTATATCCACCGCCAACACTCAGGAAATCGCATATTGCTATATCATAATGTATCTATTCTTATTATTGTACAAAATGCCAAATGAAATATATTTTTGTAGTATTCCTTGAGCAAGACATATTTTACATAATATGAAAGAGGCCAGGATATATCAATGCCCTCTAAAATAACTTGTAAAAACACAAATGTATTAATAATTTGTATTGTTTGTGCCTTCACATAATATTATCTATAGTGAATACATGACATATTTATTACATGTATTATTATTATTACATCAATTACGTCGCAAGTACTTAATATGTTGCAATAAATTAAATTTAAGTATTGTTGCAGTATAATGTTTAGAATGTCTTAGTAAGTACTACTTTAACTAAACTTAATGATAGAATTTCAATGAAATGTACTTTAATTTAAATGAAATATAATTTTATTGATGCAAATGCGGTTAGCGATAAATCAATCAAGTTTAATTTTATTTGTGTACTTATGGATCATAATGTAATGCAACATAAAGTTTTAGTGCAAGCATTCATTTTGATGTATTGATGGATTTTCTTTCTTTAATTTATATAGGTATAATAAACGATTTTAAATCTTGATGTCGTGTCGTCGTTATAGTAGATACTTTTGATTTAGGGGCCAAACGTTATTAATATTGCTTTATTGTAATTAAAATGATGGTCCCTCCTAGAGTTATTAGTATTTTAGTGGCCTTTTTACAGTTCAATTTATGTGCTAAATGATATATATTTTTTTGAAACGAACAAAGCACTAGATTTATATGAAAAAATAATTTGGTGTTGTCTAAATTTTCATATTTAATTCTCGAAAGACGTGTACCACAAATACTAAGAAATTTACAAAAGTGATTAAATAATTCACCCCAATTCACATATGGGAGTGTACACACAACCGTTGTACCTACCGGTTGAGGCTATTGAAATGTTTGGCACGTTTCCACGACACCATCGTTATTGGCTGTGCTATTACAATTGAGAAATGAGAGCTCAGTCGCTGAAATAAATATCGGCAGTAAATATGCCAACTAAATGTATAGGCACGACTGGTAATTCAAAAGGAGACATACTGCCACACCAGCAGCTATGCTATATTATGATAAATTTGTTACAAGTTATTGTTTCTGTACTTAACGTGGTACAAATGTGGCTTTGTGATATTGTTTACAGTGTAACAAATTTTTCTATGTATGCTACAGCGCTGTAATAGCTTTTGAATGTAAATCTCAAAATTGTATGTCTATACATTCTGCATTATTTCTGAATAAAGAATAATGCATAAGGATTATTTTGTTTTCTTTCGTTTCGGAACTCGTATGCTAAGGTCTATTTAGTTAAAACCTATAAATAATATTGTATTACTCCCCTGAACCAAACAAAACAATGTATTGCCCCTCCCTGGACCAAATTAGTATATGTACCTAGTACTTAAACTGGTTACAATTAAATAAATACAGTAGATAATTTGCTTACATTAATAGACAATAATTTTAGGAAGTTTGTAAGTGATTATCAAATTCTGCATTAAGGCCTTGTCCAGGAGGGCTTTACGCGCATATATTGTGTCCAGAGAAGCGTTTTGATACGCGAGCATTTGGGGAGGGATTTAGTAAATTTGGTCATTTGATTCTGTACGGCATCAGTTTCATACTGTTTCAATACAGCTTCTAATCCATTATTCCGCAACGCCGTACAAAAATCATGCGACAAGGGGAAAAAAATCGAGGGTTCCAACCCCCTATTTTTCCGTGGTCCGGGGGGTGATTTGACACAACATAAAATTAATTTATTTTGAAAGTATTTTATGCATAGATAATATTTTTTTACATGCCGTACATTTTCATTGGTCCAAAGGTTTGTAGGGAAAAAAAACTCAAGGAAAAATCCATAGAACGAAATATAAGAAAAATCCATATACTTAACGAAATGTAAGTTGAAATTCATGACGATATTTTTTTATACGGCATTTAGATATTTTTTTGGTACTTAATGCAATAATTTATAAAGAATTATTGCCGTACAAATCTGAAAGTTCATATTGATAAAAAAGTAATAAAAATATTAAATAAATATAATTGACTTATCGCTTACGGAGCCACGTTCTGTTACGACGTTTAGCATTTGTAAGCATATATCTACACCGCAAAATTTTACATCTACGGAGCCTACGAATGATTTGTTAAAGCCTGGTATCTTTGAATCAGAAGTAAGAGCCGCTATTCAACATATTAAGAATGGTAAAGCCACAGGGCAAGATCACATCCTAATCGAAACTATTCGAGCAATAGGAGAACATGGCTATCTTATCTTCTACACCATCTGCAACAAGATATGGCTCACAGGCAAATGGCCCTCAGAATGGGCTCACACAGTTTTCGTTCCTCTGCATAAAAAGGGTTCAACAAAGAAATGTGGCAACTTTTTACTCATTACCCTAATAACACACGCAAGTAAAATAATGCTGCATAATATAAACGAACGACTGAAAGCATATTTGTCCAGAGAAATTGCGCCAGAACAAGCCGGTTTCATAAAAGGCAAGGGAACCCGGGAGCAAATTCTCATCGTTCGTCAAATTATTGAATAGCTCGAGAATTCAACAAGCCGACATACATATGCTTTGTTGATGAAGTATATATTAAACCAAAAAGTTTACAAAACTGTTAATTTACAGTTTCAACTCTTGGATATTATATACACACCCTTTCACTTCAGTTAGACGTCATAATGATTTTATCATATTATCAATAGTTCTCTTCAAAAACATATTAATACCGTACAGTATCAGATGGCCATAAAGTACTTACCCCCTTAAAATGGTAGCGTCATTTTCATTAGCCTAAAAGATATGGTCTGCATTAAAATGTACGGCATAATTTTTTTCTAATTTATTTATCTTAATACTATTTAAAACAAGGGAAAAATTTAGAAAATTGCTATTTTTTATTAATCTACTTATGAATATTTAAACTTTTGCAATAATTTGAAAAATTTCAGTTTTTGTATTCTCTATAATTTTTTTTAGAACAGTTTCTTTTAGACGGCAGTACTATATAACAATTGTATTTTACAATATCATGTTAAAAAAAAAGTTGCCGCACAGAGTCAAATGATTTTACAGCTTTATCAATCAAGTATACCATGAAATTAATATAAATATTAATATACTACATTCAAAGGAACAATAATTTTTTGACGGCATTATTATTAATAGTAGGTACTTTTGAGTGCTAGATAATGTTTTGGAACTGAAGCCGTACTTTTTCAAATCACCCCCCGGACCACGGAAAAAGAGGGGGTTGCAACCCTCGATTTTTTCCCCTTGTCGCATGATTTTTGTACGGCGTTGCGGAATAATGGATTAGAAGCTGTATTGAAACAGTATGAAACTGATGCCGTACAGAATCAAATGACCAAATTTACCCTGGAAATTGTCCGAAAATCAAAAAAAATACCGACTTCGTGGCGCACCATTTTTATACGGCACTGCGCGCTTTTATATTATTTTTCATGGATCTATCGATGGTCAAAATGCCGTACAAAAATAAATGACCAAAATGTACTCACTCTACAGGCACTTTTGAATTCTCACCAGCACCTGGTGGTTCATATGACCCATCCATTTTGGACATGGGCCAGTAGTCTATTAGCTTATCATCGTTGGAAGAGACGAAAACGAACGAAAATTAGAGAGTACTTGGTACATACATACATCCCCATTCTTTACGATAGGATGACACATGTATGTACCTAGGTATACTAACGATATATCCAAATTTAAGACGGCATGAAACAACGTAGCGTTAAATTACTTTTTAAGGTCTATAAAATCTTTTGATGATTCACTTTTATTGACGACTTCTAAATCAAATTTTGCCGTGCTCCATATCCCTAGATGGTACACTCATATTCACGTTCGCGCGTGTGCTGGACGCAACGACAGATTAATAGTAAACGCAACCCAGAGGTCCCTATTATCTCGACTAGCGCGTAGTGTGTACGCGAGTCTTCAACTCGCGCGTCTTGTGGACGCGATGTATTGGATGCTAGTACCTCGCTAACGCCCGAATTCGCCCTCCTGGACAAGGCCTGAGTTTTTCTCTTGGACCATAAGCCTGAATAGTCTGTTTATTGGGTACATTAAAGCGAATGACTATCTGACCTGCGTAGGCCTTGAGATAGGGGACCTAAACCTAAGCTTAGTAAGCTCTAGACTTTGACCATCAAGAGCTTTCCAAAAATTTCCAGAAGCAAGTGTAAGGGTCGTTATCGAGGTAAATGTGTACCATCGCTCAGAAGATTAATAAATATACAAATTAAATTGTAATTACGAGACTCGAAAAATTCTGGATCATTTTTATTTTATCCCGCCCCCGTACCCTTCATCGCTCGAGTAGGATGGCGTGGGCGTTAGCATAGCCTGAGCTTCCACAACTCCCTTCAGCGATCGGCCCGCCCTACACGGCGGATGTGCGAGTGGACCGAGGGACCAGTCCTGGGATTCCAAAAAAACTTTACCAATATTTAGTAAAAGTCTTAAACAATTGTAGAAACTATCCAGGAATTTGTAAAAGTAATAATAAAAAAACAGCCCTTTACGTCTGGTCCCTCAGTTCAGACAAGCCGTAAGCGAGATCTTGGAGGTTCGTGAAAATTAACTTGCTTTTATTGCACAATTTTAGTAAATTTGTATAGCCCATTTACTAAATATTAGGCCACAAGGTGGTACATACGATAAACCGCAAGGGTTTTATTGGGGCCCCTCAGTTCGGACAAAACGAAAACAATATTTTGTAATTATTTCTTTACTAGCTGTGCCAGCGGTCTCACCCGCGTTTATGGTTAATATTATAAAGACTATTTCCGTCATACCTACATGATTTCTATGTAACTTTAACCATTAAGGCTGCACACGCGACGGAAGCTTAAAAATGGAGTAACTTCTTCCGTTTTCGCAACATTTCCCTTCACTACTCTGCTTCTATTGATTGTAGCGTGATGTAAAGTATACTATAACCTGCCCGGGAGTATGAAGAATAATTGTACCAAGTTTCGTTAAAATCCGTAGAGTAGTTTTTGATTCTATAAGGAACATACAGACAGACAGACAGACAGACAAAAATTTTACTGATTGCATTTTTGGCATCAGTATCGATCACTAATCACCCCCTGATACTTAGTTATTTTGAAAATATATTTCATGTACAGAAATGACCTCTACAGATTTATTATAAGTATAGATAAACCACCACCACTAGCCCCACCCCGGCAGGGGGAACGACAGAAATAGCCGGGGGTACCAAGCTATATCCGTCCGGCGGCAGCGGAGACGTGTGCAATGCGGATGGCGGTGCCCCTGCACCGGCCACCCGCGTGTCTCCGCTGGAAGGGGCGAGGCTAATGTATTGGCCCCTCGTTCGCCCTCCTGCTACGCCTGCGGAGCGGGGGCCCGAGAGAATTGTCCTCTCGGCCCCGCTCCGCCACCTCCTTCTGCGAGATGACGTCCTCACAGAAGGAAGCGGTGGATCAAGGTCCAAGCCGACCCATCTAAGCACGGGACATAACGCTAGGATGATGAAATGGCTTTACATGCTCCCGAGTTTTAAAATACCAACTATATGCTAAAACCACGAACTAGTAAAAAAAGGACTCCGCGCCACTAACTAGACATTGAAGCTCCTCAGGAGGTGCTCCACCTTGACACACAACTTAGGTATGTCAAACATTGACATAATAAGTGCTCCAGATGACAGATATCCGATATCTGGTATCCCATAAGTATCTCACTCACACATGCATAGACGTGGCTTCACGCTATAGTATGATAGCGTGGAGTCCTTTTTTTACTAGTCCGTGGCTAAAACTTGTTATTTTTATTCAGCATGTAAAAGCATTATTGCTGACACGGCCTAGAAAGCCTCTTAATACTTTTTATCACAAATTGTTTACATACACAATGATTAGTACTCTAGGTCCATTTAAGTAGGTTTAGTAACTATAGCTTAAATTATTGTCCCATGTTGGTCTGGGACTTAAAAATAATGTGCCAACTGTGTTTCTTGCCTAGCATGTCGTAAATGGCAACTAATGGTATATGGGGTTTTGGGTATGTGATTTTGTAGGCGACGAGCTAGCCACTTGTTACTACTTTTTCACAATTTTCCATTTAAACCAGTCCAGTTTTGTTTTTGGCTGAATGTGGTTAAAGGGGCCTGCTGCTCCTTTGACTCTGCCTACCCCTTCGGCGATTAAGGGCGTGATGTTATGTTATGTAGCATAAGTTAATGTGCATAGTTTGAATAATAATTAAAAGACATGAATCAGTTTTTGGAATCTCTTAATTTTTGTTCTTTATACATTTTGAGTACTTTTTTTCCTGGGACTAAGCCTTGGCTTAGACCTGGCCTTTTTAGTTTCTTTTTATCTGCTCCACCCTCCCATACAGCATCATCAGTCGGAAATGCTGCATCAACTTGTGGAGGTGGTAGCGATGTTGCTGTGCTAGAACTCTCGCAAACTATTGATTTAAGTTTCTGAAAATAAAAATAGTAATTTATTCTTCACAAATAATAAAAAAATAATGGGCTTTATATACAACGTGTAATGTTAAATGCGCAAAACCTCAGACACCCCAAATGATTTTTAATTCAATTGACCTAATTATGAGAGATTTTTGTTAAAAAAAAAATTATTAAAGATTTTATGTGGTGTTTTAGTTTTACTGACACTTCTGATCATTTATTGTGTCTGGGGACGACGCTCTGTCGAAAGCGAAGTCGGTAGTTATATTGCCGGGTCGCTGCGCCGCGCTGACATTTTTATGCCACATTTTTATTCACAAAACGCCATGCGGGGTTAATAATCCAATGGACTAAGTTCCTGGCACCGTCTGTAGTGAAACGGGTGCTAATGGTCACTTTTTAAAACACTCCAAATAATCATAAGGCTGATACCGAAGTGTCGGCCCGCCTGCTGCGTACTGGCTGTTGGATTTTCATGAAAATAATCCAGTATTTGTTCTTGTATGTCAGGCTCAACGTGTATGGGACCCCTTCTGTCAATTGACCGAGGCGTAAATGTACCATAATCACGAAGCCTCTGTGTAGCTGCAAGCATTGTCCGATTGGATACAGATACTCCAAACTCTTCTTGAAACCGTCGCACTGCCAAGTGAATGTTGTCATTACAACGCGCTAACATTCTCACCATTTCACAATACTGAATGTTCGTGTATAAAAACGCCATAGTCGCGATTTTTTAAGCACACGCGCCGCCGGGTAGCGGGATAACAAAAAAAATGCACCTGTGACGCATGTGCCGGCGCCGCTGAGACTAGTGTAAACAGGTCGGGGCCATTGTCACGAATTTCGCACGCCATTCCCCCATTTCTTTTTCTCATTAGTTACGTTTAAGTTAAATAAGGATAAATAACTTTGATTTGTTTACTTCAAATTGTCTTGTTCATTCCTATTTGCATTGAAATAAGAACTATTATTATCCCGCGTATGAGAAAATTTAAATTGGACGACAGACATAGTTTGTTTACGTATTTTGGCGCGTTTGTGCGCGTGATGGCTTGCCTTATTAGTAAACAGACAGGGCAACATTTTTAATAAAGATTTTTTGAAAAATGTGACCTATATTAGAAAGTGGTTTAATTGATTCAGCTCGTTATTCTGATCATACTGTTTTCAGGTTTTGCGCATTTAACATTACACGTTGTATAAGTATTATTGCTTTCAAAGAAAAAAAATTAAATGGGAGATACATTTCTTTTAGTGTATTTTGAATACTAAAAACTTTATTGAAATTAGAATAGGTATGTAATAATATTCTCTACTGAAAAAACCTACAAATGTTTTGAGCATGTAAATAGTATATAAAATGATAACACAAAAATGGTATTTAACTGTTCTGCTTATTAGAACTGAAGAGCTCATGTTAAACACTGTCAACATATTACTTTCACTGTCAACTTTATTTACATTTGATTTACTAACAATATATGCTATTAGATACCTGTTTTTCTGCTTCTAATTCTTCGCTAGTCTTCTGAATATCAGAGTCATGGGCATACTTGCAGTTATGCCCAAACCGGCACTTCCCCTTCCTGTAGTTCCAGCATATCTTCTTGCCGTTGATCATGACTGTGTTGTCTTTGCCTGGAACCTTACAGTCATTGCCTATGTACTTGACGATTACATGCAAAATTGGATTCTAAGGTTTCCTGTTGGTCTGTATGATATTATCAAAATGAATCAAACATTTACAATGTTATTTGACATGTTATGTGATAAAAATAAATTGAATAAAATTTTGGCTATCAGAAAACCAATTTCGATTGTTAAGCTATTAGAAATAAATAAGTGAAAACGGACGAAACAAGCCTTCCATAAAATAAACATTATTTTTAATATACTTTAAATTTATATCACATGCACTGGATAATGTGCAAATTTCATTGTATCAAAATACCCACTTTCCAAGGGCTTTATAAAATTGTATATTCAACTTCACATCATTTAAGTGCATTCAGAATTAAAATTTTTAGTTAATAGAAAGTCAACATGTACCATTTTAACATGTTTCTCTAATATGGCAGCCTTTGCTAACTCTGCTTCAACAAAGGGATTGGAAAACACCGATGTCTGAAGAGAACTTTCTCCAAGTGTAGGTTTCGGCAACTTGAGTTTTTCTGCATTTGATCTGTAACAGTAAGATTAAAAATTTGAAAAAATAAACAAGTTTCGAACGAAGCACCTAAAGCTGAAGATGACCATTTTTAACGTTTTACCTGCCATTTTCTTCTGGCTCTAGATCACTATCACTTGAAGATGATGAACCATAATCTAATAAAGCATTCATGATTAGAATAATTCACGAAATATCGCTAAAATCAATATTTTGGAAAACGATTGGAAGCGTAAGTTTTATCTCGTATTTTGACACTTCATTGACAGCACAGACGAGGAATTGACAGGAACACAGACCAGGAATAATGGTCAGGAAGGAGAACAAAAATGTCTAGAACTAGGATTGTCCATGTACCGTACATGTACCTCTGAGTACTGAAACTAATGGAGATGACTTAACCACGAAAAAGTAAAGCCCAATTATAAGTGAGAAACAAATATGGCGCCTTTGTGTAGTGTCATTCCACTTTACTTATTTACATACTATAAGTCTCTGAACAATTTATTTATGACGATGTTTTTGAATGTTACAAGTTAGATTATGTTATAATCACAAATTTAATCAATATTGGCACAATACACCACAAATTCCACTGACATTGACAACTTAAAACGAGAAACCAAAATGGTAAGCCGGCTTCACTCAGGTATTTCTATGACGTCACTTGATGATGTTACCGAAAATAATTAAGTCAAATATGTTGTTGTCTCTTTTTACGTGCAGTATTGTAGACTTATTAAAAAGAGATATATAGAGGTTTATGAATACAATATCGATATTAATCATATTTGTATAGCAGATTGTTCTTAGAGAACATTAGGTCGTCTCCATATGTTTCAGTACTCAGAGACATGTACATGTCCTACATGTACCGTAGGGATGTAACTAGGCGATCTTCATTTTCGATTAAGGTAATTATGATTTTTTTATCAACATAGTTTCAAGCATTAACCGTAAATTTTGTCTCACTCGTTTGATAAATTTTTTATTCAAGAATTATTTGACATCGGTTACACGCTAATTCTGGTGTCAGTTCAGTCTTCAGTCTGCTAGAGTTTTGACTGATGCCAGAATGGTAGAAAATCGACACGGTTACTTGATCAGTCCAAACTGACAACAGACTGATAAAAAGTACGACGTACGACAGTCGCCGTTTGGACACAGAACGCAACAGTCTTCTAGTTTAGTATGAATATCATAAAGAAAAAAAGGCTTGTGCTATGATAATTATCGCTTTACGGATGAGAAGTTGGCTACAGAAAAGAGATGTTACTAACTGGCCGTCAGGCCAGTTTCAACCCTTTTTGATATTTTTTATGTTATACTTCTTTTTTACATTTGTCAATACTTCTCTTGTATTTGCTATCATAATTGGTTTGTGCCACGTAATTTTCTACTTCTGTATTTCTATATTTCATTTAATATATCATTTTAATTTCTTTACTGAGCCCTTTATTCTTTAATCCCTTCCACCCTTTCACTCCGTAACATTCGGTCAATACACGCATCTAAATTTAATGAATGAAATACGAGTGCCAAAAGAAGAAGAAGACTTTGAGAATGACACAAGCAGGTTACACGATCAGTCCCCTGTCAGTTTTCTGTCATTCGAAACGGACTGACAAATAATATTTAAAATATTTAATTTTCATCAGTCTAGACCATCAGTCTGTCAGTCCAAGGCTTACACGATAATTCTCTCGTCATTCTGACCAGAATGATGGACTGAACTGACGCCAGAATTAGCGTGTAACCGATGTCTTAGACTGTTTCAAGAATGAATAAAATAGTAGTGCTGTTTTTATCAAATGGTAACCCTAAAATTTCTTTTTATTTTTCATATACATGAGTGAAAGAGATAGCAAATCATTCTAGTTCTCGGTGACGGCGGCATCAATTTCTGAATTAATTACCATTTGTCGCAAAAACTGCGCGTCCTTTATCTTTTCTGGACCAAAATCTTTCATCTTATTTCAGGTTGTGTTAAATAGTGATCCAAATGGCTTCTGATGATGAAGTAGACGGCTCTTTTGCAGGTAAACGGTCTATTTGGCTAGCATGTCATAGGTAAGCCGCGAATAGCGGTATCATGTGTTTACTTGCGGTGTATGCAATTAAAAATTTAGAAAATTTTGATGTCCAAAATGAAAACGGCTATTCAAATTGTAATGACGTTGACGTAGCATCATCAAGGAAGGCGTTTGTCAGTGTTTCAATGGCGTATTTGTTGTTGCTTGGTTGTAAATATTTTTATGTGGCAGCTTGTGACAGAAAAGAACATGCAATATCCCCTCATTACTACTTAACAAAATGGACGCCGCCAAACAAAGGGATTAGTGACCTTACCGCGAGGAGTGCGCGTGTCTTGCGAAATGCTGGTTCTGTGGTGTGCTAGGACAGGGTCAGGGGTGCAGCATGGTGGAAGTGGTCTGACCAGTTTATTATGCGCTTGCAGGCGACGAGGACGTCGAGGAGGGCGATGGTCAGAATGAGAATTCTGGTGAGAGTGATGAAGCACCCCCGAAGGTAAAGTCACCTTTTATAATAATTATTTATTGATTCATTTTTCCTTATGTGACACACAATATCTTACTGAGAGTAGGCTCCAAATTGATGAATTATTAGCAGGAATGTTGTCAAAGCTGATCCTTAAAATATTTATTCATAAAATTATATTTTGTTTTATTTAATTCAGATTACATTTAATTTATGAAATTGTAAAATGAATTTTTTATATCAATGGATTTTCTTTCAGGAGGATGAAGATTATTCTCCAGAAGATGGAAGAAAGAAGAAAAAAGGAAAGAAAAGAAAAGCCCGTGGTGAAGATAAAAAAGGCAGGAAGAAAAAGAAGAAGAGAAAGAATGAAAGTGAAGAGGTAAGTCACTGTGGTTCCAGTATTCTATTAACAATCATGCAGTCTCATTATAAGTAAACATAACTTAATTTTTTTTTGTTAAATAGAGCATGAGTTAACATTTCAGAGTTGATGCATTTTATAAAATAATATATTAAAGACTAGAAGACTAGACATTGAAGCTCCTCAGGTGCTCCAACTTGAAACGCAATTTATGTCACACATTGAAATAGTAAGCACTCCAAATGACAGATATCTGGTATCCAAAAGTATCTCACTTACAAAATATGCTTAGATGTGGCTTCACGCTATGGTATGACAGCGTGAAGTCCATTTTTTTTACAAGTCCATGGCTAAAGAACACTAATATACAAAAATAATTCCAATACTATTAAGCTAGGTATGTAAGAGAAAAAAAAGAATGTGGCCAGTAATACCTACCTATGTTAAGTGTATGTAAAAGAATTCATTAATAAAGTATATAAATTTATAAAAACGGGATCTAACCATTATTTTATATCAAACTCATTAAGATCTAGTTTTTGTGCAATTTAAAAAATGCATGATTGTCATAATATCTTAACATGTGTCTTTATTGAGATCTTAGCCATAAGCATTATTAATATTTGTAGAAATATGTACCATTTAATAATGTATTGAAGTGTGATAAAATCTTATCTTATCTAGGTTTATCATCTCACACTTTTCTTATAAGTACAATTTGCAGATTTCATAATACAAACATGAACTGGGAATTTATAAGAAATCTCAAATACTTTATAACAACAATACATTTAATAATTATCCATCTGACATTTAGTCTGACCTACATTGAGATTGAATACTTTGTTGTATTGTAAGTTAAATTGTTTGGCATCTACTCAAATTAATGCTAAAATTTTTCAGAAATCATTCATTTGGTTGTTTAGGTGCTTCATAGAAGTTATAATTTTTTCCTCAGGATGAAGACTTTGGTCTCGAGATCGAGGCCGAGGGTGACAGTGACTACGCGCTCAGCGCGATGTCGAGCAAGAAGTCGCGCAAGGGACGCGGCAGCAAGCACAACACGCCCTCTACACCAGCCGCCTCAGACTCCGGCTCTGGTGAGCGTCAAATGCTTTTATCTCTTCTCTTTTTTCCCAGCCAGACCATTAGGCCTGCATAGTCTGGTAACAAATGTTGCCTATCTATACTGCTCTTAAAGATCATATAAACGATGACCCAATCCAAAGTTACACTAACCACAGTTGCACTAACATAGCAACAAGCTACACTTCAGTTTGAGACAGTCTCAATTAATTTTTATTAACTTAATAAAAATAATTATCTTTAGCATCCCAAAAACACCACTAGACCATTTAAAGATAAATTGCATAGTTATTTTTTTATGCCTTCCAAATATTAATATGCTTTGTCATCTCTATTTTTGTTCATCAGCACTGATTAATTGCTCTAGCTAGTGAAATACTATAAAAAAAATTGTAAGTGATATTTTATTTAATGTATTTTTCTTTGATGTACAGGAATGCCTACAGTGGAGGAAGTGTGCTCGTCATTTGGTCTTACAGATGTCGATATTCAGTACACTGATGCTGATTTAGAAAATTTGACATCATACAAACTGTTCCAGCAGCATGTGCGTCCGTTGCTTGTGAAAGAAAACCCTAAAGTAAGTTCCTAACAGATTAAGAATTTTATTCTACACTGTGGTAAAGCTTAGTAGCTTTAATTGAAAAATATAAAAAATGAACATTCCCATAAAATGTTTTAAATTTTAACATACTGTCACCATTATGTATATTACTGTAAGACTTTATTTTGAATGCAACTCCTCTAAAGCAGCCGACTTTGCGACCCGTCGCGAAGCGTCACGTATTTTGAAAACACATTTCTTCTGACATAGTTTTCTTTTGTGCCAGGTCCCAGTATCAAAGTTAATGATGCTTGTCGCGGCCAAATGGCGGCTGTTCTGCGAGACTAACCCGCACCTTGGCGGTGGCGCTCAGAACATTGGCTCAGAGGAGAATACAAATACTTCCACTACATCAGATTATACACCGAAGTCCAGAGCTGGCCGCGCTCCTAAAGAGTCTAAGGTAACATTTTTTTTTTATTATTAATATAAATTTTTATTACTTGTCGCTAAGGCAACCTTCCTTTGATGGAGTTTGCGCTGAAATATCCTTAAAAACTTTTAACTTTTTAGACAGAGCTTAAGTGGTTTGAATGATCAATGAAGCATGACACTGATCAAAATATGTAAAATATATACATAAAAGTGTATCTGTATAAACAAGTTATGGTTAAGTCAACATCTTTTCCTAGCTTATTAAATATAAGTAGACTAGGTATTACGGTAGCTATGTGATGTTACTCTACGTGTGGTATGGGCACGCAGGTTGAGGAGGCGGGGGAGGAGGGCGAGGAGGAGGAAGAAGAGGAGGGTAGCGACTCAGGCGGCGGCGCGGCGCCGCGCAAGCGCGGCCGCAGACCCAAGCACGCCGCCGCGCCGCGCGCCAAGCCCGGCCGCAAGCCCAAGGTGCCCACGCTCAAGATCAAGTTCAGCAAGCGCAAGCGCACCAGCAGCGTGAGTTTTACATTACATTATATTACATTGCATTGTTGACTGCGTAAGCGGGCCGCCGTCCCAACCACGCCGCCGTCTGTTTTGATTTAAGCAACTGTAGTTTTTGAAGTACTAAAATAAATTCGTGGTCTAGGAAATGTCCTAGTGAAAAATCTACATAGCTAAGTGTGTTTGTAGATCTTAAGAGAAATCTGGAATTGCATTACTTTTTCATTTTTTACAAGATGAATTTGTAATTTGCATGAAACATGTAAACTTGTTGTAAACAGGAGGAAGAGCAGGAAGGCAGTCCCGGCGCGAACACAGACTCGGACGCCGAGTTCGAGCAGATGCTGGCCGAGGCCGAGGAGCCGAAGCCG